>JABAJU010000168.1:0-40945 GCA_018220975.1 Tephrocybe sp. 9980TJB
GAGTGTATCTTTTAGATGAACTAGACAGATAATGAACAGAAAAAGAAAGGTGTGAAGGTGTAAGAGATAGAGTAAATAAGGTTGGTTGTCTCCTGACAGATTGTCCCCTGACAGTAGTGACATAACCTAGACTCATAAATTGTATTTATCTCTACATTTGAACACAAAACAAATCTATCCCCTTAGTATGAACTATGATAATGATCTGTATATACCTGCAAACATACCTATGATATCTCATTATATACCAAATACTCAAATACCACCATTTTTTGACTTCAAGCCCCACCCATGCATGCCTGTTGCAAAAACTTAAGTTGATAGACACTTGAAAAATTATTAGTTCATTTGGTGTGACAGTCAGTATTTGTGAACCAGTGCAATTGAATCCTATACTCCCAATACTCATTGGTTCAATAGTATGACATGCAGTCGCCATTCTAAGCTATCCAAGAATGTGCTGCAAAAGCTAACAGCTCTCAGCCCATCTTACACACCTGTACCTGGTCCCTCTCATACTCAAATCCTTGCAAAGAATGCCAGGCCTAAAATCCCTCAAATTGCATTCCTCACACATGGAAAGACCTTGGTCCAGAAGGGTTCTGCTCTCCCTTTAGATGACAGTGATCTCTTTCAATTGGATGATGACCATCCTGGAGATATGTTGCAGCACCATTGGAAGAAGGAGCATCAGTGGCTATGGTGGCAAATGGAAGTCATTCCAGGTTTTTTGACATCGGTGTTGTATTTCTACTGATCTAGGTAGGTTCAGCTATCATGCACTGAGTGCCGCTCGACATGACATTCATCAATCCTGGAAAGGAGAAAATTAATTTTATCTTCTTTATGCTCTCCCACAAGCTGTCATACACTCACTTAATTCTCCTGTGATGTTTGTGTTTGCCAGGCATGATTGCATTCAGGCTTACTGGGATATGATGTGATGTTATACCACATACCACTCTTTTTATGCATTGTTTCTTTTTTTTTTTTTTCATCTTACACTCTCTAGTCGCACCATCTGAGATCTCACCACTGGTTTATATAAGATTTTGGACTTGAGTGGCGTACGGCGCTCGAGAGGAGCTGCAACAACTCAGATTTTTTACTTCAACTTCGACTTGAGCAACAATATAGTCAGAACATCCAAAGAACATCTTGTTATAACAATCCTTCTCTGCGCTCAAAATACCTGTTCGTCGTGATCATGGGGTTCGACACACTTTCGAATGAACTTAAGGCCATTATTGTCATCGATTGTCTCCAACTCCATCTCGAGCCCTTATAGAGGTGGCGACTGTTTCCAAGTCCTTTTGCGATTTATTGCGTCCTTACTTGTGGCATAGAATCATAGTTAAGTGGACACCAAACTCGCCCAACAATTACCCCTGCGCCGCAGTGGTGGCGGCGCTGTCCGCAGATAAGACCCGGGAGATTAAAGTCAAAGAGCTTCGTTCGCATCGATGACAGCATACCGAACGACAACCGGCGTCGTCGACTCCACCTGATGACAGCGATGACGACCCGCATGGCCCGTTTCCGATGGTCGTAGCTTCGGAAGGCGACCTAGACGCCCCGCACCGTCTGGTCGTAATATCTTCAGATCCCGACCTCCCGAAGCTCCTTGGGCAATTCCCCAATTTAGGCCAAGCTTTCCCTTATTGACTTAGATTGGCCAAATCCTGAGAGTCCTTTAATTGCCTCTCTCAGAACTTGTCTCGAGCAGTCCTCCCTTAAGAGCGTCACTATGAAATCTGGCGCGAAGGTGTATCCTCTCGATCTCATAGCTTACTGTCACTCCGTCGAAACTTTAACCTTAGACTTGGTTAAAGCGGAGGCAGTCGATGCTCCCCAACACGCCGTCCGGCGCCCCAAACCTCGCCACCTGAGGCTGTCCATGACCACCGAGCTTTTCGAAGCTGTGTGGCCGTGCATAGATACCAAGGAGCTTCAAACGCTAATCATGCCATATGACGCAGGGATGGAGCAAGAAATAAAGGATAGCCATCCCTCCGATTCCCCCAAATTGGAGAGCTTGAGCATAACATGGTGTAAGAGTTGATCAAATCATCCGAATGACCCACATTCTAATCCGATCTCTAGTCACAAACCGAGACATGGATGACGACGATGGAGATGAGGGTGATTACTGGCCTCAAATTCAAATATTTGCCTGAATTGCGAGAGCTCAACAATAGTTACCCTGCTTGGAGCTTTGACTGGCCAATACGTTGGCCCAGTCACTCCGTTTCCTCAATTCCATCACGATGCGGCTGGAATGCCTGAGTGTATACTTGTTAGTTGACTTTGCGGACTCTGTTGTCATAGAAGGAGCTCACGGAGATGTTCGAGGACTGCCGGAGCTCGACAGTCAACTTGCCCACTTTCAGCTTGCGACGCTCAAGCCAGTCATTTTCGCGCTGTGTCCTAATGATCCTGACGGAAGTGCAAAGCTCCATTACGGGGGATCTGAAGGCGAGGACGAATCTGATGATGATGGAGAAGGAGTCGATCGAGACGATCGAGAAGGGGAAGAAGATGAAGCCGAAGAAGGGGAAGTACAGCCAGAAGAAGAGGTTGAAGAGGTTGGGGTAGATGGAGCAATATCGGACGAAACCTCTGAGGAACCAGCGGAAACTCATTGTGGACGCTTAGTCTCTTGCAGCCCCGAATGTAAAGAAGATGTTGAAAGCGTTGCCCGCCACGCGCGCCCGTGCGCTTGATCTTTCTGTAGAATTTTCTGAGGGTGAGTAACTAGTGACATTAACCTCAGTCCAAGTGACTTACAATTACAATAACGCAGTTGCCGTCCCATGGGAAACCGTCTTCAATGAATGAAAGGACCATTTATCACGTTGGTATACCGTTGCCATTTTTCTTGCCTATTTTTCTCGCTGTTTCAGCATTCCATCTTGCGGATACAGCCTCCCGTGCGATTATCCCTGACTCTTAGGGCAAGAATGTAAAATTTCAAATTGGCCATAGCGAGAGTCGCTTAATGCTAGTGATTGATCATCGCACATATATCGCCAGTCATAGTCCAGTGGACAGAGTCAGTAGGCATTTATTAAACGATAGTGTTGTGCGTAGGCCGAAAGTCGTCGGTATTCAAGTTGGTAACCTTGCCAGAGGTTTGTGGCGAACCCACCGACGGATGCCGGATGACCGACCCAACAAGTGTCTAACTCAAGGTTAGCGTCGACGAGATCAGCCCTGCAGTAAATTTGCACAAAGAAATGTGGAAACTTTCCCCTTGAATTACCACATTCCGTTGCAACTTTTGAAAGAGAAGTTTTGAAGTTGTCCAGATGGTGCTGAAAAGTCAACGGAAAATTCGAAACGAGTTGGCTTTATAGAAGCAACACCTGTGACGAGTTTTCTTCATATAAAGTTAAGCCTAATGGACTGAGCGCAGTAGGGCCGCTGTCCAGCACAAGATTGCGCAAAAATATCCTTTAATATCCTTCTGCGAACGCCACAAAAAACCAGTTCCTATTATCAAACCAAATTTACGCGGAAGTATACGACACAAGGACGTCCTTACACTGGGGAAAATCGGGTTAACAAGTGTCGCTGAGCCAAGATGACCAGCAACTTACCTAACCCTCTCACATTCAAAGGGGCAGGCATGGAGGTTCCCCCGTGAGCGCAAGAGTCTTCCGAGTCTTCCAAAATAATATCCCTTAGCTTTCATGGAGCACGAAGCCCTAAAGGTGATTTATGGTGGTGAGGGAGGAGGGGAGGGAATGTGGCGTCACACCCGTCACACACCTTCACACACCAGTCAATACACAAACGGCGTCTGCTCATGAATCCCTCACTGCTCCATATGCGCCCTGCTCAGAAAGAAATCCACCATTTATGCGCTACCTTTCTCTCGAATTATCGGAAGGGAATCCAAACTTCTTCAGTGACGAATTAAAGATACAAGCAAAAAAGCACTGAGCCCTCACAAGGGCTCCCCAATTCTGGCCAATCGACCAAAGGGAACTCTCGATTGGATTAGCTTGTATGGAATGAGGGGTCCTGGGCTATAGTTACTTCAAGGTATCTCTAGATTTAATCCCATCCTGTTCAAACACCAGTAAGTCTTCATTCACTGCCTGATATTCATCTCACATGGAGTCAATAGGTTCCTGCAATTCCACATCGAATGAATAATTTTTCAAGGAGTGGATAGAAGGCACCTGATGTCACTGGTCTGGACATGCCCCTCAGTTTTCCTCTTTGCAAGCGAGGGTAAGCCTTAAATCCTAGTTATCCTTACGTGCCTCTGACGGATTCATTTTTCTCAGTCTTCAAGCGATTCCTTGATACGTATGGTGAACACGATCCTGCGGAAGGACAATACCAGCACCGAAGACTCAGGAGCCTTTCACATTCGCTTATCCATCATAGGCGACACCTATAAAATCCGCCTGAACGACACTTTAAAGGATCCATCGTTTCAGTCTACATGGGAGGAAGAGCGATCTTCATTCAGTCGACATCTACATCTCCTTACGTGTTCAGTTCCGTATTAAAAATACCCGTAGGTTTTCCCCCTTCGTTACCTTCCGCGATGATCTGATATATCGTTCTTCTACAGCTAGTTTACTTTTTGTATCCAGTCGTGTATACAATCGTGGAAGCACGTCTAATCCAGCGTCCCAGAATATACTCTGGGTTGTCATCACCGCGGCCTACCGTTGTTCTGTTCTTCATTCGCACTCTTTGACGTTCGCACGATACATCCTAGTGAAGATTGAATGTGGAGATAGAGAGGGTGGTACTGTGGTATGTGTACCGGTCGTCTTTTGAATACAGGCGTTTCCGTTTCATAACATGCTTTCACTTTTCAGGTTTCCAGCCGCCAAGCCCTGATCTTATCGTTATACGCTATATATAACGTGCGTCTTGGAAATCTCAAGCCCGTCAATGTGGCGAGCCCATCGCACACGCACCCTCCAGATGCAATCAGATACGAGAGCCAATCTTGGAACTACTATGCTTTCTTGTCGTATCCATCAGTCGCTCTGCACTGAGCAATCGGTATGGAACCACTGTATTTGGGATCTTGACAGCACAGATGCTGCCTGCTGGAAATGTGCGGCCCTTTCGAGTAGGTATTATAGTTTCTTCCAAGGAGGGCCTGAGTATATAACACTCTTACAATCTAAAAACAGGTTCGACAAACACAGCTATAATATTATTGTATGAAACGTTAGACGTTGAATCTCTTGTGCCTAGGATACGGAAATACGATTAGAACTTCAGAAGGTAGAAGAGCAAACAATCGTCACATAGATGTTGCTAATAACCTTTTTACAGATTGTAGGTATAAACTTGTATGGCAATATATACGCCTTCGCTTCCGATCCGGCTCCTCTCAGGAGAGTACTCACTGCCGCACGCGCCGCTAGCGTCAGGGGTGGAGTAGAGAACAGTGGCGTTAAAACGGTCAACAAATGGGCTTGCGATGTGGCGAAGGAGTGAGTTAGATACGACCTGCTGATCAGC
This sequence comes from Tephrocybe sp. 9980TJB, assembly GCA_018220975.1. NCBI lineage: Eukaryota > Fungi > Basidiomycota > Agaricomycetes > Agaricales > Lyophyllaceae > Tephrocybe > Tephrocybe sp. 9980TJB. The sequence continues at coordinate 5,500 of JABAJU010000168.1, forward strand.
CTCATGGTGTTGAGCAGGTATCGAAGAAGCGTCGAGACTTTTGACAGCTCGTTCTTAACCCGGGGTGTCAAGACCTATCCAGATTGAACATGGAAAGTGCCGTAAGGTGTCGGTCCGAGGAGGACCAGTTTGTTGGTATGTTACCTGATATCCTGTCATATGCCAGTTCTTGGTGCATCGAAATTAGTTCGTTGGAGGTTAAGATGCGTGCGAGCTTGCGAGGTGAGACGACCTTGATTTATTTTAAATTTCATGAGTCATTGAAATGCTTGCAAATCGAATCAGATGTAGATTTTGTTACACACTCCTAGGCTGTGCGCAGCTTGGGAAAGTAAGTTCACAGTCATCGATTCCAGATAAAACCTCTTTCGAAGGCACAAGTCATAGGAACTGGAGGGCTTCTTATTCGCATGCCGAGATCTGTGAAGACGTCTCGTGGACAAGTGTGCCTCAAAGATCTGATGTTGACAGTTGAAATTTGGGAGGAACTGGGGGTACTTCCAGATGGAGATTTCCCCACAATTTTTTTTTTCGCAGCAAGCGAAGAAGACCAGGGCTTGGGTGGACCCACAGATGACTTTGGGGTATAGCCGGGGGAGGGTATAGCCAGGAGAGGTACATAGAAGCGAATAAATACTAGATGAGGCTAGATATGGCTGAAACGGACTTCTGAAAAAGCGCAGTGGAGAGGAGAGAAAATGAAATGATGACAAAGTGAAACAATCTAGATTCGAGAATGAAATGGGACTAAATTTAGATCTCGATCACATAGCACGTGGAATTGGGGTTGCCCGCATTATATATAAGCTCGTCTGAACGAATTTCTTCTTTCCTAGACCACCATGTCCTCAAATCCTATCAACCCTGTCAAGCACTCTGACCCCATCACTATCAATCCCTCTGCACGCCGTTCTCGCTCAGCTTCTCTCTCATCCGGTTCTTCTGGCTCGGACGGCTCTCCCCCTCACACTCCTGCATCCCCTTCAGCTACCAGTAGATCCATGCTTCCCCAGTCGGGCTCATCTCCCATTTTATCTCACTTTTTGGCCCAATCTCCAGCAAAATCTCCGGTGAACGCCACTTTTCCTTTCCATCGCAAGTTTGGCGGCCCACCACCCGTCTTTGAAGGTACCTTATCTATACTTCTATCCAGCAATCTACTCGGTACCAACGATAAATTTTTAGAGGAAGAGTCAGAAATTCCTGTCGCTGCACACGCTCGTCGAGCGAGCACCGTTGTCGCAGGTCGATTTTCTCAAACTCAGGCGAATCCTCTCCCAGATCCTCAGCTTGAGCGGGGCACAGGTCTTCTCCGGAGACTCTCTTTGAGTACCGGAGGCCCTGCTTTTGCAAAGGTGAGTCCATTTACATTATCTACATCTGAGACATCCTATTTACGTCATGATCGTCATCAGTCTCCTCCCACTCAGGGGCGTTTCCCACCTTCTCCTCCTCCCAATAGCGCTGTTAGTCCCACGAGCAACACTATGCCATTTACTCAGCATGCGCGACCCCGACGATCTGCTACCATCAACGAGGGTACAAAGCCTCGCCGAGCACCGTCGCCCATGGGAGAACGAATTCTGAAAGGCCATTTCGACGGTTTCAACTAAATTATCAACCTTAATTCCGTCAACCTAATCCTTGCGGTCTCTGATTTAAACTTTTTCGAAGTCGTGCAATCTAAAGAAGTGGCTGCGACACAACACATCTCTCGTTCTCTTCATACCCGCACTCATTCGGGGACCTTATAACCGCCTAATACCGGAGACATTCAAGAAAACTCCCAGCGCCATTCATTCTGTGACAGTTGTACTACCATGTAACTCTCGTTCCAACTTGGCTTGCTCCCTGGTACGCTGCGCTCCTAAAGGGCGCCGACCTCTTACTCTCCTTTTTCTGAAAGCTTCTAGCAAGAAAAGCAAAGTGTGTTCATCTTCGTTATCTTTCACTGTAGCAGTTAGTGATTGACGTAAAGTTTCCCTGACAGGCAAACATGTAATATACATCCATCTCTCTGGGCTCGTCGTGCATATGCTTTGTACTACTGTATGTAAATAAATTATATGAACAATTGCGTCTCTACATTTGCCTCGGTACCTATGTTCCCATCCGTGCATTCAGATTGACTATTGGCATGGGACGTTTGGCAAAGACGATCTTCCTTTTGATCAAAGCCACCACATCCCACTCCACGGTGTTCGCGCTTGTCCGTGTATCCACGTTATCAAGTTGAGTCTCCTGATCATGATTCAACATCATCTCGACATCCTCATCATCCTCATCTGGTTGCATCGCCCCGGTCCCCGAGATAGTCATAGTACATGACGGGGCTTTGGATCGGAGAAGAACCGCAAGAGGTTTAGCAAGGCTCGTGAGTTTTCCTTCTAGAAGGTGATGCCCAATAAGCAACGTCGATTTGTTCTGTGAGAGATTTCCATCGTATCGTTTGGGATACCAAAACAAGATCAAGTAAGAGTAAGAGTGTAGTGCTGTGCTGAATACAGAGGAAGCTTCGGCGAGAAGCTGGAAGCTCACCGTGGCCGGGTCAAAGTTGAATTTGCCTATGAGCTTCCCGTCTCGCTCGCTGGGGTGGTTGCATTCTACCTCAAAGGCGCCTTGGAGCTCGACGAGCACGATCTCGTCGTGAGAGATCTTTGCGAGGTTTGGTGGGAGTTTGGGGTTCGAAGATGATGAGGCGACGTTTATCGGAATGATCATGATGGTTGATGGAGCAAGTTCAATGGGATATGGGATGAGATGACGGAAGAAGGAAAGGAAGACGCGACGCGTTTGTTGTTTGGTGTTTACAACATACACAGCGATTATCCTACAGGTATCAACTATTTACAGATAAACCACTACAAATTCATTAAAGTATAAGTTAGTCTATTTTGCCACATCCAGGCCCATCCAGCTGAGAGCTTTTAGACGTCGGAAAGTCACCAAAGTCCCAGCTAAAGCATTCCTATAGGAAAATGTCAATCTAGGCCCAAGCAACTCAGATACTATCTGACGCGACACGTACTACACAATCGTCTTCAGAATACGGCTCCGGTACTTCTCTTCCTTTCTCCACACTCGGCGGCCAAGGTTCAGAAAGCACCTTCTCTATGACGTTGACAATCCCGTGTAAACGAATGTCCACTGCCCACGATAAGTTTGTTACGGTGTCGTAAAGGATGGTTTTCCCAAGATGGCATCTGTATTAATTTGAGGCCAAAAGTCAGTTCATTCCAGGCACAAAGTCGGAGGAATTATCAGCAGAGGCAGACCTTGCTTCCATTGCATATCCAGCAAGTGCACAAGAAGATAGTACTCCATTACATGTTCCCATGGCTATTGGGTCTGCGGAGTGATACACGTGTGTGATATGATGCGTGGAGGGCTGGAAAAAAACAGTTCAGGGATGAGGAGGTGCCAGCCAAGTGACTGAGAGAGAGAACGCACGGGAGAGGGTAGATGCAGACGATGTGAGGCCATTCGTTCACCTGGAGATTCGAAGGCGACTGTTGGGGCACCGAAGGTAGCCCCTAAAAGACTAGCTAGAGCTCCACCAAGGGAGTGACCGATGACCCAAATGTTCGAATCCGGGCTACGAAAGGAAGATGTTAGTCCATGATGCGTTTGGCAATGGAAATGCACTAAACTACATATATGTGAGATTGTTATACAGATTCTGACGTTATGGGGGTACTATGAGTAGATGAATCACTCCAGAGATAGTTTACTCACCGTTCCTATAGGATAAAATAGACTTTCTTCTACCAAAGCTTTGCCTAGGCAATCCCGGTCACACTTCCAACCCCCTCGAAAGCAGCCGCATACCATCGTCCAGGACCAATCCACACGGGCACAGCAACAACTAAACAGCAAGTTATCATTCAACTTGTCCTTCTTGGCAGTGGGACCACCGCTACCAAACGCCCCCGCAGACGTTCCCTTGATGGACAAAATGACAGTCTTGTTATCGGGAGTAGCAAATACATGACCCCGCAGTCCATCTGCATCTGGTTCCCAACCAAAGGAGTAGCTCTAATAATAAACAATAGGCGTCTATAGAGGACTCAGAGTGAAGAATACAAGAAGTCACTTACTACATTCCATCCGTCTCCGATATCATACCAGTCCTTATCCAACGGATCAACATAGGCATTGTTCGTCATCTTCGCAAGCTGCAAAAGCGTTTCCCGGCTCTCGACGTCAGGCCCAGTAACCTCCTCTTCGTCCCATGCCAGTGATTGACTTTGGCCGAACCGCAGTGAACGGATGCGTGCTTCGGAGAACACATGGAAGGAAGGCGGTCGGAATGAAGAAGTCTGGCGCGTTCGTATCATGTATGAGTCGTGAAGCGGGTCTCGTTCATTAGAATGGGTATCTAGAGTTCTTGGGGGGACATCGGAGAAAATGACGTGTGAGGAATGCGAGACGGCGTGGAGCTGCCGTAGTTCGAATTTTAGGGCTTGGGGAGGGGTATCAGGTTTACTGGTGTCAATGGAGAAGATGTCAAAGAGGAGGACGAGAAATCTCGTCAGTGTTGCTGGGAGCATCAGGCATAACCGCGTCAGTACTGACGCAACGTGATGGTAGTGAAGATGAACTTGCACTGACGGATCACAAACGATTGTATTTCAGCATGGTACATAAAACCCAATTATAATGCACAATGGGATAGGTATCTCTAAAGCGATAGAAAACTAGTGTATGGAAGAGAGCTAGAAACGAAGGATTAGCAAAAAATTCAAGATCTACCAATATCATAGTCTATACGTGTCCTCAAGCAGACTCAGCGACGCTCAGGTTTTCCATGGCAAGCCCAAGTGGATCGACAGCAGAGATGTCTGCGTTGAGCATGGGCGGCTGCAAGTTGGCAGCTGAACCAAAGAAGACTTCAGGGCTGGTGCATGCAGCGACAGCACGCCGCATATGGGAGGTCATGAACGTCAAACCAACTTGATAAGCAGCTGCAAGGTGCAATTGAGTCAGTGCCAATTCACACGTGGATAAAAGTTACATACAGTTCATCCACCCAAAGCCCTCACGGGGAACCATCTTGAAGTCGATACCTTGATTGCCATACTCGGCATCTACCAGATGGGACAATTTAACGGCATCAAACTGTAAGAAGAATCTAGTTGAGAAAGGGCGGATGCAAGTATACCAAGGAAATATTTTACCTTTTCAGGCACGACTCCATTGAAATCGACGAATGCTGTTGTCATCCTAAAAGGCAATCAGTACTTGGGCGCCTTTTGAGAGACAAGACATGGCCCACATGTAGAGGAATCTGTATGCCAGGCGCTGCGCTTCATCCAGATAGCCGTAACGTTCAAGGCCAACCCATGCCATAATCTGGTGAGGTGGCCTATGGTCCACAGTCAAACAACTGCCAGTAGTGTTAACAACGAATGAACATACCATGCATACCTATTAAAGTTGATTAGGCGCTGGGTTTCTCAAAGAAGGTCAAAAAGAAGCTACTCACGGATAGTCCCATTGACGATTTGGGCGTTCCAAGGAGATCTTGCCACGAGACTCTTCGGTTCCAGAAACAACACCACCAAGCACCTCAAACTTCCTCAACGATTGAGTCCTACAAAGTCCATCATTAAAGAAAATGTCACAGAAAAATCGACATGACAACTCACACAAGTTTCCAAGCCTGCTCATCACTCGCACATCCGGCCCACAGTGGCCAAAACGAGGTAACACTCTCGTACAGAATCTGCTTTTCCTTTACAGTTTCGTAATCGAAGAAGAGATTCTTCTGCTCATTCCAAAGATACTTATCAATCATCGCTTTCCTGAAATCCGCCCTATCGAACCACTCGTCGCTCCTTTGAACACGGCTCTTCGAGCTTTCCCTACGTGGGTTCGCATAAGCCTCGGGGGACGGCGGGAACGGCGCCAAATCGAATTCCTCGTCCAGCTCCAGCTCGTCGTCGAATACCTCTCGAATGGCAGTACCAATATCAACTTCGTACTTGTACAACAAGGACTGCAAATCGATAGTAGCGAGATTGGCACAGCGTTTCTCGAACCGGTATGTAGTGTCATGGCCCGATTCGCGCACAGCACGATCATGGAGGAAATATTCGTCGAGCTCAGGCTCTTTGAGGGTGCCGTCGTTGTATTTCTCGCTGAATTCGAGCACAGAAATTCCATGCTTGCGAGCGAAAGGTTCAAGGATCTGGGTGAAATGTGTCGCCTCAGTTTCGGGAGGAATACCCAGCCCGTCGGGACGATAGCGGGAAAGGCCGGTCTTAGGGTCGATGCGAGGCTGGGCGACCCAGACGGTGTGGTATTCCTTAATGGCGGCTTGGATAGCGCGCTTCAACCACTCGCGATTGGCATCCACGTCGGATTGATCAAGCTGATTGTATATCTGGAGAGCCATGTCGGTAAGGAAGGGAGGTTGAGTGCGGCAGAGGTAGTAGCTTCGGTTTCCGTTCAAGATTTTGCCATAGTGCTTAATCTCGAAGATGAAATGATCGACCATGCCTTTGGCCATGGTGACCTGGCCATCGACAAGAAGGCCAAGAGAAATAAAGTAGGAGTCCCAGTTGTACAGCTATGTGGGGTCGTATCTATCAGCTACCTCTTATAGATGAAATGATGATGGAACTAACCTCGTTGAAACGCGCTCCTGGAACGATAAATGGAATACCTTTGAGAGTCTTCCCGCCTTTACCATCGTCGATCTCATTCATTGCCAACGCCAAGATACCAGGCTTTGAGTTCAAGCTCTTCACGAAGGCGGGATCATCAGGTTTCTCGGGAAGGACTTGAACATCTAGGTTCATATGTGGTTTCTCCTTCGCAACCCTCCTGTAGTACTCTGCCATGGCAGGTTCGCCATGAGGGACGTAGATACGGGGATTGACGCGCCCCGTCCGATTCTTGGGATCTGCAGTAATAATCTCAAGACCATCGCCGTCGATGCGACGCGTCAAGGAGTGCCAGAAAGAGTTCTTGATCATGCGTGACAATCGATCTACCGGGTTCTCGGTGAGACGCGCCTCATCGAGGACAATGCGTTTCCTGTTGTGATCGCGGGCTAATGCCAACTCTTGAAGCAAATTTGACAGCATGTATGTCCCCTAAGTGTAGTCATTAGTATGGAACTAAGACTAAGCATGCCGATATATATACCCGAATGTCAAAGGTCTTGAAACCGTTGCTCGTAGCCGTACCCAGTGCCATCATCTTGGGGCCGGCATCGGTGACACTAATCTGAAAATCGCCATCGGTGTCTTCTTGTTCGAGGATAACGCGGATAGTCTCCTCCACGTCAATAAGGAAACGACGAGGACCTGTTACACTCTTTTCGTCATGGGATAGTCGACGCGGTCGGAGATGCCAGTCTTCTTCAAAGGCAGGTGCTCTCTTGGGTTTATATCCGTGGATATGAGACTGGAGAGGATATCAGCCCAACATCAGAGAACACGTACAATGGGCTTACATGGCTGTATGTTCGAGATCGAGTGTATGACTCGCCTCCACCGTAGTATGTCGCGGCGTCGACGTTATGGACGGTGGCAGCTCCCTCCTCGACGAATGTCACGCCAGTTGGGTGGTTCAACGGAGGTGCCATGGAAAAGGTGTGGGGTTAAAGGAAAGGTGGGGTAGGAAATTAGTAAAAAGGGTGGGGGAATATATTTAAAGTTGCCTAGAGTCACGGTAGTCGGGACGGTGTTAAATTCGCCAAACGTAGCCAAAGTGATATCTCCGAGCGTAGCGTCAGGTCGCCGTCAGGAACTGCGAGTAGACTCGAGTAGAGGAGTTGGGGGAGGCTGTTGGTTTTTATAATAAAGCAGGTAAGTACGTGATGAATGGATCTGCCTCTGCTGTGTTTTATAGCCAAGACTTGCCGCGAACAATGTTTCACGGTCTGTCCAAGCTGTAACGGACGCCTGTCGTGTGGAATCCGTCGAGATCGTGGCAAGGCTAAGACGCTTTTTATATCGGTTTAGTGTTCAAAAATTAAGAGTGACTCGGCGCAGCAAGTGCTTCTATTAAGTACAAGCACGCCGCTTAAGCGTTGTGATCAATTCCCGCTGTTACCAATTTTCCACTCCAAACTGGCTCCAATTCATTCATTTCTTCTCACGCGTCACAATACTCCTCACCTGTATACTAGATATTAAACGACGCTCTTTCAGAGTCAAATACTTGAACGTGTGTGCAGTGTCGGCCCCTTTAAAGGACGCTTCAGGGTCAAGACGTCAAACAACCACCCTGCCCCAAAGATCGGAACGCACGCCGAATGACACAGAAGTCAGGGGGTTTATAACGTTCATGTTCTGGATTTTGAGTGACCACTGAGTACTGAGTACCGACTTGTGACGTTAATTCTAGGATATTCTATGATGGATAATTTTATCGGAGAAAGCGTTCTTTCTTGAACTAGTATTATCGGTGCAAAGCATAGAGAAGGCCAAGGTTATTGAGTCGACGCGTCTGCAACAAATCTGTGTTGCTATTTCTGCCATCTGGCTCCGAAGTCGGGGACAGGAAGGTACGACATGCGTCGTATTCACGAAAGCAGGGGTATCTGTCCGAATGGACGGCTCGCTGAGATTGTCATCAGGAGAAGGAGTTTTCCCAACAAACATTCATCCAAGAAGGCATGGGTATGGGAATAGGGTATAGGGCCCGTCATCGGGAGTCAAGAGCATCAAGCACCGACTCAAGAACAACCTTCGGTAGTAGAATCGACCTTTGTTCCCAGGTCACGTCATTGGGGTTCTCCAATTCGTTGCTTCCACGTAGGCGTGTAGTACACCGCAGGCCCAACTCTGTAGTAACCAAAATAGCGCCGCGTGATGCAACGTAATCTCCAAAGGCGTCTGCCATAGCGTTTGGGTTGAACGAGGTATTGGCGCTGACAGAAATAACGTCAAAGGATGTGGACATTATTTCTTCTCGGGTGACTCGAGCTAGTCGCGTCACGGAATTGGCGATGCGCCGCACCTGGTCGCCAAAACGGAGTCGGAGGCCCTCTTTTGACGATGTTGTCCCATTTTCGTAACTCAAACAGCCAGCTATGGTGAAGATATCGGCTGACCATCGAAGTATCGTGTCACAAAGGTCATGGATGGATTGCTCAAATAGTTGAGGATTTATGCTGTGTATGTACCGATGTGCAAGCGCTCGCCATTTGGACGAGGTTGGCTGTGGTTCTATAAACAATTTGTTAAAGGTATATTAAAAGCTGTGGGGCGTGAACGTACCGGCCATGACTATATGCGAGTATATTTGGGAGATGACAGTATCGGATTTTGAAGGATATCCCATGCAGAAGGAGGACAAAGCCCGGCTGATGCAGACAGAGACACACCCTTGCAACGCAAGCTGGACGAGAATAGGATCCTGTGAATGATCTCTATTGGAGAGTACTCGGGATAGGTTCGGACCAAGTCGAGATGAGGTATCATGCATAGCTTGGATAGATTTGGCCGAAGAAGGACGAGAATCTTTGTCAAAGGTACATATTTCTGTCGCAGAAGCAGCGTATTGGAGGATTTCTGAGTTAAGGTCATGGACGGCTTGAAGAACCTGAGCTCCGGACCAGCTATCCGTTCTGGTCATATAGAGTTCTGTGCTGCGTATTCGTGCGCGCTCTTCTTCAGATCCTGCCAACATGAGTGCGCGTTCTTGCTCTGTCGGCGTCGATCTCCCATTCATCATTAGTGGGGTCGCTGTTAAGCGCATATCTAGTGAACTATGCCTCATGTGGAGGTCTTTGGGTGGTTGGGGAGTGTGGTAGAGGGGATCGCTGTACCGGCGCTCAGCGACCATGCGCTCTTTCTCCCTCTGCCGTATCATTTTCTCCATCTCTGCATCCCTCGCCCTGAGCATTTCTCTGGTCTCTTTCAACGTCTTTTCTAACATTCGGCAGCGCTCTTCCAACCTGGCGACTTCGGCCTGAGACTTTGCGAGCTCAGCTTTCGCAGCATCAAATTGACGGCGCATGGAGAAGGGAGCCAGACCTGCGAGAGAGCTTGTGGGTGAATGACACGCGGCATCCAACCTTTCATGTAACGGTGCGCACTCTCGAGATCTGGGCTCTAAGACAGGAGGCCTTGAGGTAGTGGGAGAACTAGTAGCCGAAGATTCGGACCGTAGAGGAATTGGGGACCAGGAGGGACTATAAGAGAAAAAAAAGTCGGCCGCGTTGTCGTACAAGTTTCTGATGTTCAGGTTAGCGATGGGGAGCATGTCGAGCAAACGACAAAGCCAAACACCGCAATTTCGGATTATCGCTGATTCGGAGTCCCTCTTTACAGCGTCAGCAGATATCGTCCACTGCATCAAAACATCATAGCCACAAGGTCAAATGACGCCTGGTTGCCACAACGTGTTCAATACAATAACCAAGAAAGCCAAAAGTGTAGCCAAAAGTCACCAGACGGCGCTTGTCGGTGGCTACGGCACGTCGGAAGGATAAGAAAGAAGAGGCACAATGAGGTGGGCACGTTGGCAGCGTGGAAGCCAAAAATTGATCCCAAGGTTAATATTATGAATGGTACCAATCAAACACGAGTTCAATTATTTTTCTTCTTTCTTGACGCCATTGCCACCAGCGCCTAGCCCTGGTGCTTCGCCAACATGAAGTCTGCGACTGAGAATCGCAAACCCTACAGTGGCCTCACGCGTTCCCTCGTCATTGCGATCGACATCGGAACAACTTTTAGCGGTGTATGTTGGTTCAACTACTTCTTAGCTCTGACCTCATTGATCGGCCACGCTAGGTGTCCTACGCAATCCTTGAACCAGGCGAAATACCCAAAATTCATGGGGTCACTCGGTAAGAGAACTTGGAAATGTGCAATATATCTACTTTAATTGAACCTTGGCTAGCTTTCCTGGGCAAGAACATGTTGCCGGCAACACCAAGATCCCCTCCATTATCTACTACGATAAACATGGCAAGATGGTGGCTGCTGGTGCAGAGGCAGACACTTCGTCTGTAATGGCTCAGGCAGAGGATGAAGGTTGGATAAAGACCGAACTGTGCGAACCAGTCACTCCTGGAATCCTTCTACTCTCTGTCTAACCCAGGGCCCACAGATTCAAACTACGATTACGACCACGAACAATGCAACTCAACATGAATGGAATGCGCCTTGGCCCACTTCCTCGTAGAAAGACCGCGATACATGTATTTGGCGACTTTTTGGCCTATCTATACCGATGTACACGCAATTTCATTATCGATACCCACGGAAACGGTGCAGCCTTATGGAACACTGTAGAGAATAATATCCAGTTCGTCCTCTCCCACCCAAACGGATGGGAAGGCGCCCAGCAGAGCAAGATGAGAAGGAGTGCCGTGTACGGTGGTTTGATACCCGATACCAATGAAGGAAAGGCCAGAATACGATTCGTCACAGAGGGCGAAGCTAGTCTTCACGCTTGTGTGTTGAACGGGCTTGCTGCCGACGTTCTTACGGTATGTCATTCGGATGTATTGCCATCTTGTCCTGAAGTTGAATTCTCATTAGAACCCTTCGAAAAATGGATTCCTGATAGCTGATGCAGGCGGTGGCACACTTGATATCAGCGCATATGCTATTCGCGGAACTTTACCGCTTGTAATGGAGGAGATAGCTCCGCCCGATTGTGAGTCGCTTGTATAAGAACCTAGCAGGCTCGAGCTTATCTTTTACAGGTATTTTTGCAGGATCTGTATTTGTTAGTAGACGAGCCCGAGCATTCCTTGAAGGCATGTCACATCCACTCCTTAAAAACCTCTCTAACATTCACTTCTGTGACCCAGAGAAGCTCCGAGACTCAAAATATGGGACACCTGCTGCACTAGACCATATTACTCAACGATTTGACGAAACTACTAAACGACTTTTCCGGGACCGCAACGAGTTACAGTTCATACCGTTTGGATCGCCGCTGGATAAAGATTTGAGTGTGGGGATTCGTGGAGGCCAGCTTAAACTAACAGGGTAAGTTCCTTTGTTGCAATTTGGACATTACTCATATAACTCTTACAGCAATGAGGGTTCGTATATCCCGTCGAATGGACTGTATGCGTCTCAACCGATGATGTTTTTCTTTAGTTGCGAACCTTTTTGAACCTTCAGTCGATGGTGAGTCTTTTGCTATCGTCTCCAGTGAACCGTACTTAATCCGTGTTTTATAGCTGCTGTAAGTGCCATTAGGGCACAGATCGATGCATCCAACGGTATCATCAAAGTAAGCAGTACCCTCTACTCTAAAGACGATACTTACACTGGCCGCAGTCCGTTTTCTTGGTCGGGGGATACGCCGCATCACCATGGCTATTCCAGTACGTCCCTTGAATGCGGCCATACTTCGTTCTATCTTTGATTGTTCTACAGTCAGCTCCAGGAACGCCTAGCGCCCCTTCACGTCACTGTTAGCAGGCCAGATACCCAAACGTGAGTACCTTGAAAGAACCGCATCCATTTCCATTCAAGTTCATTGCGTTCCCAGGTCAAAAGCAGTCGCAGATGGTGCTATTGGCTTCTACTGTGATCATCATGTCTCCGCCCGTATGTCCAAATTCATGTATGGTGTCGAGTTCTTGAGAGAGATGGATCCCGCAAACCCCGATCACGTCGCGCGGAAGGAAAGACTTTGTGAGCTGCCGTCAGGCCCGAAGCTTTTACCAGATGCGTTCGATTGCATCTTGAACAGGGTTTGTGCCTATCCCCTATCGGATTTTTATGGTTCCTGAACCGATTGCAGGGTGTCAAAGTCAAAGAATCAACGGTTTTCACAAGGAAGTATTGCACTGAGTTGACGAGTTTGTCAATGTTGTCTATGTTCGAGGTTGAAATATGGTGTTATAGAGGAGGAACTGTGATACCTAAGTGGATTGAGCGGCATGGGGGTGAGTGTTATCTCGACCTCTCTCTACGACCTTCATTTAATTTTATGGTCATCTAGATGACTTCTCGACATTGTGCGTCGTACAGGCGGACTTGTCTCCTCTCAGTGGCAGCGCAGAGCCCAAGGCAGGGAAGAACGGCAAAACATACTGGACTATCGTGTTTTCTGTTGAAATTCATTTCGGTCTGACCGAATTCAAGGCTCGCATCAAATGGGTTGACGATGTAAGTCAAGGCTTTGTGTACCTCATCTTAGTTATTGACCATCCTCTTTCGATTATCAGGGCAAAACGAAGTAGTAAGTTTATTTGTTGATATTTTTTGAATTCGTTTTATGACGCATGTCGTACCAAGCGGCCCAGCATCGATCATTTACAACGAGCGTGGCCACCGTGCCGACGAAGAGGAGCCCGATGGTTATCCCGAGGATGATGTTGGCACTGCTTCCCCGCGTAACGACCGTCTTCGCTCAGAACCGGCCTCACGAGCCCGTACACCCGTAGAACAGTTCTACCACCCGTCAAGTGGCGAAATCAGAGGAATGTCGCCAGCTTTACCTTTAGCACAGCCCCCGTCTATGGAAGCCCCGTCAATGAGCCGTACTCCTTCATTATCAAAAGGATATTCGCCTTCAATCGCGTCGACCTTTCACTCGTCTCGTGATCTTTCACGTAGCATGGAACCCGAGGTCTCGCAATCACCTGCTCCCCGCGAGCGCACGCCGTCTGTGGCTCCAAATGTTGCAGCACCTTCAATCCGTGAGCGCACACCATCTTTGGCTCCAAGTATTGCAGCACCTTCAATCCGTGAGCGTACACCGTCTTCGGCTCCAAGTGTTGCAGCGCCTTCGATCCGCGAGCGTACACCGTCTTTGGCTCCTAGTGTTGCAGCGCCTTCGATCCGCGAGCGTACACCATCTTTGGCCCCAAGCGTTGCAGCGCCTTCAATCCGCGAGCGCACCCCATCCTTGGCCCCAAGTGTCGCAGCCTCTTCAATTACTGCTCCCCCACCGCCCGACCTCTCGCGTGGCTTCGACCTTGAAGCAATGGTTACGCCAACAACTCCAAAAGACAAGGGTAAAGGGAAAGAAAAGACTCCAGTGGCGACTCCTAAGATCGAGGAGGTTGTCATCGAACCTCCCCTCGCTAAAACACCCAAAGCAACCCCGAAAGCAACTCCTAAGATGGAAGCCGCCCTGCCGCCTGACGCCGAACCTGCGCCTTCTGCTAAGCCTACACCGAAGGCAACGCCCAAGGCAACTCCCAAGGTCGAGGAAACCTTGCCACCGCCAGTCGTGGAAGCTCCACCTGCCTCAAAGTCGCCTGGATTCATGGATACTGTATCGTCGTCATTGTCGGCGTGGGGAACGAAACCTATTACGGCGTCTGAGACGATATCCTCTGTCTTTGGTGGATGGGGCTCGACTTCTTCTTCAAAGGAGGCGCCAAGAGCTCCAAAGACTTCATTCTCTGCTGGTTCGAAGCGCATGGGCTTCGGCTGGAGTTCGGCTGCACCAGCAGAGGAAAAACCCGCAGAAAATACCAGCCTGTTCGATGATCTTCTGAAGTCTGCAGCCCCGTTCGATGATATTCCAAAGTCTTCCCCTGCTCCTGCTCCCTCGCAACCTCCTGCAGCCCCGGTTGATGACGTTACCCAGTCTTCTCCTGCTCCTGCAACCTCACAATCTCCCACCGTAAAGCCAGATGCCCCAGTTGAAGTTATAGAACCGACCGCACCTTCGCTCTCACCAGCCCCTGTTCTGACAGGAAAGGCGAAGAAAAAGAAGAAGGGAGCATCGGCAGCTGCAACGCCAGCCGCTGAACCTGTTGAACCTCCAGTAACGCAAACTGTGGACCCTCCACCTGCCGCTGCCGCTGAACCTGAACCTGAACCAACGCCAGCCGCCGCAGTTGAAGAGACTGCTGCTAGTTCAGAGAAACCGTCGTCAAATGTTCTTACGCCAATCGGACTTCCTGAAGTCACACTTTCGACAAAGACCCCGGAAGCGGCGCCTATGGCGATCTCTGACGAGGTTCAAGATGCTGCTTCCTCTCTCTTCAATTCCAAAGATGTCTGGGGCACCTCGAGCACGGCTGCAACAAAGACGACCGATCCGTTCGACGGCTGGTCATCACTTGACAAAGACACTTCACATCCAGAGACTCCAGCCACCGAGGTCAAGGAGGCTGAGGTTCCTGAAGAACCCGCTGCCGCCAAGTCCACTCCCGGGGCCTGGGGGGCCGCTTCGAAGGCAACTACACCAGCGGAGAAAGTAAAGGCTCCCCTGGCTTGGGGTGGATCTGCGAAGCCGGCTGCAACATCGGACAAACCAAAAGCTGCGCCTTTGGGATGGGGCACATCTCCTGCCAAAAAGACTGGGTGGGGTGCAACTGCGGCGAGCACCACAGCAAGTTCCACTCCTGCCTGGGGAGCGACATCTTCGTTAGGTTCTGCCGCTGGCAAGACACCGGTTGCCAAGTCTCCTTGGGGTAGTAAATTGAACACTCCAACGACGACGAATGCGCCTTCCTCACCTTGGGGTACCAAGCCTTCGACTCCTACGGCGATGAAGGAGGCTGAGGAAAGTAAGGAGGAGGAAGAGAAGAAGAAGAAAGAAGAGGAAGAGAAGAGGAAGCAAGAAGAGGAAGAGAAGAGGAAGCAAGAAGAGGAAGAGAAGAGGAAGGAGGAGGAGGAGCAGAAGAGGAAGGAGGAGGAAGAGCAGAAGAGGAAGGAGGAAGAGCAGCAGAAGAGGGAGGAGGAGGAGCAGAAGAGGAAGGAGGAGGAGGAGCAGAAGAGGAAGGAGGAGGAGGAGCAAAAGCAGAAGGAGGAGGAGGAGCAAAAGAGGAAGGAGGAGGAGGAGCGAAAGCAGAAGGAGGAGGAGGAGCAAAAGAGGAAGGAGGAGGAGAAAAAGAAAGAGGAAGACAAGAAAGAGGAAGAGGAAGACAAGAAAGAGGACGCTGCCGAGCCCGAAGCGAGTACCGATGCAACCAAACTTGAGGGTGAAGCCACAGCTGATGTCGTTAGTCCTACGGCTGCAGATGACGATGACAAGGACGACGATGACAAAAAGCCTGAGGGTGGCGGTGGAGGTGGCAAAAAGAAGAAGAAGAAGAAGGGGAAGAAGTAGACGTTTCCTTCATATCTATTCACATTTTTCCTGATAATGAACTTACGACTAGATGATGAATTTACGATTTTTGATTTTTTTTTTTTAATGGAGAGTTTGTTTGACGTCACAGGTTTGCCTGCATTGACTTGGACTGCCACCATCATCATGGTCAAGTGTTATCAACTCCGCACGAGACACCTTAACAGCTGTCTACTCAGACCGGCAATATCGCCCAACGCGCCAACTGAGGATGTTTTCCCTTCCCGTAGAGATTTTGTTGCAGATCGCTGCATTCCTCCCTGCCGATACCATCGATGAGCTGCTAGGACTGAACCGGGTCTTCTTCAACCTTGCCATGGATGCTCGGTACGGAAATATTGAATTTAGTGCAGCTGATTCAAAATCTCTGAAGGCTCTCTCTCAACTCCGGTAAGTCATATTCAAGGTTTTAAGAATTCAGGGATTTATTTTTGCAACCTTTATTTAGTTCCTATCCTACAATCGCCAGGCGTGTCCACAGTCTTACAGTGCGCTTTACCCAACTTGTGAGAGGTCGAGAGAGCAGCCCAACTCCTCCATTCACGAGCCCATTTCAAAAGTTGAAAGCTTCCCTCCTTCACTTAAATTTACGCCTTTCCCAGAAATCGACCAAAGCTCTGCCTGTTTCATTCATGGAGCTTCTTCAAGGGCTCACAGTTGTGTTTCCGACCATGATCAACCTCATATTTTTCTATGTGGACGCCTGCCAGAACCTGCCCAAGGAGCACGATTTGTCAGGATTCTTCTCCGCTGCTTGGTCAGGATTTGGACGGAGCATCCGCAGCCTTTCCCTTGGAGGTAATATCGAGGCTTTCAGGGTTATTCTAGGGTCGCATCCTGCCTTACCTGCGATACGAGAGTTACGGTTGGAGTTTACTGATGGCATGAACTCTCTACGGCTCAATTCTGCCGAAGCTCCAGTTGCTGTTATTCAGAAGCTACTGGAGGACTTTGTTGCACCATTAATGAACGGAGTTGGTGCCAATTTAGAGGTTTTGCGGCTGGAGTCCTGGGCGTCTACCGATCTCTCGTCATTCTTTAAATCTCTGAACCATTTCCCCCTCTTGCATACGCTCTCCCTGCAAGCGACATTCAATCGGTCGTTCATGGATGATTCTTCGGGATTGACTGAGGTCCTATATCGGGCATCTCCAACTCTCAAAGACCTAACATTGCGACTCGCCACGACAGGGTCCAGGCTCTTCAATCCTGACTCCGACTCGATTCTGTCTCAGTGGTTAAGTGCAATGGTCAACAATAACGAAAAGTTCTCAGCTGGCTTGCGAAGTCTCGACATATACCCTCCCGCATTTGATAGAGGCCTTGATTCCCTCATTATCTGTGTCGGTCGTTCAGCCGAGACGCTAAAACATCTCAACGTGCGAGATCGATTTCTTTTCGTACCCGAGATTGCCAAGATATTATCGGCTTTTCATCCTTACTCCAATCTGACCTTTCTCCGCCTCAACGTCAGAGAACTGCCTGTTGAATTATTGGACCTGTTGGCGAAGAGTTTCCCCGACTTGAAAACCCTTGAACTAAGGGCAGCTGACGGACAACCGACACCGGTAAGAACTTGATGGATTGACATCTGGAATCGTGCGCTTAGGTTGTTCCAGGAATTTGCACAGGGTTTACAAACGCGATCATATCCGAACTGGAAACTATACGATATCACAATCAGGCAGGGAGCAAATAACCTTGAATATGAAACGATGCTTCAGCTGGCTGTGTGTATACCCTCTGTGCGTAGCTTTTGGGGACAGGGTAACATGATGTTGAGAGCTGGAAATCGTCCTGGCACGGTTGACATCTAGAATTGTCCAGGAATTTGCACAGGGTTTTCAATGGCGAACTTACGTCTAATATATTACGTAATTACGGGATTAGCCGACAATTTAGTTTTGAAAACCTGTGCTCAGAAAGAGTTTGTAAACAAAGACCACATCCTCGTCCTGTGCTGTCAGACTCTCCAGCCCTCGTCGAACAGCTCTCCACGATTTCGCTATCCTACTCCCACCAAAACACATCCTGTATCTTCTGTCTTGGCAGAGGATTCATGCTTCGACCTCCAATTGCTATACCAAAGCACAAAATACCTCTCTATTCGCTTGTTAGTTTCGTGAGTCAGCCTCAATTCCGTTCCACGCCATCGCCGCTCATCTTACACTTTACTAAAGCGTTGAAATATCTATTTGCCCAGCATGGCTTCTGGAGTTGTAAATATCCGTCGCGATGTCGATGATAAATTCTACCGATACCGGTATGTTCACACCACTGTACTTGCTTAATTTCAGGACTCAATTTTTGTCAGTATGCCCATACTCTTGACTAAAATCGAGGGCAAAGGAAATGGCATCAAGACTGTCATCCCAAACATGTCTGATGTCGCCAGAGCTCTCAGTCGCCCACCTACCTATACTACCAAGTTCTTCGGTTGTGAACTTGGCGCTCAGACATCCTTTGACGAGAAGAATGACCGTTATATAGTCAACGGTGCCCATAATGCCGAACGTCTACGCGAGCTCTTGGATGGTTTCATCGACAAATTTGTTCTCTGCAAGTCGTGCAAGAACCCCGAGACTGAGCTCATTATTCTCAAGAATGGCAGGAACGAGTACATCATTCGTGACTGCAAGGCCTGCGGTGAAAGGACCGACATAGACATGCGCCATAAGCTCACCACGTTCATCTTGAAGAACCCCCCTGTCAAAATTAAAAGGGGCAAGAACAAGAATACTGGTGATGCTGCTGATGGAGTCGGTGGAGGTGGTAGCGCCATTAATGACGACGATGCTTCTCCGGATGCCAACGGCGCTGAAAGCGATGACGAACTTACCAAGAAAATTAAAGCCGAGGCTGCGGAACTCAACGAGGATACCGCCATCGCTAACGACGATTGGTCTGCGGATACTTCCGCCGATGCTGTCAAGCAGCGTGTCAAAGCTCTCGAAGGGGCGATGGGATCCGCCAGTCTGGGTGGCGATGACGAGGGCAGTGACGATGACGCCAACAGCCCCTACGCTGTGCTCGGAAAGTGGGTCGAGGAGAGCCGCGACGATCAAGATGATCCCAAGGCCTTCGCCATCGCCGTCTACAAAAAAGCAGAGGAGCTTGGCATTGAGAAGAAACATCGAGCTGTTCTTGTTCTCGTTCAAGCTCTCTTTACTGATGCCATCCTCACTGAACTCACGGCGTACGGACCTCTTCTCGTCAAGGTATCTTTATAATATGTGTCTTTTCACCCCCCTGACATTTTCTCCTTTAGATGGTAACGTCTGAGAAACATCAAAAGGCTCTTCTCGGCGGTCTCGAGCGCTTTACTGGAATCCTTCACCAGGATCTCATCCCCTCTATTCCCAAAATTTTGATGGCTCTCTACCAGATGGATATCCTAGAAGAGGAGGTCGTAGTTCAGTGGGGTACGCATGTCAGTAAGAAGTACGTCGACAAAGAGACCAGCAAAAAGGTCCGCAAGGCTAGTGAGCCCTTCCTGAAGGTGAGCAAGCAAGCTTTCTTGACACTGCAGGTTTATCTCATGCGCCTTTACAGTGGCTTGAAGAGGCTGAAGACGATGAAGACGAGGAATCAGAGTAGGAGTACTTGATCTATTATCTCCGTCCACGTTTCAACGTAACCTACCTTAATATAAGTATACATATGTCATAGATGTATGCTCGCTCGTGTTGCAACGTTTGTGCCTCTGTTGTACCCTATGGCAATTGTGCGGCCTACTTGGCTTTTCCAACAGAAACATTGCTGAGTTGTGCAAGATAAGACTTGTGACAGCGTGCGGCGTCTTCCATATCTGTGTCCACCTGGTCCAGTGTAGTCGAGGCCTACTGCTCAGGGATATTTAAGAGCCCAGAACGCTAGTCGAAATCCCTTGTGCCTTTGTGTCCCTGACATTGACTTTCAATTTTCAACGGCAATATGTGACGAATTCTCACGATCGACAGGGTAAGCTTTTGAAGGCACAAGCGTACAAACATCCATTATGGGTGTAATTAAAACAACCATCCGCAGTTATGCCTGCATGTGGAGAAGCGATGTGGTTGCTATTTGACCACATGCAACTTTTCAGCTCGAAAGTAAAATTTAAGTTACTAAACACTTGTAGATCCTGCTTTCTTGCCCGTTCATGTTTACATTGCAGAGCAACAATATAAGCAGCCTTCACGCGTCCTCTCTCAGCCTCCCACAGACCCAAGATACCCCGAAAATAACCCATCTGACGACTGTTGGGAAGATGAAAGGGAGGTTGCCTGCCTACCGGTTTTGTGGAACTTTCTCTTTCTACGAGAAGACCGTCAAATTTTAAGCGTCCTATCGCCCACTCATCTGGCTTGGTTTTCTTCCGCCTTTGAGTCCTGACAAGTGTTCTGACCTGGTTCTGACCAAGCCAACCGTACGAACGGGTCGACAACAGCCGCCAACCCCCCGGCGACCGGCTACTGTCTCACGATTTACCCATCACAAATCACCGCGTCCCGTGGCATCCCAAATCTGAGTTTAGTTTTCCCAGATATGACATGTTATATATACAGGACCTGAAAAAAACATACCCACAACGCTGGAATGCCGCCCCGCCCCCCTTGAGGCCATTGATCATGCTCTTTCCTAGCGCCGGTATGCAGGTGCTTGCATGTATCATTCATCTACTTGGTAAGTCCCCTAGACCAAATTCCACTGTTGAGCCACTCAGAACCAATCAACCTCCACAGGTCTCACTGTCATCACACATTGCTTATCACGGAGGTTTAGAGTGCTCGATTTCATGTCTTGGGAAGGATTAGCGCAGATAACATGGCCACGAGGGCTCGTGATCCTGATATTCCTGGATTCCTGGAGTTTTGTGTTCTCGAGTGAGTGAATTTCATCATTAAACCGAATCTTACCGACTCACGCGAAACGTTGTAGGCACGGTCGTCATCTTCGGTATTGGGCTCGAAACGAACGGCACGATTTGTTCGGCTGGCATTTTTCTCTGCATCGCATTTTACGCAACCTCAAAGTTACTTATATATACCTTTCTGAGTACGTTGTCGTCAATCTCTGTTATCCCCTTCTCATAGGATCACGGAACAGGCGAGAAGGTGCACATCGTTTGGTCGCCTGCCGCAGGACGTCCCCGCTTCAAGTCCCCAGCATACCTTGTCTGTTTCTGCGCACTCCTTTTGTATCTAATAATCATAACGCTCATGTTGCTCGGTATGGGTTGATTCATAGCCTGCCATAACTAAAACTCAAAACCTCTTATAGGACCTATACATTATTTCAGAGAGGATCACGCATGCATGATTGGGCTTAAAACATATGCATCTATTCCTTTGCTATCATATGACCTGTAAGGACTACTTTCTCTCTGCAGCGCGTTAGACATTTACAGACTCGGCCACAGGTTCATCAATCTCTTCCTAACCGCAATGTTCTTGTGGCCTCTTACACGCACCCAAGTCATCAACTCGGCTGTGAAGAGAATATCCATCCGAACTCTAATGTATGTGCGAGTGTTAGCTGTAAGTCGATCTTCGTTGACAGAAATCCATGGCAGTGCTGCCTGCATCGCCCTAACGACATCCACTGTAAGTCAAGCATCGCCTTTTAGCGACATGCGCCTTTGCTAAACCATGAGCAGGTCAATATAGCTGTCCTTGCAGTTATGAAAGGTTCAGAACTTGGATGGGTCTGCCTCGGAAGCTGTACTGCCGACGTACGCCTCTAATCGCTGTGCACCTCAGGATTCAGATTAACGGTTTTGATATAGGTCGTCCTGAACGCTGTCGCAATTTTTTGGGTCACGCAGAACGGCAAGACTAGTGCTCTCTACTCTGCCTCGGAAGCCCCGAGCAAAGCTGCACACGCTGCACACCATCGCGAAAGGAACCATACAGAGGAAACTAACACAAATATCAAGTCAATCTCGATGGGACGATTTTCTATGTCTCAACTTAGGTCCTTTGATGCTGTGAGAAGCATAAGCCCCCCGCAATCTCCAAGTCAACAGATGCTCCGTGACCTCCGGGATATAGAGTCTGGCCGAAGAGCGTCTAGAGGCTACAGGACGCTTAGATCTATGACTTCTAGCGTCTTTCCTTCACGTCGGGGACACGAACGTACGGAGAGTGCCAATCTTCATGTATGTGATACATATACTTCGTACTTGGGAAGCACTAATCTTTTCCCCATCAGATCACTGTTACTACGGAATGTGGCTCAGAAGAGACCCGCTTCGAGTTGAGGCCAATACGGATGCCAGAATATGCAGCATTCGAGCCCCCATAACGAGGCGCTCCTTGCTTATCTCATGTCTATTTCTTGGGTTTAGGGGGCTAGGTAGACTGTATTACTGTATTGTATAATAAGTAAGTAAACGTACTGTATTTTTCACTTTGGTTCAGGACCGCTTGAATTCACCCATCTATAATAGGCACAACGCCAAGAAAGCAAAGCAAAAATGAATTTGTCCACATGTTTCAGCGATTTGCGAACTCCGTACATCACCGTACTGATCACCACCATTAACGATTAAATCATTGAATGGTTGGAGCCATCAAATTTAGCGATGAAAAACATCGGGCGCCCACATTCTGCGCTCTAAAGTACGCCCACATACATAACGCGGACACACCTCTCTCGCAGAATTCGTGTTTCTGCCCTCATTACATGTCTCGAGGCCCCTCTAGAACACCTCTTAACTTTGCATTAGGCATTGGTCTATGCGTCTTCACATTCTTTCTTCTCTCCAAGCTGGCTTGGAATTCGGCAGCCCCAGCGCACTACGATGAGACACACTTGAACCTCGCTGATGACTCCAATCCACCGAGAAGACAACGCGTTGCTGTAGCCTCTTCGTTTGGCTTCCACCACGACGTTTACATGACTGTGGCTTGGTCACTGGGACGAGCTATGAACAAGAGCGCAAGCGGGAGCGTCGAAGTTTACGCAAAGACACCACTCCGGTACGACTTTCAACAAGTGGTGGATGACTTAGGCCTCTATCACGGAGAATATCGAGAACCTGAAGCCCTATTGCCCGCACTTCGAGATGATGCAGACGAGAATAGCTTCGATCTTGTTGTTCTAGGGACTTGCGAGATAGAGTATGTTCCTCTTCTCTCCCCTTCATTGACCTCTTCATTTCGAGTTCTTTAGCCTACGAGAAGATTGGACAAAGGACCTGTTGTCAATATGGGATGAAAGGCGCCAAGATCGAAAATTCAAACTTGTCTGCATAGTGCATAATGTCAAGGTAAGATCCATTACTCCAGAAAGAACATGGACTCAACTGTTTACAGGATACTTCCTGGCAAAGTGCAATTACGGAATGGTCTCGACGGGGTGCGATCAGACTTGTGGCAATATCTGAACAGTATGGAGCTCCTACATGTGAGATATACATTGCTGATAAGAACTTTCAGTGTGGCGCATGCCTTCAGAGAATCATTCAACGCACTTGCTGACAGTCCAGATCCAGTCCTGAGCACTGCTGGGTACGAGAACATCCCAATTGACGTCCATGTGCCGATTCTTCCTTTACGCGACCTGCCGGAACACCAGATCTCTCGGCCTCTCTCGAAAGCTGTCATTCAAGGAAGCTTTTCTATGGACAGAAGAGATTACGCCAACGTCTTTCGGGAGTTGAGTTCATCCTTGCATCGTACGTCAACTACCCCTCCATGTACGATTTTCAAGTTCTTACTATCGATACGTTGCAGAGGATCCAGGCGCATGGGGTTATCTGCCTCTCCGAAATCAGGAGTCGTTCATTGCAGACGACAGTCTCCAAAGTCCACCGTTCCAGCTATTCGCACTAGGTTCCGGCACGCTCGAAGTTCCTGTCGAACTTAAGAATGTAGTTCAGGTCATTACGGGGTTAACATACCCAGGCATGTCAACTGTTTCGTCCCCTAGTGTGCTCCCCCTAATCACGTTATATGTACAGAGTTTTACCGCATCATGAGTGACATGGACATCTGTGTTCCGGCATTTGCTGAGAATGGTTATTTCCATGATCAGGCGAGCTCAACGTTTGCCATGGCCGTACAATGCAATGTACGTATTATCGGTTCATTTCAAACGACTCAGGCTAAACCCCATGCGTTATGTAGGTTCCCCTGCTCGTTACGCAACGCACACGGCACTCATACACATACGCTGACGATGATCGGGTGGTCGTTACGCGACCTGCGGCAATGCGGGAGGTAGAGGCGCTCAAGGCACTTCGTCTGGGAGACGCATCATCATTTTTGGATGCTCCTATGCCTCATATGAGCACGACCATAGGGTCTAATCGATTGTTCGGCGACGCAGTCAAATCAATGTTGCATCGTGGGTGGAGACGCACCAAGGATGAGCTAGACGACGTCAAAGTTGGAATCTGGAAACAGAATGACGACCTAGCATATAGACTTCTTCGGGATTTATAGAAGGGATATATTGTCTTCATGTTGTATACTAGGCTTAAGAAATAATGAAGGCGCGTTGTTCAATGTTGGAATAACTTTGTTTGTTCGTGTCTCGCCTTCAGGCTCAGAACGCGCCCACAGTATCCACCACGTGACTGATACCACCCCATCCCATTCCATTATCAACTTTACTAGAAGTTCTTAGAGAGTATCAAGAGTCATGGCGGACGTTGTTGACTCCATGCTTGACCTGATGAGGCGACTTCCACCGACACGGACCGAGGAGAACGTGAATGCGCTCATTAGAATTTGTCCAGACTACGCCGACGATCTCCTTGGTAGCGTTGATCAGCCCCTCCTCTTGAAGACGGATCGCGCCACTGGAAGAGACTATCTTGCTTGCGACTACAATCGCGACGGGGAAAGCTACAGGTATGCTCCATGCAAATCCACGCGAAATGGCAGTCAAGCAATGTTTTGATATCCTCATCTACGGCGTCTCTCAGGTCCCCATGGTCAAATGAGTATGACCCTCCTCTAGATGATGGGACTGCTCCTACCCCAAAGCTGCGAAAACTTGAGATTGCGGCAAATGAAGCATTTGATACCTACAGAGAAATGTATATTTTCCTACAATTGATATTCTCTCCAATTTGTGCTGACACGACGCGCAGGTACTACGAAGGGGGCGTATCGTCTGTATATCTATGGGATCTGGAGGATGGCGGCTTCGCTGGTGTCGTTCTATTGAAAAAGAGTGCGTCTTTGCGTAGTTTGTTTCAAGAAATGTTCCCTCATTACACCTCCAGCGATGACTCCGGCTACACCCTATGAACCATCGGGATCATGGGACTCAATCCATGTATTTGAGGCTAGTGAACGAGGCCGCCAAGCTCACTACAAGCTTACATCGACCATTATGCTTCATCTTGTTACCCGGAGAGGAACAGACGAGTCTGCTGCTGCGGAGAAGAAATCTGACATCAAGGGCGACTCGAAGAGCTCGGAGGGCTGGAAAAGAGATGGAGAAGTCAGCTTAAGTGGTAGCATGACGCGCCAGGTAAGTTTGTTTTTCGTGGTGACCATTAACTTTGCTGATCTCGTTGTAGACCGAACAAGATTGGCCTCTGCAGGATAGCTCGACGCATATAAGCAACACTGGGAAGATGATTGAAGAGATGGAAATCAAGATGCGGAATATGTTGCAAGAGGCAAGCTCTTCCTGCAATGTTCGAGAATTGCGGTTAACAGTTCGTTGTTATTGTATAGGTTTATTTTGGAAAGACTCGTGATGTCACGTATGAGCTGCGTAGCGTTGATGACCTTGAAAAGGCCCGTCGACAGAAAGATCTTCAAAAGGAGTTGGTGGGCCTCATGAAGCGGTAGCTCACTACTTTCCCGCATGTATTTCTATGAGCGTTTTGGGGTGCATTAATGTTTACGACCTTCAGCACACAAATATGGGAGAGATGATGCATACGAGGTCTCTGAAAGGTTTACATCTATTACAAAGACTGATATTAAGACTGCAGTCTAAGAATACATTGACCAAAGTTGTGTTCATGTGCAAGAAATCTCCATGGCGGTCTAGATGGTTATCAAATAACTTTCGTTGCAACGCGGTATGATGGTCACCAAATCAGGGACCTGTGGAACCCACTAGATCGACGTTGTACGATCGCTGTGCAACGAGGAGGCGAGGCATTAGTTATAAGACCCGGATCCGGTCATCGTTTCGAAATCTCAGCATCAGCGATAGGATTTGCGTGGATTGTAATCTAAGAGAACAAAAATATTGCATCAAGAGACTAGAACAATGGAGATTGTATTAGAGCGTACATGTGTCAATTTGATCTCCATAAGGGGTCGGTTCTTGTTGTTTACGGGCACCTTTTCCATAGTATCGAGGGTAGAGTCTACACCGTCGATTACCTTGCCAAGAATGGTGTATTTACCGTCGAGATGCGGCTGCTTGGCGTAAGTAATGAAAAACTGGGATTTGTTTGTGTCTGGGCCCGAGTTTGCCATAGCTATCACGCCCCGGGCATTGAACTAAAAGCTGATTAGCTCTGTATGGCGAGTTAATATTACGAAACTAACCTTCAAAGTCGACCGAATTTCGTCAGAAAAGGGTTTGCCCCAGATGCTCTGTCCGCTTTTCCCCTGACCGGTCGGATCGCCAGTCTGAATCATGAAGCCCTTGATATTGCGATGAAAGATGCATCCATCGTAGTAGTTGGATGCACAAAGAGCAAGAAAATTCTGGGGTAAAATGAGACGAGAATATGATTGACCAGAAAAGGCTAAAGCACACCTCTGCGGCCTTTGGCACTGCCTCGCAGAAGATTTCGATCTGTAAAATGTCAGTCATTGCCAAAGGCAGTACGGGCGCAGTACCTTCAATTCGCCATGGGTAGTGTGAAGTGTCACAGACTGTAAATTAGTCAGTAGTGTCGGATAGAAGGATGGAGGAGGACAAGTACCATTTGATTGTGACGTTGATGTGACGCGGTGCTTTGCTCATATTGCTGCTCACAACCATTGATTGATTTGAATTCGTCAATCACTTAATTCCCCACCACGACTATCGAAGAGCCTAATGCAGACTCCGTCGCTCTACAGTCAGGATGACCCTCTTGCGACAGCCATGCGTCCTTCAATCTCTGAGACCGACGCACAACGTCGTACACGTCTCTTTGCCGAGGCGGAAGCAAAACGAGTCTCCGAGCAGATTGACGAGGAACTCCGGCAGGAACGCGAGAGGATGAAGCGAAGTAAGGGCGACGTTAAGGTCTCTTGTATTTCTCATTTTATAAGTGCATATATTCACATTTTTACAGCTACTACTTCTAGGGCAGGCAGAGAGCGGCAAATCCACCCTTCAAAAGCAGTTCCAACTCATGTACAAGCCTAATTCTATCGATCAGGAGCGTGTATCCTGGAAGACGGTGATATATTTCAACGTCGTTCACTCTTTGAAGCACATCCTAGCCATCCTCGAGACCTGGGACGATGTTCTCGACGAAGAATCGCTCGATGACACTTCTTCTGTTCTACCTAGCAAATTCCGAGGCAACGGAATAGCATCTCCTACAACATCTCTCATCAGCACCTCCACCATACCTTCCGCTGCGTCAGCTTCACCGGCAAGTGCGGTCGGCTCAAGCGGTCAAACCACAGACGTTTCAAAGGAGTCGAGTGCTGTGCAAATCGGAAATTTGAGGCGCAGGCTGACATCCCTCATTGCCACGGATGCTCCTCTTGCTGACCGACTTAGCGGCGGCTTAAGTTTCTCTGGATCGGGCAAGGGAGGTGTCTTTGTTCGGAGTGGATGGCAGGCTCGAACGATCGAGAACGCCCTTAGTAGGCTAAAGGCAAACCAAGAAGCCGAGGTCAAGAAGGCTTCGTACGAGTCCACCCACCAGGATATTCTCGTTCACGACGTCGGTCGCATGCTCTGTGCAGCTAAGGACGACATCAAAGAACTTTGGGCACATCCTACTGTTAAAGGCTTGATTGCACGACGAAAACTCAAGCTAGACGAATGGTCCGAATTGTTAGTATTCGCATTGACATCTTACTCAACCTCTTTTTAACGGCATGTCACAGCTTCTTAAGGCACATTTCGCGAATAGCCGCGCCAGACTATGTTCCTACCACAGGTAAGGCTCAAAGACGAATTGACTCTGCGCATACATCAACTTTTCAATCTTAGATGACATTCTTCATGCGCGTATACAAACCATGGGCGTTGCTGAGCATGTTTTCGATGTGAACATCCATGGAAAGTCTGTTTCGTGGCATCTATTCGACGTTGGTGGTGCGCGTGGGCAGCGGCATTCCTGGGTCCCGTACTTCGATGATGCCAACGCTATCATATTTGTGGCACCCGTCAGTGCGTTTGATCAGGTGAGTGATATGAATGGAGTCACTCTCCAATTCGTGACCGCTGCGACGCCGCATACTCAAACTATTTCTCGCTTTTCGCAGTACCTCGAAGAGGACCCGAGAACGAACCGCATCGACGACTCGCTGCAATTATTCACTCAAATCTGTTCTAATTCGCTGCTCAAAAGTGTCCATCTGGTTCTCTTCCTCAGTAAGCTATCTTGGTCCATCGTTTCTATCTCGCTATTGTTAATCTTTTTTTAGACAAGACAGATCTACTGAGGTCGAAGCTTGACGGAGGGCAGAAAGTCCGAAAATAGTAAGACCCTCTCATGACGTCCAGAAAAAGCCATTCGCCAAGTCTAACTAACGGTTCATCACAGTATTACGTCTTTCGGAGAAAGATCCAACGACTATGAAACAGTAGTGCAATATTTCCGGGCCCACTTTCTCCAAGTCCATCGACGTAATAACGAGAACCGCCGTGTGCTTTATACCCATTTCACGAGTGTCGTGGTACGTTGCTCGCCAGTGAATTTATTTTATTTTGACCAGCTAACTGTTCTACAAATAGGACACAAAAACCACTCAGCGCATAATCGGAAACGGTTAGTTCCCTTGTCTTTCGATGACAGTGGCCCCAGTTTGACTTATATACAATGCCCTTTCCCAGTTCGCGATTCCATATTCAGAGGATACCTACAATCCGCTGCACTTGTGTGACGACTTTCTTACCCGTCTCCCATCCGATACCGATACCACGGAATCCGAGTCCGAGCCTTAACTCTGTTCAAAATCCTTTCTTCCCTGGCTTATTATCATTCCCCCTTGTTTCATACCTTATAGTATTGCCCGCCAGGTGATTTTGTAACCCTAACTTAATATTCGCGTCCGTTATCCGCGTTATCTTTCTCGAGCCTCCTGCCTCATCCTCATCTTCCTCCCTATACAGCGTACACGTACCACACACGTTTTCGTGCTGCACTGCGTCTCTCTCTCTACCTTGATCGCCTCTGCTTGCCAACCATATAGCGACCTGCCCCGCCTGACTAGACATATCCGCTCAATCACCCCGTATGTATCAGTACACATGCACTTTTTTCTTCTTCATAACCCCCATCATTGCCTCTCTGCCTCACGTATACGTATTCTTTCATTATCATTGTTTCTTGGTCTCTTCCCTAGTCGCGACCGACCTGACCGTGACATCAACGTCGACCGATTGGGCACATGTACATGTTTATGTTCATGTGCCTTGTTCTACTCCTCACTCTCACTTTTTTTTGTTATTAGGGCGCTATTGAACTAGCTCTTGATTGTATTTGCTCTGTCGCTGTTAATTATCAATAACGAAACTCTTTGTCAATCCTCATTTTACATACACTGGCGTCTGACGTATGGACGCGGTGTGAGGCCTGTCAATGGGCTTACTTACGTTGCATGATATCGGTCATATAACTCGCCGACTTGGCGACGCGAGTCAATGATGTCCAACAATGGCAGTCGGACGACAATCACATCAGCGCGCGCCCAATTCTGACTTCCATACTTTCCAACTTCCAGATCAGTGAGTGACGTTAAATCCTGATGAGATCATTGAGGTTCTAGTTAGAAGAAATTACAATCTTACGAGAGTTTCTGGCAAGTACCCTACAATACTTGCGTAGGATCCACTACTGCGGATGATCATAGATGAGGATCAAGCAAGCCATATGGTGGTTTGAGCTTTACCACTACTATATACAGACGAAGAATCTGCCCTTATAAGGACAGTACAAGTTTTGTTGTGTTCCAAGGAAGACAATTTTACTTGGATCCCGTTGGTTCTTCTAGAAAAATTTACTTGATGATTCAGAGCTGCAGGGCCCAAGCTGCGGCAGGTAGGCTAACCATGGTATCGATGATTCGTGATACCTCATTTAAATTCGAGTCGTGTCTCAGCAGAAGCCTGTGAGAGCCTGATGCGAGGACTTACTAGCACCCAATTTCTGTTCTTTCCTTCTTCGTTCTTTTGAAAAGTTGTCCCTGATGCCAGTGAGTCAAAGCTGCAGGCTCAGGTAGCAGGCTCCTGGCTGTGGCTGTCCACAATTGCACCATATCGTCACAGTGGATCGGGATGCCTTTGCCTTCCACTGCGCACCAGCATCAGTATGCATTTCCGATCTCTCCCGAGACTTGGGACGTTTAGACCTAAAACAGGAATACGGAGAGCCGTCACAGTTCACTATCACGATCACAGGTCAGCGCGCGCGCCTAAGTCTGCTTCGGGGTGGGGGAATAACAAGGAATAACATCAGAGAGATCTTGAATGTGCTGTGTATCAATGATTATGATCATCAAGATTGGAATTTTGTAACTCATAGCTTGGATCTCACGAGAAGCCCGAAGGAGGAGCAGAATCTACTGCTTGTTGATGGTCACTCTTAAGCCATGTGTTCAAGAAGCCGACCGTGCTTACTTCAGCCCAGGTGGATGCTTTCGGTGTGTTCGAAGGCAAAGGGCCTTTCGACACAGCGGGAAGGGTAGAAAAGCGATATTTAAGTATCTTCCGCTCACGAGCAACTCACGCGTGGGCGGCCTGCTATAACTTTTGATGGGTAGAAGTACTGCGTCATGAGCGACATTTTCGGGGGACCACGGTGCTACAATGTCATATTCGAGTATTCGAAGATGGGTACATACAATGAAGAAATCTTGATTCTTCCCAGACGAAAGTTGGGATTCAGATCACGAATGGAACAGAAAGTTACAATTCCACGAAAAAAATCGTTGTGTTCCATGTGAAATACCAAGTGCATGTGGAGACTCCATAGAATTCTGCTTCCCTGACGATGATAGATATTAGCGAATGGAAGGTAAACTGAAACATAAGCGACGTCTGTTTGTTACCTTCAGGCTTCGAATTCGTGCAGAGACTGGTGGCACCCTGTGGCACCGTGGACAGTATTTGATCGTTAATCGATTTTCCTATCTTGGAACTGATCTTTTTTTTTTCTTCGCCTATGTACGCCTAACTTTTTTTGCAGTCACCTGAGATGCACCAGGGCCAGCTTGAGGCCTCCTGAGTCCTCCTGAGGCAGGTTGCGGGGTGTGGGACCTGGCCATGGGTGTCCATCGTGACCCCTCCGAGTCGAGTCGCCACGGTCCACAGGCGACAGTAACAGTAACAGGACGACGGTTTCCCTTTCCATTTTGAGGCCCCGGAGGATTTAGATCCAAATATGGGGAACGAAGAGACACGTCAGCGGCGAGCCGTGCACGCCCCGATGTCGTTAGCGCTAAAGAGCCCGATGAAAGCTACACTCACACGCAAATCATTGAGGTTATTATAGTATTTGCTGTAACTCGCGATCTCAGGAGAGTCCTAAGAGCAAGAAGGGATCCACTGCTTGGTAATGATGGTTATCATGCCTTGGCCACGGGTTGGGGGTTTGAGGTGCACGCGATGTCGTTGTGGCGACCAGAAACGAAGATACAGTCGGACCTATAGAGAGAGAGAGAGAGAGAGAGAGAATTGAAGTTACTTCGGCCGAGGCGGACGCTTTTGGGGCGTTCAGAGGAAGATGGATTTCTGACAAAAGTAGTCTAAGAGACCGAGGGGGTGGTGGAGCAAAGCGATACATATGTGAATAGAAGTTTGGCTACAGAGAGCCCCGCCATGGTCCACATTGGCAGTAGACGTGCATTTCTGGTAAGTGCGCCAAGTTGACTATTAGAACGCCGGATACCGAATATGTTCATCCCGCGTAGACGCGCACAAAGAGACCCTTGTCAGGGTAAGGCTTATCCCTATGTGGCGGTGGCTAGATAACCTCGATTTTCAGCTCATGATTGGCAACATAGGCGGTAGCTTTTGATGGGAGTCTCGATTCGGGGGAGTCGTCATGTTTGAAGAATTTGAAATGGTCCGAGACGACAAATGGAATAGGCGTTGGTGGATTCTATTGTCAGACGATGGTGAGTGCATGTGGAAGTTCGGGAAATGCCATGGCAAGCAAGGAACTGTTGCTGGAAGAGCGGAGTTGTGGCGCTGGTGGTGGACGGAAGAGGAGGCCATGTGGGAGAGGATCAGACTAGATTTGGCAATGGCGTGATTCACATGCTAGGCTAAAACTGAGCTTCCCCATACCATCATCTCGTCTAGCAAGAATGGAGTCCATCTCCTCAGCCTCTTTCGCCTCAATCTCAGCAATACTCACTCCAACAGAGAGCAATGCTTTCCATTCTTTTCTCTCTTCAGTAAACCCACTCGACGAATGGATCGACGTAGAACCACCAAATGACCCAAAGCACGCTCTCACAAGGGCAACCAAGGATCTCCTCTCTCTCGATACAAATTATGCAACTCACGGAGACCACCTCTACGCTCATATCCTAAATCCATCACAATTACAGGATTCAGACTCATCTTCTCGCACACCCACTCCCACATCCCAACCTCCTTTTTCTCTCCCCTACTCCTCATATCCTCCTCCTATCCGAACCACTGCCAGAACACGCCCACCCCATCCACATCCATATACCACCTCACCCGTTCGCCGACCATCTGTATCTCTCGCCGACAGTCCCATCATCAAGCCTCCACAACCCCAGCCCAAGCCTCCCCTACTCACCGCGTCCCAGAAAAAAGCCAATCACATACAGTCGGAACAGAAGCGCCGCGCAAACATCCGTCGGGGGTACGAAGCCCTATGTGAATGTGTCCCAGCATTGCGTGAGGCCATCCGTGAGGAGGAGGAGGCATTAGCACATGCTAATGCCAATGTCCACGACTCTCATATCGACAGGGCTACCACCGTCAATTCAAATTCAAATTCGCTTTCGAATCAGACTCAGAAGCGTAGATCAAAGCCTGTTTTAAAGCCCAAGCCTGGAGAAGAGAAGCCTGATGGTAGAGCAGGCCCGCGAAGCGAGAACGTCGTTCTCTCAAAGAGTATGTGCCGCACATCTTTCTTTAATATATAATCTTACGATACTCCATATACAGCTATAGACTATATAAACGAGCTCCAAGATGAACGCAGTGCGTTGCTCGCACGCCTCCATCGAGCGAGGAGTGTACTACCGCCTGGGCACCCGGCGCTCATTCCTCCGGCGCATAATTACAATCGGAATGGGGGCGCGGAGGATGAGGATGACGTCCCGCCGTGGGAGCGCGAGTGGAAAGGCGGTCAGGGGACGTTGGGGGCGTGTGCGGATGACGATGACAGTTCGTGAGTTCGTAACCGGGCCCCCGACCCCAAACCCGCCCCGCCCTGCCCAGCACTACAACGTCCGATGAACACGCACGCACCTGCACCTGCACCCAACATTCTGCGTTCCGCGTTCTTTTCTCATATATCCTCATTTTATGTCTTGCTCCAACTTCTGTTTCATCTTCGAATTCGAATTCGCTCATGGGACTCTATACTTGACTTAATTAAAACCTTTTCCCGTCTGTCTCCGTTTCTTTTTATTTTTATTTTCCCTTTTTCCTATTAGGAAAGTGCGCATGCAGTTCCATGTACCATGCACCTATGCATGTATGTATAGCATAGGCATCGATGCAATCGATATCTTATCTTGCCAACACATCCAGATTATTGCTCGTCGTTTATGCGAATTCGTGCTTCGTGCTATGCACCTTTGAAGTTTGTATCTTTACTATTACGATAGTTATGGTTTGGTACGATCTGGTACGATGCACACACGCTTACGACTTATCACTACCTCATCCTCTCACTCCTCATGGCCTCGGATCCATCCATCCTGCCTTCCATCCATCCATCCCGCGGCCGTCTGTGTTGCGATGTGTTGCGTGGTGTTGACACTACGTATCTTTTCTTTATATCTCCGAGTCAGATCATGTCTACTACATACACCCGATAACTAATTTGTTATATATTCATGCCACCCGAATGGTCTTGTACATGCCACATAAGTACTGTGCACTATGGCTAGCCTTAGACTAGCCATGCATATCATTAACGGAAGGCCGTCCACAGCCGACTTTGTCGTCTGATCTCTCATTGCGCCAGCGTCGCTTGAGCACGTGCACCTGGACCTCTGAGTTCTCTTCGAAATAGACGCGCGGACCAGGGTCTGCTCAGGTTTGCTTCAGACCCAGTCCGGCTATTGCTATTACCGGGTGTCTTCTTTTCCTCGTCCTCGTCCTCGTCCTCGAGCTTGAGCTCGAGCGCAAGCTAGCCGTAGAAGGCCGCTGAGATCTCCTCCGGATACAGTCGCGGACAAACAAACACGACAATTTTATTGTGACAACAATTGAAACTTGAGAGCTGAACGCCCCTAACGCCCCTTGCTCTCCCCCACTATGACACCCCGTGACCTTCGGAGATTTCCCAAGAGTTGAAGTTATAATCTAAGATAAATGTACATGGCATCTCGATCGTGAAGATCAAGTTTTTTTGCCATCGTTGTCATCGTCGAGCTCAGGCCAAAACTACCATCACCACCATCCAACTTGAGGCCAAGAGCTTGCCTCATAGAACTCACCGAGCGGCTCCTGCCCTCTGATAGAGCAATACCCCTCAAGAATTTTCATCAGAAGCTGTTGGCCGAGAACGGTAGAACATGGCGCCCTGTCCCATGTTGAAGAAATGTTTCCTCCTGTAGGCTCCATCTGCCTCTCCTTCTCCAGACATTCTTTAGCAAGACGCAGGAACGATGCCCCATCCCTCTGTAGCATTTGGCGCATTTGATAATCACGGAATTGGATACGGAGCTTGTGAAGTTGATGATTGTATTATGGCTTCCTTGAAAGTAAGGGCTCTGGTGTCATACCTGGGACAAAATCTGAATTTTTTAAAAAAAAATCAAAATAAGAGGACGCCCATGGGGCCTGCTCTTGGTACTTACAAAGTAATAGTTAAAATATTTAAATAGATATTTATGTATCTTCCAAACAATTCTTATAAAAGAATTAATACAAATTTAGATAATAGTACAATCTCTTAGATCATTATCTCAGAAATTTCATTTCAAGCCATTCTCTTGTTTATTATCCTCAAGTATTTCTGTATAATATAATTAGACAATAAAATAGCAAAACAATATATCTACATACTTGTATTTGCATTTTTCATGATTGCTCTTACCAGGACAATCAGATCCATCTCGACCTGCATTTACAC
>JABAJU010000169.1:0-40401 GCA_018220975.1 Tephrocybe sp. 9980TJB
ATGAAGGATCCAGAATCCAGTCATGGATGTGCTGAAGCAGAGCAACACGAGTGCCATGTAAACAAGCCTTAGAGCCAACAGGGCCAGCATCCTTGGCATATCGGAGTTTGCTGAGAACACTGTCCTTGTCTGCAGTGCATGTATGAGTAGATGTATCTCCTGACAACAAGTCTGTTAGACTCATAAAGCTCAGTGACATTCTCTTTGATTTCTATCACAGCATTTTGTGTATCCAGATGTTGATTTGATTCGAGGCGTTTGACAAGTTCACCAAGTTTCTTGCGGTGGTTGTCGACCTCCTTAATTGACCCTTCTGACAGCAATTTCCCTGAGGACAAGAATTCATTTTTCAGTGAATGAGCAACACGCCTAGTTTGAAACACATACCATGTTGGGCGAGCGAGAGCTCTCGCAAAAGATTAAGGCACTGGGATATCTCGGGCAACAACTCCCGGCACACCCGTTCTCGATTCGGCCGATGCTCGACAAGAGATGGATCATCCCAATCCATGACAAGCGCATTGACTTGGCTAAGTTCTTCAAACAGAAGAAGCACCGAATCGTTATGCTTGAGGATAGCATCGAATTCCTGCATAATTTCGTCAGCATTGATACACTTGAGCACTTGATGTCTTTACTCACAGACACTCCGAAATCAACGAGCGACATGACAGTTTTTGCAATGGGGTTGAGCTGTATTTACTTGAGGAATAGTGGTATAGGAAGGTCAGTGCACGCACCTCAGCAAATCCCATCCCGACTTTTACAACACGCCGGATGACATCCATAGCCTTGGCTAACTTGGGGTCGATCTCGAGGGACGCGGGGTCAATGCTAACCCTCGTCAGATCGGCACGCTCGACAATGGCAACGCCAAAGACAAGGGTCGGTTTAGGAGGATTTTTCTTATTATACTTGATGGTAGGAGTCAAGGTGACTAGGTGATTGACAATTAGTATATGCCCAACCTGACTGATGCAAAGTTTCGCAAACACCTTCACTAGCCACTCCTACAAGGGAATTCAAACCTATGTCTCCCTGAGCAATAAGAACATCCGATCTCCAGGCCTGCATTTTGTGTTTTGCGAACAGCTTGACGCCGATGGTAGCTGATGGCTTTGATACACTTTATGAGGCTTGATAAGGATATTAGAGGCGAGATTCGAGGGTGTGGTGGGGCTCACAAAGGTGTAAATGTTTCGCTCTTGTTGAGCGAGGAGACTTTGAACGGGCCAGCGCCGGGAGTACCCTCGATCGACAGAACAGCATACCAGTGCTCTAATTTCTCCTGGGGTATACTGACAGCTCTGATATCTACAAAGAATACATCAGCGTAGGGATTTGGAGAGTGCCGCAGACCACTTACAGGTAATTTTGAAGTAGGTATCTTGGTTGTCGTTTGCCATTTCTCGTGCTGCGTTTATGTGAGATGGTGGTTGGAAAGGAGGTGGTTTGTCAATGGGTGTCTGAAATCAACGCAAGACATTTCCTGATTCGCATTTAAGCCGTCCATCTGCGTTCATCATCGACATCGTCCTACAACTTCATATTGTCGACGAGGTTCTTTGCACTCATCAATGGACACACCTATCTTTTTGAACTACATCGGACCCTCTCCAGGTCTCTCGCCACCTCGCTTATTTCTCCCCTTTCCCCCCCTTCAGTATGAAGAACGTGTCTCATAGTGACTCTTTGCAATCCACTAGCCTCAGGCCCGCCACGTCGTTTCTGCCTCACCTGTTCCTGTACGCGCCCTTCTCTCCCCTCCCTCGACGTGCTCGCGAATGCTGTCTCCGTTGAGAACCGATGATCGAGGCCAGGGGTAAGCGGACTGCAGTTGCAGATAGGGCGTTTAATAGGAGTGAGAATAAGGAAGACCACAGGGATGGCCAGGGAAAAGCGGTCAACCAACGCGTTTACCTATTTCACGTATGCATGTGTCCGGAGAGCATGGGTGGGATCACAGGCTGTATGCAGGAGTTTAGAAGTTATGCGCTCGCACACTTTGCCATCATGCAAACACATTGGCGACTTAATCACACTTCCTATACACTGAACCGACGATCGTGGTGCACTTGCACTAGGTTTGTTGTCCGTTTTCTTATCATCTCCGCTTTTCTTTATACGATTGAACATTCCCAACGCGCGAACGACAGTACAACGGCATCTCAGCGTTCAGACTGTCCGATCCTCGTCCCCACATCCACAGCGACGTCGATACTAATACACAGATAACGGTCACCTCGACCCATAAAACCTAATCAACACCAGAAGCACACTACCTCTCGCAACTCTGTCGAGTCAAAGATTTGCAAGGCAAGTTACTCATATACGTCGCCAAGTTCCCCCTTTTTGCCTTCATCGACCCCTATGCACACAAGAAACCCAAGTGGCCGCCCCACTGGCCCGCGGACACGCCTATCGAGCATGAGCCGCCGACATAGTGATCAGCCCCCGCAAACTGAAGGCGAAGTGGAGGGATTGGGCACGGGCACTACATCTACCTCATAAGGCTCATAAGGGTGACTTTGGAGTTGGGAAGGAAGAGGACGATGCGTCACGGGGAGCAGGGAGTAGAATCCTGAGGTGGGATTGAGGATGAGGGAAACGAGGGACGAATGAGGCAAATCTAGTTACACTGATTTTGGCAATCTCGCCTGTGTTCAGTACGATCTCGAGGCAGTGTCGATGGCTTTGATGGGGCTTCGACAACGTCTGTTCTGCAGTATGGTTAGAACCCATGATTAGAGCGGTCCGGGTCAGTAATTCAATATCTGTCACTGGGATGGAAAGTATTTATTTTGAGGTTTCAATAAAAGTATGCAATCACGCAGTGCCCCGCTTGAAGGATGGTCAAATGGCACCTGACGCTAGCAGATTATGCATACATAAGCCTGCAAACTGAAATTGTTGACTCGCGCTGGGCAGATAAGGCACATTTACAGAAGAAAATCGATACCATCGGCGAATGCTTGGTTCCCAAAGTGTTTGACAGGATGACGAGAATCTTTGGGCTCCCGCGGCAGTGAATTTGTGGGGGACCGCAAGATTTTATATTCAGAGGTTTATTTGGCTTGTTAAGATTCCAATACAACCAGATGCAAATTAATGCAGCCATCTTCGAAAACGACAGCTGTGATATCTGGGTCCAGTGCTGCGTACCCATTAAGAGGACTTTGCATGTACCGTTCAAGCCCTATGCAGTACTTTGCCATCGTCGAGAGTGCGCTGAATTTGTCGTTTGCGCGTTTGCTATGTTGATAAATGCGAGCCATGTCATCGTGCACATATGTACCCGGGATATCGAATGTCTCACGGTTGCCCTCCCCTCCATTTATAGGTTGTTTGACCATGTAGATAATTTGAATGTAGCAACAGAAAACCCTCCGATAACTATGACGTTCGGTTTCCTTCGACGAAGAATATCGAAGAATACATTTACCATTTCAGGATCGGAGAGGTTATCAACTTTCGAATGCTCACGCATCCGGCCCTCCTCATCGACGAAGACCATAGTGATGATGACATCCTTATGTGGGACACCTCTACCCCAAGAGATTGCACGGACGGAAGACGCCAGTTCGCCAGGTGGTGCGGCAACTACACGGAAAGGTGCGACGTTAATGCAGCAGGAAGAAGATACTGTTCCTGTAAACACGAGGGTTTCGAATAATTCGCAGAACGCTATGAGAGCATAAGAGGCCCAGTAGCACTGCGAATACAGTAAAGAACGTACGTTGTACTACATTCTTCCTTGTGAACCTGAAAGGATGGCATGCGCGACCTGCTATCTTAGAACCAGGTCCTGGAGCCTACTGCTGTCCAAATGTCTTTCATTGTATAATGGGGAAAGAGAGCGACAAAAGACGAGTGATCCTGAACTCCAAAAGTTTCCGTGTAAATAGTGACGGGGTAGGATTTTCGTCCCTACTGTTGATCCATCCGAGCTAGCGTTTTCCATGAGTGTAAGGAAGCCGCTGAAGAGGATAAGCCTTCAGCTCCGCTGTAAAAGGTATCGAGATAGTAACATAGCAAAGACCGCAAATATATAGCGTCCTTGTTAAATGAAAAACGTTGAGCTTTTAATGACCGAGAACAAAGCAATCATCTGTATTGGACAATGCCAAATCAATGGCGAACGAGGGAGAGAAATTTCCGGGTTTGAATGGGATCAATGGAACCACCACACGGTAAGTAGGTTGATTTGGTCACAAAAGTCGAACTGAAGGAGTTCTGTTCCGGAAACCGAGAGAGCACCCAGGCCGATGAACAGACATTCCATTGATCAAGGGTAATTGAGTACAAAAAATGATGTACAGAGAACGCCGACTGTATTAGGTCCTCGTTGACGTATATTCGAGTATAGTGCATTATAAGGTTGAATCAGTGACAGAATTCAAAGGATGGTGTGGCCGTTTTCCCCGTATCGAGCTGGATATATGATACAATTTGAACTTCAGGAATGGCATGACCAGAGTTCGTGGATGTGTGGATAGGCTGTGTGCCAGCGAAACGTCAGTTTTTTTTCGAACTTAGACATACGTAGGTCAAGAGTACCAGTCACACACCATTAAAAAACGTCTGCTCATTCCAGACTGGATCCGCGTCCGGCACCCTGTCAAAACGCATCGCCAGCTGATTATCGCCTACCCGCCTTGCCCATTGATGAATTTTCAGACCATCACCCATTGCCTTCTCACCCTCAGCAAGCACCGCCGGATCCTCGCTCTTGAGCCAGTTGACGTGAAAGCTTTTCTGCCTGCCATACAGCAGCCTATTCGAGTCCGAGCCGTATTGCGACAATGTGATCTGGAACTTGACGAGGACGGCCTTCTCATTATGAATGTTTGGCGGTAGCGCGTTGAGGTCCTGCGGTACTTCAATACTTTCCCTTTAATGTCGGAAGGCGAGTCGTAGCGATTATTACGGCGTAATACATGCGTTTACTAATTGAACAGTTGGTGTGAGAGTGTGCCATTCCCCTCCTTTTAGAGAGCGACAACGCTTTTTGTGGTTGTCCCAATTTTTTCTCTGGCACTCTGTAACAACAAGTATTAGCTCGTCGACTAAGAGATGAAGACAACTCACGCACCCTTTCGTCATGTTTTGAGATACTTCAGTCATGTTCACTCGCGTTACAGCTTAGACAAGTATTTTTCCGATCCCGGGTTCCACTTGGATAATGTCGAGGGTTTAGGAGAGAGATAGGCTTGATTAGCACTGTGTGTCGCTGTGCAGCGTTGATTATTTGAACCAGACGTTTGTTAAGGTTCTCCGAAGTTCCATTCCCATACAGTCCAGGTACTTCATCGCACTGAAGGTTTATGGCGGCAGAGATTTAGAAAGAACTGAGTTCAAAGGAAGAAATGGATATCAAAATGAATTTGGCGTTTGCCATGAATATGTAATTATGTAATTTATTTCATGGATTGACTCTCGACCATTGTCGGCTTACAGCTTACACATCACCAACGCTACGTCATCGGTCAAGCAGCGAAGGAGGAGTATAACATTGAGAACGTCAAAGGGACTAACAGCGCTTGGGATACTAACATAGTCTCTGCTTCTGCAGTAAGACTTCAAATCGAAATCTGCGATAATCACTCAAAGAATTAAACAGCAATATCTCACCGTCAATTGAAACGTGTCTTGCGATGGCGCGCTTGCCATTATTCCCCTCCCATCGCCCTTCCAAACTATCTCAGGATTCCCCCATAAGCTGTCAGACCCCCTGTCCCTGGCACGCAGTCACACCGCAGCAGTGCTCCACATCGATTGGTCCCCGTACAATGATTATATCGTCGCCTCTGGCGGTGAGAACGGCAGCGTCATGATCTGGAAGGTCCAGGCATCTGCGTTTGAAGATTGGGGCTCAGAAAACTGGGTTCCGCAAGACTTTGACCCTGTTGCGCACATCGAAGGATCGCCCCGCAAGATCGGGCAGCTCCTCTTCCACCCGACTGCGGCGAACGTGCTTGCGAGCGCATCGGGAGAACACACGGTCAAGTTGTGGGATCTCGCGAACACGGAGGCTGCCAAGTCTGTTGGTACAGGCCACGGTGATGCGATCCAAAGTATGG
Source organism: Tephrocybe sp. 9980TJB (assembly GCA_018220975.1). NCBI lineage: Eukaryota > Fungi > Basidiomycota > Agaricomycetes > Agaricales > Lyophyllaceae > Tephrocybe > Tephrocybe sp. 9980TJB. The sequence continues at coordinate 6,081 of JABAJU010000169.1, forward strand.
CCTATAACCCCACGGGCACGTTGCTGGCAACGACCTGCAGAGGTTAGAAGCTAAGGATGTTCGATCTTCGTACGGGTGGCGAGGCAGTACGTGTTGTGGATGGCTATGGGTGGTGTCAAGGGCTCTCGTGTCGTGTGGATGGGAGACCTTCATAGGATTGCTACTACTGGGTTCAGCAAAATGTCGGATTGACAGGTCGGCATTTGAGAGACAAGAGGCCTGGGCAATATAAAGACAGCCTCTCTCGACCAATCTTCGGGTGTCGTAATGCCGTTCTGGAGTGACAGTAACATTCTATTCCTCGCTGGCAAAGGGTATGTCATGATGTTTTGAGTGCCTGTGCTGTACCTAATGCTTCGCAGTGATGGTGATGTCCGATACTATAAATATGATACCATACCCTGCATCCTTTGTCCGAATACAAGTCCTCCGATCCTCAACGCGGCATGTGTTTCCTGTCTCGACGAGCCCTCAATGTCGGAGAATCTGATATTGCTCGAGCTTACAAAGTTGAAAGCAGCTGCATCGAACCAATTGCCTTCATCGTTCCCCGCAAGGCAGGTTTTCCTAACTCACAAACTTATCACAACACCGCTGATTCGTATGACGGCTTCCAATCTGATATCTTCGGCCCGCACCATCCTCCGAACCATCGCTCTCAGCTAACGAGTTCTTGGCAGGCAAAACGGCGCCTCAAAACCAAACCTCGTGGGCCTTTCCTCAGGCACAAGCTTCGCGTCCTACTTTGTGGTTGCAGGCCGTACCGGACCCGTCCCGTACAATCACTTCCCACAGATTCATTACGGTACGGTACAGCACCCGTAAGCCATATTAGACGGTATTCCTGTGACAATTTCTACAAGTTTCCTGTATATAGATACACGTAGTGTGCAATTTCATTCATGCCTACACCTTGCCCCAAATCTTCAACATTTTTTGAACCTTTGAGCCTGCTGTTTACTAGTACCCGTATCACATTGCTTTGGTTCACGTTGTCATGCATTGCCTCTGAAACAAGAGGTTGGTTCTAAATTGGCGCTTTTTCTTAATCAATTTTTCAAGGTTTCGATACTTGATTCTTCTCAGATACTATATATATTACACGATCGACTAAAAGTGAAGATCAGTAATACAAAGAGCACCTAGAAACTCCACAGCCAACTACATCCCTCCCAGGTAACGTGCAAAGAAAAGTCGTAAAACAAAAACTCCAGGTTATAAGGTTAGCAAGTAAGAGTGGCAATGATAGGCGTAAACCTATAAAAAAAAAATGCGGTATACAGAAATTAGCAGCCCCAGCTTGCTCTATGAGATAAGTAGGTGTCCATGTCATATGCACAAAGTGTCCTGGCTTCAAAATAGCAATTTTACGTCGTGCTCCATCCATTGACAATGATGTGTCCATCTTGAGATGGGCCAGTAAGCAGGTTGGGGCCACCAGAGGTCGCGATGTTGTTGGTCGATGAAGCAGTAGAGGACGGAGCACCAGCACTGGCTGTTGCAGTAGCGCCATTAGCACTGGCAATTATCGAAGACGCCTCAGCTGGCGAGATGGTCGTAGTTGAGGCGGAAGGGGAGGTATTGCTGTCAGCAACAGCGGCTGTAGCAGTTGCACCATTTGCACCTGCAATAATCGAGGAGGCTTGAGCCGGAGAGATGGTAGCGGTCGATGTGGACTGGGACGACCCGGATGTACCAGAAGGAAGGACAAGTTGGCCAAGTAGCTGGGGCTCTGTATCGATGAAAGCAAGCATGGGTCCAGCAACGATGCTGTTCTGGGCGCGGTCGACGACATCATTCACCAAGGGTTGCCCGTCGGAAGTGACGAAGAGAGCCACAGGGCCATTTATGCCTTGAGGAACCACACACTGGCTCAAGGGAAGGGGAATCGACATGGCTGCTCCGCCGACAAGCATTTGACAAAACAGAGACTGTTGATATGGTCAATGAACGTGCGATGACAAGCAGATGGACACACTCACGCTATCAGGGATCGTTCCGTTGATAGTGCTGGCCTGGAAGGTGAGCTGCGTACCAGGAGCGACAGCGCCAGTGTTGGTGAGGCTGAGTGGGGTGTTTCCAGTGATGGGAACGGTACATCCGCTGATGAAGGGTGCAGCCACTGCAAGGACTTCGTTAGGGGCGAGAGCGATGTCGAATGCAGCGGGGATGCTTGTTCCAGTGCCAGAAAAGATGTTGAGAATGGTTTGGTGACGAGCCTCAACAGTTAGGATGGAGCCAGCAGCAGCCAAGAGTGAGGGGTCGGTGAGGAGCGTTGCACCACCGAGGTAAGCGCCTACACCAAGATTTTCGACAACACGTGCGGTAGCAGCCATGGTAGGAACATCAGTCAACACAGAGCTGAAGTCGAACTGGCAATTCGTGATAGGCGAACCACCCAGTGAGGTAATAGCAGCTTGTAAGGTTTGGGAGTGCGTATCCTCGTCGGCCTGGATGTTCTGGAACTGCTCAATGGGAACCTGGCTCGACGCATAGCCGGCCGTTGTGAAGTCGGATGCCTGGAATTTTGAAAGGGCCTGCGAGTAGAAAGTAGACTCCATCTGTTCGAGAACATCTGCAAACTCTGCAAAAAGCCATGAGCGGACTGGCGCCGTGAATTCTCCACGTTCCTAAGACTTACGCAAGACTAGAACATCTGCAGCTGCACGCTTTCCGAAACGAACAGGGGCGGCCGAGGTAAAAAGAGGGGCTGCAAGGGTGAAAATAACTGAATAAAAATGCATTTTTAAGAGGTGCTGCCGGAGTTATAAGCCTGCTTGAAAGGAACGTGGAAGTCTGGAACTAAGTTCGAAGGAAACAGGGGGATGCGACCGGGCAAGCCCAAAAAGAACGACTGAAAATGGGCCACTTCTCGTCAACATTCCATAGCGGAGATGAGAGGAAATACTTACAAGGCACGGGGAGAGAAGAGGAAGAAGGAGAAAGGGAACAGAATGATGGGCATCTCGCTCTGTTGGGTATTTGTGTGAATGCAACGGCAGCGATCGTTGTCTGATTGACGACGTCGGTCAGGTCGGCTGCATGCATATCTCTTATCTCTATGGTGACCTTCCAAGATAGATATCAACCATACCTACGTATATCTGGTTTTCCAACAAAAGTTTCACATATACAGCGACAAGCAACCTGGCACCCGTATTTCGTCAAAAACTTGGCCCATTCAGCTTGTTTTCGACATACAAACCTTTATTTGAGCCTGTAGTAAATGATTGCAACCGTTGTCAAGACTGTCAAAAATTCGAGGTACCAACCTGTTGCAAATATGTTTATAGAGACTCACGCAGACTTAATGCAAACGTTCAGAACTGCAGAAAGCAGCACATCGTCCGCACATAATCTATAAAGCATAAAAGGGATTAGAGGAGCATGAAGTACAGCAAAAGGCTTGTTGGTTGTGACAAGTCACAACAAATATCAAGAGTCAACGTCAAATGTTTTGTTGCCAACTTCAAAAAGTGTTCGTCTGTTACAATCAGTTCAAATCCTGACCAGGTCTTTTACATTATTTTGCACGCCAGCATTGACCTTAGGGATCATTTAAACCGTGGTAGTCAGATTGCAGTTATTATAGACGTCTAAATTTGTTGCTTAAATGATTCGGAGATATCCAAGTCTCAAAAGACGTTGGATAAGACTTCTCTCGTAGAAGTGGAAAAATCAGTTGTAGAGATCGAAGCATGCTCGGATGAAGCGCTCACTGGCACACGGAGTTATCTAAGTCAGAATACTTACATAGCGAAATGGCAATAGAGATGGAAGGCAGGGCTGAAAACGAACATGCAGGAAAGAGTGTTATCTATTAATAGCGCTCAGTAAATTTGCAGAAATATCGCTGAAAGGAGACTCACCATTCAAAAAAAAACCTCAAAGCCCATGCAAGATGGTTGCTTGCTTGATGTTACCTAGGTTGCTGATGTACTCAGACCTTTGCGCCTCCAACTGGTCCCATGGAGGAAGCCTGTAGGTTCTCGGCAGGTTCTCCCAGACCGCCATTCGAGCCTTTATATGCGCCTTCCTCGACTGCTCTAAGCATGCGACGCACACTTCTTGGGCATATCTCTTCCAATCGCTCTCGTCCCATATTTCCAGTGGAATCGACGGCCTCCAGGTGTCAACGACGTCAAACCATGTCAACTTTTTCTTGTAGCACCTAAGCTCGCCAGTACAGTCATGCGTCTTGGGCTGGACCAGGAACCGCACCACCCTCAAGGACGCAGCAAATTGTTCAGTGTACCCCAACAGAATGGCGTTTTTCTCGACTACCAGGTCACCTGCTTCCTTCCAAACTTGGCTGTCAAGGATCACATCCATAGGGTACGCGCCACAGCTGTACAAGAGACTCGGCATGACCCAGCTCGCGCTGAATTTCTGTGCCGCATGGAGAAGTTGGAACTCATCGTCGAAGTTCTTGGTTGCAGGAAAGGTGCGAGTTTCGTTGCGGGTATCCCACGCTTGAAGAGTAGATGGATACGCGGTGGAAAGGTGCTGAAGAGCACGCTGTGAAAGATACCCGACTTGGTACTTGTGACTAAGGCGAAGCAGGGCCAACAGTGTCTTGAAGTCCGTGCGTGCCGGGGGTGCTTTGAAAAAACTGATGGAAGATAAAGATTGTGAACACACGAAAGTATGGGCGACTTAACTTGGGATCGACGATGGCCTTGAAGAAGCAAGTAATGTCGAAAGCGGAATCCGGCATGTGTATCACTGGGCAGGAATCCACCTTCTCGGCGACCTCAGGCTGAGGAAAGGTCATCATTTCTTCAAACACTGACGAGATTGAAGCCAACGCATGTCCACTAATACGGAAAGCTTGGCCTTCTGTATGAAATATCATGTCTGCATCCTGGAACCAAAGTTCGGGAACCTGCTGTAAGGGTGTAGCGCACGACATGGATGAAGATGTTGAATGATAACGGCCTAGTGAATTGGTTCAGCGGAGGGTACTTTCTTTAACAATCCAACCTACTTGTATTTAAGGCGGATAGTCACTACCACCGACCGATGTCCGGAAGCTACGCCTAGTAAAGTGTAAGTTAAGATGAAAAAAGTACGGTAGTTCCGGAGCGATATCGCCTCGAGGCTTATAACGGCAGTGCCCGTGTGATCTGTGAATTAACGAAGGTCGCCATTGGAGCAATGGTATAACATATGGTGTTCCAAAATCAATAATTACAGATCCTCTCCTTTCAACCATCTTTGGACCATATGCAAAGATTCTGCCGGCTTGTCAAAGGGGACGTACAGGAAGAACATCATCAGCAACAAGAAAAGAGTTAAGTAAAAAGATACTTATCATATGGCCAGCACCGCGAATGGTGGCGAACGTCAAGAGTTCAGTTGTTTTGACTTCACCGGCAGCCTTTCCGTCGACTGTCCAATCTCTCCATTCCTGCGCCTTGTAACCTTCGCTCCCGCTCCACTCAAGCTTATCAACCCAAAGTTTGTTCGCCACCCAGTTGCACTGCCAGTCATAGGTGCCAGCATAGATCAGGATGCGAACGCCGCGGTCCAGGAGGCCAGAGACGTAGTGTTGCGTTGGGTGGGCCCATTTGTCCATGTGAGCGTTGAAACCCTTACCGACATCGTCTGAACAGGCCGAAAAGTTGGATGCAGTTTCAATGCCGAGAAGGGAGCGTGTCTCCGGGAGATCAAGATAGTTCTTGATTGCGTCGTTTTCAGCGTAACACAGTTTACCTACACATGGCTATGGAATGGGCGATTAGCCTTGAGGCAATAATGATTGAACTTGGCTCTAGCCTCACCTTGGATATGTCGTATACGTTCCTCCCTATGAGTTATAGATGAGTTGCTATTCAGACCGCAATAAGAGAGGTTCGAGAAGAAAACCCACCAGATGCCCACATGGCGGAAGAAAGTTCGCTATCGCAGAAGCTCACTGCCGCGCGACAGTTTATCTGATCAAATTGGTCGATACAAGCTTTTTTCATCGCTTTCTGGCAGCGAGGAAGCTGTTCAAGGATTAACGTTGAGACAAGACAAGAAATCAAAAAGGGCAAACATACAGCAGTCTTCATCCCGACGCACGCGCTGATGGACTGGAAGGGAACTTCCAGTGATGCAGTCCCACATTCTACCTCGTAGCGACCAGGATAGATCCTATGTCCTATCATTGACTTCACTGAGTAGTGGGACGAAAAGAAGAGCTCACGTAGAGATGTCGGTGACTCCATTACCAATCAGGACGCTCTTCAGGTTCAGAGGCTCACGGCCTTCTCGAATAGCAATCTGGTTTTGGTCATATATTTCGCTTGCGAAAACAGGTAGATAGCGCCCCTGAGAAAAGATGAGTTGGAAAGCCACAGATATGGTTGCATGGTATAACATACCCCATAAGATTCACCTGAAAGATGAAACGGGCGTCCAGAAAATTGCTTGAACGTTTCGAAGAAGATTGTGATAAAGGCGTGAATATTCTTGGCGGCTTCCTCAGTCGTTTCGACAGTCTCCCCAAAGTCGGCATATGAGAATCCGACACCGACACTGGAATATTTTTTAATCAACTAGAACGTGGGAAAAGGGAGGAACATTACGGCTGGTCAAGGAAGAAGATATTTGCTTCTTCGTTCCAGGAGTAAGGATTCCACGTGGTACCGTTCTTTGAAACGTTCTTCATATCAATCCGGCAAGGGCCTTGACTTTGTGTTAGTCTCCAGGCGCGATTGCAAGACAACGAAAATTACCAAGTTCCATCAAGAGTCCCATAGCAGAAGAACATCCAGGACCTATGTGTTTCTTATGAAAAACATGCCGTAGTAAATAAACTATACAAATACCTCCGTTAATCCACATCATTACATCGTCTGTGCGGTGAGGATGCATAGTCACTAAGAAGTCTTGAGCGAAATGAGGAGAAATGAGCGCACCTTTAGCGGGGTCGCGTCGGCTTTCGAAGAAGTAAAAGAACAAGTGCTTGGCCCCGGCATCGACGTCAAGATAGCCAGTATACACGCTTTTGTAAAACATTTTTATCAGATTAACTCACAATGTGTAGTATGTTTCCTCACTTGACAGTTGGATCGCAGAAATGGCTTTTCTTCACGCGAACCTGATGATTAGGAAACATAGGATGGGAAAGAGCAGTGAACTCGTCCGATGCTACACTCGATAAGTGCATGGTCTGGGTACCATTTAGGCCAGAAACGTAGCCGCCGGTAGACGCCTCCCGAAGAATTGTCTGAACGCCAGCATAGACAGGAGCAGCCAGAAAGGCCAGAGCAATTGCAGGTTTCAGCAGCATGGAGGCCAACCTTCCGGACGCGTAGCTGCAGAGAAGTTGGCTATGAACCGAAATATCCTTGCAAGTTAGCCCATCCCAACTGCCGGTCAGGGGGAATGTTTGGTTTTATCTTCCGAACACAATAACGCGCAATGTGGAACGGGGTGGCTGCGGGCCGGTTACCCTCTTCCACTATCAATATTAATAACATGGCTTTCAAACTTTGCACCTTTTCTTCATCTGGCACTTGGTTGAAAGGAACCTGGTACTCTTATATGTTAAGCTTAAGATGAATCACGCTCACTCTAATGACTGTCAGATACCCCGTTATCATTCGGAAGAAATTCCCGAAGGCTGATCCAAACAATCTTTATAATTCTAGCAAGCTCAACGACTGCCTCGAGAGCATGTCTTCAGAGACTTACTACATAGGTATTGATGTCGGAACTGGATCTGCTCGCGTTTCCTTGGTGAAGAAAGACGGCTCCGTCATTGCATCCTCTACGCATGACACAAACACCTATCGCGATCCAGACGATCATCGCATCTTCGAACAATCGACCTCTAACATATGGTCCAGCATTTGTACCGCCGTGCAAGACTGTCTGGCCGCGTCTCAGATCTCGCCGTCTTCTGTAAAAGGTTTAGGTTTCGATGCGACGTGCTCCCTAGCCGTAACAGACTTCGACGGAAATCCCGTCACTGTCACGAAAGGTGAACAGCTCGGGCAGTATGGAGACAGGAATGTCATACTGTGGGCTGACCATAGGGCGGAGAAGGAAGCCGATCTGATTAACAGCACCGGATCCGTGGTCCTTGATTATGTCGGTGGTGTCATGAGCGTCAGTCTTTCTTGCATTGAGCAAAGAATTCATTCTCAATAATTGCGCACAGCTAGAGATGGAGATACCGAAGATCCTGTGGATTAAGAACCGCATGGATCCTACCCTCTTTGCCCGATGTCAATTTTTCGACCTCCCAGATTTCTTGACTTACCGCGCAACCTCAAACATAACACGATCGTGCTGTTCGCTCACCTGCAAATGCTCCTACGTTCCTAGCAGTGGATGGAATGCAGAGTTTTTTGGAGCGATCGGTCTAGAAAGTCTTGTACAAGGTTCCTACAAACAGATCGGCGCGGAAGGCGATAATTTGTTGACCGCAGGCCGCCCTGTCGGAAAGGGCCTGTCAAAACAAGCAGCAGCAGAACTTGGTCTTGTGGAGGGAACCCCTGTTGGAAGTGGGCTCATCGACGCGTTCGTCGCCTCGAGCTGCACTATGTTGGAATCTAATCCTGATGTATTTTCAGGTATGCCGGCTGGCTGGGCACAGTCGCGGCGCGTTACAAGGAGGATGGAAAACTTTCCGACGTCATCCCATCTCTCGATGCATCTCAGCACCGTCTTGCTGCCGTCGCTGGAACCAGCACATGTCATCTGGTCCAGGTATGTTGCAAATTCATACAAGCCACCTAAACCTACTGAAAAGCCTTGGTAGAGCCCTAAAGGTGTCTTTGTCGACGGAGTATGGGGCCCATATAAAGTACACATTGCAACTGATTTGGTCAAGCTCTTGGCTCTAACCTCTTTCATAGGATGCCGTTTTCCAGGGATGGTGGATGAATGAGGGGGGACAATCGTCGACTGGCCAAGTATATCTCTAATCATCATAATGCCTTCTACCAGGCTACTCACACGAATTCTCAATGCCCACAGTTAATTGACTTCATCTTGACGACACACCCGGCATACTCCCAACTGGTAGAACTAGGAAAGGTCCGGAATAAGAACATTCACACTAGTCTGTGTTCCATGGTTTACAGACTCGAGACATGATACTCAGTGTTCATCAACAGTTCTCCAAGAAATTCTAGAGAAGCTCAAAGCGGAAGAGAACGTCGAAACATTGACAGAGCTCACCAAGGATTTGCACATGTACCCCGACTTCCACGGTACTATACCGTCCCCTATATGCAAGCTTTTGCAACTGACAGTTGTGCAGGTAATAGGTCTCCCATCGCCGATCCCCGGATGCGTGGATCGTTTGTCGGCCTCGAACTTGTAAGTGATTCCTTCACAGACGGGGTTCAGGACTGTTTTTACAACCGGCGCGGTAGAATGATGGCCTCAACGATCTTGCTCGAAAGTACAATGTTACGCTAGAGGCTATCGCGCTCCAGACGAGACACATCATTGACGAAATGAACGCGAAAGGACACCACATCTCTACGATCTATATGAGTGGCGGCCAGGCCAAGAACATCCCGTTGATGCAACTCTTCGCTAACACCTGTGGTATGCCGGTTGTTCTCCCGTTCGAGCATTCTGGGGCAGTAGTCCTCGGTGCAGCAATGCTCGGGAGGTTTGCGGCTGAGGTCAGTGCTAGAACTCCGGATGAGCGGGGAGATGGGACGGGGACGTATATCGCTCCCTGTGAATTGAGCGGAGAACTACAGGGGGAGTTGCTGTGGAACATCATGGTAAGGACACCCCTCTTTTAAAGTGTTGCGTTATACTCACAGCCCTAGGTTGAAATGACGCCCGTTGGGACACTTGTTGTGCCTTCGGCTTCTGCAAGGGAGAAAAAGTTATTGGAAGCGAAGTATAAAATTTTCGGAGAAAGCATAGAAATTCAGCAACGATGGAGAAAGGAAATGGATGAAGCATTGAATTGACGTGTAGGGTATCGTTGCAATTAATGATGAATTAGTCAAGAGTTTACACTAGAGGGTATGCTAAAAGGTGTCCAATGTCCACATCACATATGCTCAGGACGCTGTGTCGTTAATCGTAACCTCTTCAGTTTTTTTAAATGATTGGTATAAATCATCGAGCTTGCTCAGTAGAGCATCACTATCTGCTTTGTTTTGGTCCCAGTCTTTGACATCCCTGACCCCAACTCGTTCGTGGCCCCATCGATCGGTCTCTGCACCAAACTTAGCTGCCCGGGGAATATTCGTCTCCTGGCCATTAAACAATGTCAAGAATGTAAGAGAAGCTAGTGAAACGTGCACAGCTGTGATAGCCGCTTTGAAGGGGTCGATAGGGTGGTTTGGGGATCCAAAAAAGCGAACCTAGGTTGTACTTTGAGCAGCTGGAAATGATAGAACTGGTCGAGGGGGGTACATACGATATAAAATGCTAGCAGCTTGCAATACTCCAAAAAAGGTCCAGTCATGGCAAGAGCGACATTGGTCGAGCACACTCCTGGATGAGTGATGAAGTGGCGTATGCGGCGAGAGGCCGGCCTCTGAAGTGCAAGTTCATCAAGACGCGTCGAAATTAGGTCGATTTGATATTTTGTGCTTTCGTAAGAATGTTCAGTCGTCTTGTTCTGCCAGTCCTCCAGGTTGAAATAGGCGGGCGAAGCCTCGATGGAGGACGACCACAGGACACGCGCGCCAAGGCATAGGGGGGACGCGAGGAGGAGATGTTGGATGGATCGGTACTGAGGCCTTCTGTCAAATTTTCCATGAGATTGACGATAAATAGAACTCACCAAGACGTAGTGACTGAACAAATTGGACTGCCATACCCATCCTAGGCCGTCGACGCTAAGTTCTCCCTGGTTCTGGGTGTAAAATTCGGGGGCTGTGATCGCGTTCACTGGCTCCCTAAAGATTTGTTGGATTGCTTTTATCCAGTTTATTGCACTAAAACTGGCGACGCCGGCATTCATAATTAAGTGGGAAATGTAAGGATATCTGTCCAAGCTGCATTAGAAATTTAAATTCTAAAAAGGTGTAGGGACGTACTTATTGGAAACATCGTTTGCAAACTTGAATACGGTACTGACCATTGCAAGGTCGAGCGACAAAATATCTACCACGAGATTTTTGCGAAATGTGTGTGCGTGGCCATCGTATTTCGGTATCTTCTGCAGATTGTCAATGTACGAATCCAAGAGGCCCAAGAGTTTCGTCCGTGCATCCTCCGCACGCTTTACGCTCCGGCAAGCCATTATAAGGGTTAATCCATCATAAACCACAGGATCCGACGCGCTGTTATCGACCGCGAAACTCTGAGGAAGCGCGTCGCTCGGTGAGGCGTGACATAGTTGGAACAAAAGTCGTTGGCAAATGCCGAAACCGACACCACTTCAAGATGAGGAATAAAAGACAAGTCTATAACAAAAGAAGTTAAGACTTACCCATTGGCGCCAGTCACAATGATAATGGGCCTTGCCATTGTGGTCGACGTCTAATGAATATGGTACGATTCGGACAGGCTCAATAATTCTTGTCACACGTGTGACATTAAATAGGGGCTTGGGAGGTGGCTTGAGCGGAACCAAAAATTTTCAACCCTCGAGTTGTAGACATACATGTATAATGAAATAAGTTGTGTATATAGAAAATTGACAAGATACATTGGCAACTGAAGAGAGATAGCCTATGCCGACTTCTTCTTCTTCTTCTTCGGCGAATCCCCGTCGACATCCATAGCAGCAGCTTTCTCAGCCGCTTTACGCGCCTTCTTACGCGCCTTTTTCTCCTCTTCAGTCTCCTCCTAGCGTGAAAGAACAGAGTAAGCGGCTGAAGAAAGAAATATATACCACAACTAACCTTGGCTTTTGACGCTTCCTCTACCACACCATTCATATCGCTCTCTCTCCGTTTTCGCTTCTTCTCCTTCTTGTCCTTTTTCGACTCCTTGACATCTCCATCGCCCATTTCAACATCCTCATCACTCTCCGCACCAGCCTTCTCCTTCTCTGCTTTCTTCTTCGCCCGTCTCTCCTCCTTCGCCTTCCGCTTCTCCTCCTTCACATCCTCCACCACCTTCAACGCAATCTCCATTGGATCCTCACGCTGTGTCGAGACGAGATCAACTGCATCGGCTTGGGTGTTATATGTCTTCACATCACCCTTCATTTCGAAGCGTTCTTGCTTCTTGCCGCCATTAGCGAAACGGTTCGCGCCAGCGATGTCGCCCGTGTATTCGAGAGCACGTAACCGTGACTCAAGCTTGGCACGGTTTTCAATGCCTATTGCAGGGGCAGACGACTCTGATTTGCCGTCGGAATCGGTGAGGGCATCTACACGAATAGAGAGGGCAGCTTTTGTGGCGACCATGCGAGCCATCTGAACGTTATTAAGCAAGGGGGGAAAGATCGCGAAGTTCTCTACTACATACCTTTCCCTTAAGTTTGGGTGGTGCTTGGCCGATGAGGGAAGCCTGTGAAGATGTGAGTTGCATACATCTAGACAAAATAAAACAAGGAATTTGACATACGTGGTAGATAAGACCGTATTTCGGTGTGTCATGCTTGGTCTTAAGAGCTCGGAAGAGGGCTTTCTCAGCACCGAGGATCTGGACGGTACTGGCTGGGTGTTTAGCCAAACTGAGGAGACTGCCAGCATGGCTAATAAGGCGAGCTCCGACGAGCTCTCCGACAAGTGCAGTGAGATTGGGGGCAATAGCGTTCATCCGGTTGCGGAGATATTCAGCGAGTTGTGTGCGGTACGCAGTGATAGCAATAACCTGGTCGCACAGGGAATGTATGTGAGCAATATCGGAATCGGAAATTTCTGTGCCCATGGAAATTTCGGCTGCTGCCTTGAGGACTGCCTCGAGGTCCTCGGGTAGGATGGCGGCAAATGATGTTGTAGCAGCATTGGTACGGAAACCTGGCAGGAAAAAAATAAGGAAAAATATATTCAAAGAGTGAAAGGTGCGTACCCATAGCACGGATGACTTTTGCGTAGGCAACATTGTCGGAAATAATTTTGGCCATTTCAGGGAAGTGCCAGCCGTACCATTCCTGAAATCATCGGTAAACCCACGATTTGGCATATCAAGAAATGAAGGCACCTTTACTCTCATAGCATAAGTGTTAATTTCCTTGTCTAAATCGTCTAACAAAGCAATCGCTTGTACGACCATAGTATCAACTTTGTCGGGGGAGAATTTAAGTCTGAATCTAAGGGAAGGAAAAAACTAGATCAATTTTCGCCCACAGAACTAATAGAACATAAACTCGCCGTGAAAGTGAATGACTTAGACCCAAGCTCATCGTCGCAAGATCTTTAGGGTCAAGGCCCTGAAGAAGGGCCGATATCTGACTGCGGATACCACGCCACAGCTCACTCTGTTCCTCAGTCGTTGCGCTCACATTGATGCTAAGCTTCTTGGATATTGACCGTGCTAAGTTGATCGGTAAGGACAAAATTTGGAACAGTAGATATCAAGCAAAACTCACAGAGATGAGGATCGACGACCAATAGAGACTCCTTTCCCTTCCCCTTATCCAGTACCTCATCCGTCAAGAATTGTTTCAGCCCTTTGCCGATTTTTCCGTTCTGGAGCGCCGTAACGTCTTCAACTGCCGTTGCAGTGGATGTAAATCGATGCAGAGCCTTGAGCTTCAATCTTTACAAACGATACCAATCTTTAATGGGATGTACAGAGAATATGAGGGTGGATTTCAGACGTACAGCTTGCTCGCTTTTTCGGGGGTTTGAAACTCCTTCCATAGGTCACCACTCCCTAGTTTTGCCTCGTCAGATACCTTGAAAAGGCAGTAGCCCATCGCCGTCTCGTATAGCACGAGCATTTTTGCGAAAAAGAAAAGAAAGGGGAGGCGAAAAAATTGGACGCAACGTGCAGTACGGCGACCAGTTCTGTGGATGAAATTTATTTCGTATTCCCACGATACTGATCCGTGAGAAGGTTTGCCCATATCAGCTCAGAGTCACATGATGTTCACATATCCTAGAGCACAGTCACTGGCGGAGACCAGCCGAATCGTTACCCACAGACCACTAGACTAGGACCTCAGCGCCAGCGCTCAGCCTCATTTCTCATCGAGAGTCATGGAGCGGGTTGTCCACTAAGCGGAGGAAAAAAAGAGACCAAATTTCCCCGCTAAGCGAACTATTCTGTCCTTGAAAGAAAGAAAGGTGCCAACCCAGAAATTTCTTTCGACGAACCTATCGAGCTATTGGCCTAGATCTTGATCGACTCGATCAATTTAAGCGCTGTCGTGGGTACCACAACGAAAGGCAGAGGAGTCTGGGAACAAATTGTATCCATCTTATCTTATCACCTTAAGACCGACCCCTCTGCCCGAAACCTCCACGACATTCGCGTATTAAACTATAACGACTCGTCAACAATGATGCTGGAATTACCTTCAGATGTCTCCCCAAATATTCTTTGTTTTAAATTGTGTGATGACGCCCGAGACTATATTTCCGTCTCTCGTACCAACTCCCACTTCTACAATCTCTGCACTTCTTCCCCACGCCTGCAGTATCGTTTGGCGACACATATAGCGGGGGTTATCGATAACCCCTATTGCACTTTGCCCAGATATGAGCGCTTAGAAACACTCAAAGATGTTGAATATGGCTGGTCCCATGGTCACAACGTTTTCGAACGACGATGCCTATGGGCTGGCACCCATCTCCCAAGACTTGGGAACAACAGGAGAAGTGAATGATTCCAGAAAGGTCTCTAGTCGCAGATGTCATTTATATCATGGCTTTGGGAAAGAACCACATCCTGGAATGTGGGACTGAAATCCAGTATTCATGCTCCAAGACAAACTCTAGTAGAACGAGATCAGTGCTCACGGCTGCGTGCATGAAGTCCGATTTATCCTCGAAGGCTTAACAACTCGCCCGAGTACCGGCAGATCACCACAACAGACTTAATCCCAGTCATGAGGGTAAGCCGGATAAGTCAAGTCTGCTGCTCTGGTTGCCATTGGTCAAAGTGCTCAACACAAGTGATGTTAGTGATGTTATTTGAGTAGTGATGTAAGCCGCATGACTTATACATAATACCAGTAACTAAACGACATGGATACCCCCGGGCACGCCAATTCTACCAACCGTTGAATGGTATGAAATCAAAAACAAGCCAACTCGAACCCCTCAGAACGTACAAGGAAAGACAATTTACAAGTATTCGACACAGTGAAGGACGACGGTCCATAACGACGGAGTTGTTGAACTCACGATTCGACATCCGCGGGAGGTGCAGAGGGCGCACCGGGAAGAGCAGCAGACTGCGGGGAATTAGCAGATGGCTCAATCGTGGGCCCGCCCCATGCAGGGGCACCGTCGCCGCCCTCAGTAACCGCCTGGCCCCACGATGCATCGTTATAACCAGGTTCTATGAATCCGGCAGGAGTACCAATGTTGAACTTCCACGACCCGTCTGTGGCTCCATAGATGTTGGCCGAACAGTCGCAGGTGACGAGCTCATAGGCTGCAAATACACCAGCGGCGCCGCCAGGGGGGATATTGACGCCGTAAACAGCAAAGGTGACGGTAGAAGTCGGTGGGAAGTTGACGACGTAACGGTTGGCAGTAGTGAATGACTCACCAGAGCCGACGAGTAGACCGTTGATATAGAGCGTGAACTCGTTGTCAGCAGCAATGAGGACATGTGCCTGTATAACGAGTCCTCCATTGGCAACGGCAACAGTCTTGCGGAACGCACGCGCACCGATAGGCACGATAGATCCAGGACCAGTAAGCTCATTGGTCCAAATCCAGTTCGCAGACTGCAAAGAAGGCCCTGGATTCTGGTCTGTTGGGGGGATATTTATGGTATACGCATTCCATGGCGCAGTAGTAGGATAAGGCCCTTCGACGAAGGCAGCAGGCCATTGGCTGTCATCAAACGCGACTTCTTGGAAACCAGCAGGGCTTCCGTCGACTGCATGCCACTCTGCATCAGTGACTATAGTGTCGGTAAAACCATCACTGTAACGGACCAGAATGGCAGCAAGGAGACCTGCTGCATTCCCCGCTACAGTAGGTTGGTAATTCTGCCCCTCCACCGCAAAGACGTTACAGCATGGCGACAGAGGTACACAGTAACGCTGCGCATTTGTGAAAGCAATACCAGTGCCAATGTCTCTACCGTTGACATAGAGGGTGTAGGCGTCGTCAGTTGTGATGAGCAAATTGGCAGCAATGGGAACTTTGCCATTCGTGGCCGTAAAGTCGCGACGGAAAGACACATTCCCAGCAGGAGATGAGATCCCGTCGGGCTCACGATCTGGGATCCAAATCCAATTGGCACCTGTGAAGTCCTGACCAACGGCACAAGAAACGCAGGCCACGAATATGATATAGAGGAGAACTTAATATTTATGAGCCTTTGAATTGCATTAGAAGATATAGTAGTACTTACGCTTGTGATATTGGTGCATATCGCTGTTCTGGAGGCGAAGCTGTACGATGTTGTGTAAAACTGAAGTCAGCCTCGTTTTTAAGGTGTTCTGAGGCCGATGCGTCGGCTGCTTACAGGTATTGCTCTATTCACATTCATCTTCCAAGATGGCTTTCGAAGCTAGAAGCCGTCTTAACACAACAAACAGAGGAATGGTATCCGCCAAAGATCACGCGTGAGGCCTGCAATAGGAAAATTGTGCAGAATCTTTGGCAGATGCTGTGAAAGAATAACAGCGTGCTTCTAGCTTGAGAGTTCAGATAGAAAGCGCTCTACCGTATCTGCAAGGTTCCTAGCCTACGAACGCACGGCCATACGGTGAGTGAATGGCACTATCTACTATCGCTACAGAAAACTCACAATTGCAGGAAACCAAATGATGATCAACGATATTTGAACTCAAAATGAAACTTGAGGCCTGAACGCCAACTGTAGCCTTCAGTTCGAAACCCTATTCGATCAGCTAAGAAGGAAAGAATCGATGCGTCAGCTTCCGTGAAGCACGCTTATAATAACAGTACGTCTTCCAAAACTTTTTCAAGTTCGGAAACCGGCTCTCGTCTTATGACCCTTTCTTTACCTCAAGAAAGGAAAAGCAGGTCGATTGGCTTTCTGTCACTGACACTTCGCCACGTATAAGCCTCATGAGGATAAAGGAATACGGAGATGGTAGTTTTAGCGCAAGTGAGCTGTAACGATTGGTGTGACTAGTGCACCGTGAGTCCGTGACGCAGCTTTCTTCAACTTCAAGAAGCTTGAAGTTCACTGCTCTTTCTGGAATCTGGATAGAACGTTTATTTCGAAATCTTATTTCTCTACGTACCGATAACTATTGAGTTACACCTCTTCCTTCTCTTCGGGTAAGCCCCTTGATCATGTGTACGGCCGTGGTTTATTTTCGCGTTACTATTGAGCTTCCTAACTCTTGGCAAAAGAATATACTACGAGAGTGTGGTTGATGGATTGGAACTGCCTTGAGAGCTGAAAATTATTTGTCTAGGCTGATGATACCAAAGCCAAAAAAGTTCCGGCACCAATACCGAGGCGACACTTCATTTACTGAAATCCAATCCTACTCCACCTGGAATGATGAGGAACAATTTGAAAAATTGAAAGTAGGTTCAATGATACCTCTGCGCGAAACATCATCCATTTTTAATTTATCCTTTGCAGGCGGCTATTCGTAGCGTTAAAAGACGTCATTTTGGGTATGGTGAAGGAGGTACAATCGCAAATCATGTTGAGCGCAAAAAAATTGAGGACGAGGTGAGCCACTGTTTTTGCTGCGTGGTGCTCGTTAGGGCCCTACTCATCATTCTACCATTGGTCATTCACACCAGGTCTTGCTGCTTTTCCCAGAGCTCCACACATTCGAGGATTACTGGATTTTATATGCCATCCTTGAACGAATGGCAAAAATTGAGAGAGACGCATCTGACCGACATCGCCGAAAGAGGAAGAAAACAACTCGTTCTTCATTCGTTGAGAGGCATGCTGAGCCCAGCTACACATTCCAATCTGATTTGAAAGAGATGAATAGGGTACGCCCGGACAATTGGTGCTCTTGCTTTCTAGCCATTCCAACAGAGTTATCTCATTTAGGCTTCCACTGCCCTTCCACCTTCTGGACTGCCCCACCCAGAGTCTGCTTCATCGAGCCGAAGAATGGTTAAGTACCTCTCAGGTTTTCTCTCTTACTCTCAGTTGTACTCAGATTTCTCAATGTAGGAATCAACAATGTTTGCCTTACGCAAGGTATCCCGCAGACTTGAGCTTCTAGTGACGTTGTACTAAAACCTGATCAATCTAGGTCTCTGAGCCTCCCATGGCGTTTGAGTTGTTTTTCTCTTCTGAAAGTGAAATTGTCTATTCGTCCTCGAGAGTTGACATGCAGTCTGAAGTATCTGAATCTACCAGTACATTGGCTAGATCATCAAAATCAAAGCCGTCTCCCATAGATTTTCCTAACTTTGGGAAAACGCCTATGGTCATTGGCACTGCTGATTCTGATAGCCAGGGAGCCAATCCTCGTCACCCTCCGGTATTACAACCCAAGTTCCATCCCGCTCCTACTACATGTAACATTCCTCCACCTATTCTCTATTCAGGCTACACCGCCTGTCTATTCCGCACTTACCTCCCTAACGTCCCACTGCACGCCCAAGCCATCCTCCAACGTGATTTTGGTACCCATACTGGCACTGCAGCGGTCCTTGCTGGCCTGGGTATCATGAACGATCGCCATCTGTTCATTCTTGATAGAATGAGGATGTGGGGTGCTGGCCCCGAGCCATTTTTAAAGAGTATATCCCAGGATATGATCAGCGTGTTATATCGAACGTCATTACGTTCAAGTTTTCAGAAACATTCCGAGTGCATGTCGTCAGTGAGTTGTGCAAGGACTTTGCACATAAACGGAGAACTAACTGTATGTGTTTGCAGAATTTATCATCAATGTCCTCGTCCATGAATTCCTATCTGGACAGCGGCTGCCCCACACACCCCACCTCCCCACCCGACACTACCCCAACTTCGCCTAAGTTACGTACGCTACTCGGGACATTCCACCATGGATGAGCTCACTCCTCTGTTTATCGAAGCGGGTGTGAGCACTGACTGTGAATTCGACATCTTGCGGGATTTGGATGAGCCTGAGCAATTGTTTATTTTTGGTGGAGAGGTCTTTAAGTATGTGAGGCCATTTCAGAGATGGATGCTGGTGTTTGTCTTGAGGCATCTTGATTGGTTAGACCATGTGTAGGATTGACCTTGGGTTCCGAGGAGATTCGACGTGTGTGTTTTGTGCATCTTGTTTTTTCGTTGCTCGTTTTCCTGCTCTGCTGCATCAATAGTAACAAGTTACAACTGGTATCGATATCAATGTGACACTGTATTTCGTTTAGACCCTTGGCATACACTGAGCCTAGATGCACGTTTTATTTACTAACCTGTTGTATGTACATCTTTGCATCTCTTCGTACCTGTCGGAGATATTAGGAAAGAATTCCTCCACTTACGCTTATATACATCCTTGTGTGTCAGTCGTTTGAGCTCTAGTCGCCACAGGAAGATGGTGAATTCTATCATTTACGTCAAGCGTTTTGGATCACGAAGTAGCTATGCAATTGCCAGCCGACGTCATGAAACCGAGAGCGAGAGGATTCTCGACTTGTGGTTGTTGCTCTCGTTATATGTCGCTTTTAAGAAAGGAAGCAGTATGTAGATACCACTATTCATTGCTGACGATAGAACAACCAAACGACTAATGTTTGCTAACAGAAGTTAGTTTTATGTGAACCACATGTATTTCGTAATTTTGCGCGTGAATCTGTGGATGCCAGATGATCGCAATGAAGCCGTCGACAACTTCGCATCCGATACGAGGAACGGGAGCTTAGTAACTAGAGCTCATCTGAGTGAATGAAAAACATTGACATCGCACAGGACTCAAATTCAAACGATGGAAAGCTTTGGCAGTTATGCATGGATTTTAGTGGGCATGATGTACATGTGCATATCGACCATGAATGTGTCAGTCTAGTCCGAAGCGGCGGTTGCCCGGGCTGAAGAAAAAAGAAGGATAAGTAAAGCAAACACACTCCAAAAGAGGGCAAATGCTCACTGTAGATCAGCTGGCTAGAAGAGTGCACGATCCTCTTGATCTGTCCCTCCCTCTCCAAATGCTTAATGGCAACGCGGGCGAGGCTGCCACCGATTTTTAGCCGCTCAATGAGGATGCTCTGGCTGATGAACTTGAAAGTAGGGGCTTCCTTCATGATACGGTCGAAGGTGGGCTTATCGAGGGTGACGGCGTGGACTGCCTTGTCCTTGACCTTTCCCTTGGACCACTTCTTCTTCTTGGCGGCCTTGCCGCCGCTTGACGACGTTGGTGCTGCTTTAGCCTTGGCCTGCAAAAGTCAGATGAATCAGCGTCAAGTTCCTCCAACGACATCCGGTTTGCTAGAGTCGCATCCAGCGCAAAATCCCTCCCGAATCCAACCATGCTTCACCCTGTCGCATCGCCAGGTGCTGTAGCGTCCTCTAGCATACCCATAGAAGTGGATTCGACTCACCATTGTCTTGAGGGACCGTCTGTATGGGGGGGATCCTGAGGCCTACAGAGAGTTTTCGATCTGACGATGCGTGCCCTGTTTGGCTGGGGCTTTGATGATGTAATGAGCGAAAAGGGAAATATATTCTCACGACTGCTTCACTACTGAATTGGACACGTCGATGGACGTCGTCTCGAACGTCGACGATGCTCCCATGGCTCCTGCTCTTGCCACTCCCTTCAACCATTGCGGCCGTTGACAAGACATTTGGTGTCTCCCCCCAGCTTCTATCAAAATACGTGTCCTCGCCATCGGGAACTTGGAAATGTTTGGATGGTTCTAAGGAGATTCCATGGGCGTTTGTGAACGATGATTCTTGTGACTGCCCGGACGGAAGTGATGAGCCAGGTTGGTTGGATATTAAACCACTGTTAACGGCTGGTTATTGAATTGAACTGCCAAAGGTACGGGTGCTTGCCCAAATACAGTGTTCTACTGTCAGAACAAAGGTCACATTGGCGCGAATATTATGAGCTCACGTGTAAACGATGGTCTATGCGGTACGTATATGTCCACTTTTCCAACTTTTGATTAAGATATTTAAGATCATCCAAGAACCGGAATGCTGCGACGGATCTGACGAACGACCGGGGGTATGCAAGAACGTCTGTAAGGAAACGGGCGAAGTTTATAGAGCAAAACGCGACGAGGAACGCAAGCTTCGGAAAACAGTAAGATTACGCAGAATGCACTGGTTATACTTATATACTCATTTATTTGTATAGGGCTCTAAAATAAGATCTACCTACATTCAACATGCGCAGAAGGAGAAAAAGCGGCTTGAGGCTTTAATTGAATCATCGACCAAGGAAATCGAAGTCAAGGAGAAGGAGGTCGCGCGTCTGAAAGGTGTGCTTTTTCGTGGACCATTTGGTTAACGCGTACTCAACCAGTCGATAGAAATCGCGGACCGCACGGAATCTATTTCCAAAGCTGCTCTGGAACACAAACAGCAGTCGCGTACGCACTTCATTCCATTACTTGAGCATACGTCTCATGATTTCTTCAGCACTATACCAAGCTCTTTTGGACCACGCTGAAGCCCTCTCCTCTCTTCAGCGCGAGCATAAGAAGCATCTCGAACGTGAAAAGGCTCTCGGCGACATCCTGCACACTCTGCGCTCAGGCTATAACCCCAATTACCAAGACATGGCTGTTCTCGAAGCCGTCCGTGGGTGGGAGGAGCTTGCTGGGTTGCCTCATATCGGTGAAGTTGAGGGTGGTGATGCTGGGGATAGTTTACCCGTGAAGCAAGAAGATGCGGATAGTGGTGAGGACGACGAAGTCTGGACACCAGAACGCCTAGAGAATGAGCTGGACACGCTGCTCAAGACTGACTACGTGTCGCTTTTGCTTGAGCACGATGATCACGTTCGCGCTCCTCTTGAAGATTCGATTCGTGCGTAACCGACTTATGGGCTTCCGGCAAGCTGACCCGTGGAATAGTGTTTAACGTTGCATCTTATCTTCCAGATTCGCTCATTCCCCAATATGAGGAGTTCAAGGATACTTTCGTTTCGTGGCTCGTGAAGCTCGGCATTGTTCGCGGGGAGGATTCAGAATCAGGTATGATCCTTATTTATTTATCCAGCTTCCGTCCACATTGACTGTTGTTTGTTCAGCTGACGCCTCTCGTGCGCGTCAAACCTTCCTGGACGCCGAAAAGGCTCTCAAGGCAGCCGAAGACGAAAAGAACAAGGCCACAGAGGACATGGCAGAGATTTTCAACGTCCATGGCTTCGGTCGTGACGGCGAATGGAAAAAGCTCGACAACCACTGTGTCCAAACCGATCAGGGAGAGTGAGTATTCTCTTAATATGATGCCAGGTAACCGTTCTGATGAGTCATTTCGCAGCTACACGTATGAACTCTGCTTTTTCCAAGAGGCGAAGCAGATACCCAAAAAAGGCGGATCGACATTCAGTTTGGGGTCAGTATCTCTCACCAGTTTTTGTTCAACATATCCTGATCGATTTGACAGGCGCTTTGACTCGTGGAATCCTGCTGAGGATGTTCAACCCGGTGAGCCTGACTTCTACAAGAAGCAGCTTTACAAGCGGGGTACGCGGTGCTGGAACGGACCCGAACGCAGTGTCGTTGTAAGTGCCTGCGTAATTTCTTTGCTCCCCTGCCCTCTAACGCGTTTTGTGATCAGCTTCTCCTCTCTTGTGGACTGGAGAATGCCCTTTTATCTGTTGTTGAACTGGAGAAGTGCGAATACCAATTTACTGCCACGACTCCTGCGTTGTGTCTACCTGTAGAGGAGGAACATTCATCGAGAGATGAACTTTGAACACAGGTGATAGATACAGCGGTAGATTGGAGGAATTGTATCTAAGAATTAAATATCAACTGCCTGCGTAGAGGGATAATAACTCCATTGGTGACATCAGCAACCTCGTGGCATATTCATCTGCCAGTGCTCAGCGTCGGGAGCAATACTACACGCCATTTCTCTTTTCAACTCCCAACCATCATGTCCTCCTGTGTAGATACGGTCCTGGCCTTTGCCTCCAGCGAAAAGTGGTGCGCGCCTATATATCGAGCCCAACGAGCTAACATCCGGGGCGCTCGACATTCTCCATGTTCCGATATTCACGTGCGATGTTTTCGTAACTCGGGTGCCTGCGCACAGTGCAGGCTCAACTTTTCCACGAAATACCTTGTTTGTCGGCGGGTATAGGTGACAAGCGTTGACTTGAGGCAAGCATAGGCAACTCTGAGCGCAATAAGACTGTTCTACGAATAGTGCTCTTTTGCAATTGGTGAGAAATTTCGAGGAACATGTGGACTAGATGAGCTAACTACTAATGGTCATTTATCAGGATCGGTTATTGCGTGCTGATATCAAGACACTATCCCTATAAACTCTCACCACCGTTTTAACAAGCCCTGCTTCCTAGTTCTCGAACCTGCACTACTCTGGAACATGGAGTCTCTATCACCTGAAGACTACGCCTCTTACCCATTGACGGCTTTCGATCGTCTGTTTGAACGGACCACGTTTTTGACCGGGTGGCTTGTGGAAGGGACTATTGACACCGACGCACTCGCAAAGGCCCTGGAAGGCGTGACGAAGAAATGGCGGATGCTGGCTGGTCGGCTAGAGTCCATGCAGGACGAAGAAAATGTATGGACAGAATCTGTCGACTGGTGGCAGTACTACTGTAATGTCAAGGAGACTCACAAATATCACTACAGGTCACGCACTGGAGGCTTAGGATCCC
This sequence comes from Tephrocybe sp. 9980TJB, assembly GCA_018220975.1. Classification (NCBI taxonomy): domain Eukaryota; kingdom Fungi; phylum Basidiomycota; class Agaricomycetes; order Agaricales; family Lyophyllaceae; genus Tephrocybe; species Tephrocybe sp. 9980TJB. Next base: position 29,866 of record JABAJU010000169.1, read on the forward strand.
ACTCGGCGAAATTCCCGACGACTACAAGACATTCGCACTCACGACGTCAACCAACAAGCTTCCGTTATCCCACTACGTGAACACACCTATTCCCCTCGTTTCGCAATCCCTCCCGCACGCACTATTCATACATCCCTCCACCCCTCGCCAATACACGCTCTGGGAGTCAGCTAGACATCCTGTGACCTGCTGGCATGTAACCCATCTCCCTGCCGACCCCGCAAACGGCGATAAGCAACACACCTGCATAGGCTTTGCGCGTTCGCACGGAATATTTGACGGTGTAGCCGCTGCTGCGATAATGCGCGCTCTCGTATCGGAGATGCGAGGCGAAGAATGGGCTGTTCCTCCGCTCCCTCCTAGCGGATTTAGTCCTAATCCTCTCCAACGGGCACTTGATACCCAAACAGAGGCTTATGAATCCCAAGGTGGGGAGCGGCCTAAGGATTATACTGGGTTTACCGACCTCGGCGTCGGGGGCGCTGTGAAGCAAATTGCGTGGCATCTTCGTGAGCGCCTCTGGAACAAGGCTGATCGCCGTATCCTTTTGTTTCCCAAGGACGTTTTGTCGTTTCTTACCAATACAGTACGCGCGGAATTAGCTCGTTCGTCTGAAGGCGCTACTGCGCCTGAAGTCACCACAGGTGATATTCTGGTTGCTTGGATTTTGAAGGTAAATATTAAGCATCAGTTAGCCCTAAAGTCTGCTCAACTATCCTCATAGACTATGTATTCCCGTGGTACATCACCTAAATCAGTCATCCACTGCTCCAACCTGGCTTCCTTCCGTGGCCTCCTGGCAGAAGACGACCCGACGATACTCCAGTACATGCACAACGCCTTCGTACCGCTCCCCTACCCCAATCTAACCGTCGCGCAGCTAAACAGATATCCCCTACACGAGCTCTCGCGTATTCTCGCCACCTCCCGTGCCTCACTAGCTATTCCTCACGTCATCGCATCACACAGCGCTCTCACATCCGTCACAGCGTTCCCCGCGAGCCCCAGCGCAAACGAGAACGTCGTCATCTCGAATGTCTCAGCGTCGCGCATCCTGGAATCGGATTGGAGCGCACTCGGTGCGGCGCGGACCGTGTGCGGGTACCGCTACCAGCTGACGCCGAATGAGCTGTTGATGACGAATACGGTGTACATTGCGGGTCGCTTGGACGATGGGAGCGTCGTGCTGGATATCAGCTTGAATAAGGCGCGGATTGATTTGTTGGCAAAGGAGGTGCTTATGCTTAGGGCCGCGGGGGAACAGGCGGGTGTGGAAGCTATTTGAGAGCTTGTTTCCATGTGCATTATTTGGAACTGGCTTTCGACAAAGAATGTACTTCAATCGTTTTATCTACATGTAATTAGGGTCGTAACACTAGCGATGTAGCCCGTAATATTAGTATAGTACCAACTAGCAGTTCAGTTATGTTCTAAGTTCAATGTTGATGATTACCTTAAAAAGGCAATTCTTGTACTTCCACTGCCCTTGTACTTACTTCACAATACCTTGATCTTGAATCAGCAATGGCTGTAATACAACACGACTTAAACATGCTGGACGACCAGAGGGCCCTTCCACAACCACTATACTTCCAACAATGGAGGCAACATCGTTAAGATCTATCAAACCCTGCCGCCGGACAAAGGTACGACTTGCCCGTGCTGTACGCAGGCAATCCACACCAGTACGCAAATTATTCAGTTTCCATGATTATTTTGTTAATGAATGGTGTCTCGTTTGTAGCCGCCGCTGCCAGTATTCACATACAAGCGACTCCCATTCGAAATCCTAAATATGATCTTCGAATATGCAGTTGCACCCAGCTTCCTGCTCGACTCTTCACTTAACGCTGGTCCGAATTCGTCATGGTGCCAGGCTAGGAAAATGAAGCTTTCGATTATTCAAGTATCGCGGGATTGGTACACAGAAGGCATCGCACTGGCCTACAAAGAGGTCGTATTTCGCCAACTTAACCAGATCCCTGCTCTGCTCGAATCGCTCGAGGCGTCTCCAGAAGTTTTGGGTCCTCTAGTCAAGACATTGACCCTCGATATGTTCATTCCATCAGAGTACGGAGCTTCGTTCACCAGGCATATACAACGCATCGTCGATTTGTGTCCGCGATTGGAGGGATTGATATTGTCGTCCCCTCTTCCTCTCCCTCCAACCGCAACCCTTCCAGAGCTCAAACGGACTATCAAGCATATCAATGCCGGCCCTTCTGTTTCTCCTTCAGAGCTATTTCCTCTCCTCAAGTCTGCGCGACAGAGCATCATTTCCATGTCCATTCATGTCCACGATCCTCCAGAACAATTCCGCTCCACGAAAGCCTTCGACCTACCAAAGTTGGAGAGCCTTACCATCCAAGTCGCCCCGGGGGGTGTCAACTCCTGGCATCAACTTCCTATCTACATACCTAAACTCCAGCGCCTGACAATCGAGTTCGCTCGCGGGCACGATGCAGCGGAACAAAGCGCACTCAAATGGGATTCCATGATTCCTTCCATCACCACGTTTTGCAGGCGCTTCAAAGACCTGAAATTCCTCGACGTCAATCCAGGTTTTGGAAGGCGGTCAGGCAAAATGCAGGGTCCCTTGAGTGCATGCCCCAACCTAGAACATATAGTTGTTTACAACGGCGCTCAGGTTGACTCACACCCTACTATCAAATGGGTGGATATATGTACACACAAGATGTTTGGCCCCGATGACGATTCAGAATCCATCTATAACGCCGCATTGATACGCCTCCGAAAATCCCTCACCCGTAAAGCCTTTCCTGCACTGAGAAGTACTCGACGTATACATCTATGTGCTCCTTACTTGCGTGACATCCCGACCAGGCTTCCACCGGGCTCGGTCTCGTCCCCCCGCGATGGCTTCGAATTTAACTTTCCGGGCATCCATTTGCGTCATGACCAAGAAGGCATACATACGCTGCGTCATGTGGACGTAGGATCGATATATGAAGATGATGTACAGTTCAAGGAGTTTGATTATGAGGTTTGTTATGACCCAGATGAAGACGGCTCTGATGGGACCTCGGAGGCATCTGAGCGGTCGCTTGGGCGGCTTCGGAGAAGAGAGGTGGATGGCTGTGATGCTGAATCGTCGTCGTCATCAGAATCTGAGGAATCTGAGTGTCCGGTGCGATTGAGTCTTTGGGATACGTGCCTCTATGGGATCCGTGTTTTGAATAGGCGGGCACGTTGACGTAGAGAGTATCGGTTAAATTATTTACTTCGTTCGTAATTTGCTTGTCTATCCTAATGAGTCATACTCCTCGTAATTTTCTCTTTCTTTCGGCAGAGTTTCCCTGTGGCACGATTGTTAATATTAATGGCAATGACCAGTATATGATTGAAATCGAGCATTGAGGTCTCGAGGGATATTTTCCGGTCCGTATCAAAAGACAACCTCGTAATGTCGACAAGATGTCCTTGAATGACACTCGCATCCCATCACTGCACACGACGACACTCTCGATGGATTGGGATCTTATCTAATCCCCGTTGATATGCCTTGTGGCATGATTTGAAGCTCAAGAGTCAAGACCTCCCTTTGAACCTCATCCGCCACTACCGATTATCTATCCTGGATCTTCCTTCAAAGGTTCTCTTAACGATTCTATGCGCCCTTGACGACATTAGAGTTATATTTCTCGTGTCAGCTCCCACTTCCACGAACTCTTCTTCACTTCATCTGCACTCTTGAAATATCGTTCGCGACACGCATAGCTGGCATTATCGATAATTCTAATTGAAACTTGCCTCCCTCAGAATGCTTGGAGATACTGGAAACTATCTAATATGGCTGGTCTCGAAGACACGTTGAATTCCGGACTTTAATGTCTCCTGATTGGCACCTATCTTCTGCCATCGTGGAAGAGGAGTGGGCTCCCAAAATTTCCCGACTCGCAGATGGAAATTGTCTTGTGGTCAAGATAAATGAAGGAAATATTCCTGTGATTCACTGCCTCTCGCTGCCGTCAACGCCAAATGACGGACCCAGCTGGCGGAGAATTGGTTTGGATAATCAAGAATTATGTATCCAGGATGTGGCTTTGGCTTTTTATGAATTCGGCCTTCCCTTCTTATGGTAGCTACATTGTACGCGATCTACTCACCCGATATGTAACTAAGTAACTTACCTTTTCGCCTTGCATACAGGAGGCAGTCCAACCTCTTCCGAAAATGTACTTGTGCTTGAACTTCAGTTATTACAATTTTCAACTGGCCGACTGCACCAAATGGCTCAAACTCCTGTGTTATTTATTCAAGAACTTTTTCACCCTATGCCGCTAGGGAGTGGCCGTTCGCCTTCACGTGCTCGGAGAGTACGTGGCAGTGTGTATGTGGAATGAATCATCCAGTCACTTTACATGTCATCAATTGGAGGACATCGCTCGTGAAAGCGGCATGTAAGATTTTGCTGCAAGAAGTTCATACTGACTGATTAAGTCGAGAAGAAATGTTTTTTTTTTTTTTTTTTTTTTTTTTGAAGTTATAGGACTTTCTCTCAAGTGAATTTTTTCCCCTGCTTGCAACAAGAAAGACACGACTTATCCAACAGCCCAATGATCACCCGTCCACAGTCACGCCATAGTTTGTCGTCTGGCAGTCCCAATCCGCCCCCTTCCACTCCGATTCTCCGTCTTTCTTTGCCAGCGTGTGCATCTGGGAGTCTAAGGCTTGTGGTATCACTTGGATATATAACATGGGGGCTTCGGCTTACGCCTCCCCGCACTCCTCATTCTTCCAGGCCCTTCCATGCGTCTTTGGACGATGCTATTTTCATGTTCTATGTCGAGAACACTTCGAGTCCGAGTCTGATAACGCAATACGAAGTGGTTTATCCTATATGGTCACGCGTCGCTCCACTCTTGCTCAACTCCTTGCCCTCGAACGGGCCCCCACTATGTCTTCGACCCTAAGTTGGGAAGCGTGGGTTCCATCTCGTGCACGCTAGATTCCTACATCAAATTTTCGCTTGTCATTCGCAGCCACGGCAGGTCACCGTGCAGCAGTATTCGTCTTCCCCCAACAAACACATGCGAGGGTCGAGATCCTTGATTTCAATTAGTCAAATGTCGGGAAACCTGCCACTCAGCAGAAAGCAGACGCTAAACATCCTACCAGCAATCATCGCCGCCCTCCGTCCCGACGTACGGAAGCCACTAATGTTGTATCACCAGAATTTGCTAGCAAGACCATGGAAAGCAACCTTCGGTACGCAAGTATTACTTGTCCTATAAATTAGACATGAGCCATGCCAGGAGGATTTCTCATGGATGAAGAGAGAGGCTCATCTGGGCAGGGGTACGCCCTTACCTCTGTTATCTCTGGCATGCAATCTGCTGAGTATTCCCCCGGTAGATGGATCCAAAGACAGGTGGAGATTGTATCAAAATTTTGCATTTTGGTCGGTGATATCCCATATATATGTTTAATCGAAAATGGGTTCCATTACTTATTGCCGCTCTTGAAAACATACTTGTATGGATACTATCATACTCTTTCAGGTAAATTTGTGGTTGAATTCGAACCTACCCTTGTATCATCTCGCCGATATTGATAATTTCTGCAAAAACATACAGTAGTACCTCAAGTGTAGGGGACACCTCGTGTGAGGCAAACAATGTTGATTGCTAAATTGAGGAATAATAAGTACAACTGAAAGAAACAGAGAAACCGGAGAGGTTACCATTCCTCGGCTCGATGAAAAGCGTAGTTGAAGCCTATATCAAATATCTCTGTTGGAATGGCTAGAAAGCGAGAGCACCAATCGCCGGGGCATACCCTATGGATTAATCGGATTGGGATTTCAAGTACCTTGGCTCACAGCTCCTTCACCAGCGGTGGGATAGGGGTCATATCCAGCGAGGAAATTCTTTTATGCCGGGACCCAAATTGCAGAAGGAGATAGATGCTTTTTGGCGATGCATGAGACAGAGGAAGGACTTCAGGACGCACTGCTGAGGAGAACAAGAATCACTAGAAGAGGATAAGAGGTCCAGTCAAAGGCGGGGACAATAATAATCCTCCGCTTCAAGTTATAGCCTTTTATGAACCTGTGTAGCGCCTCAAAACCATGGGTTTGTTTACCAGCAATTGTAATGCTATGGCTGCTTGGGCCAGAAAGCATTTGACTATGGCAGAACAAGTTAATTATAAATGATTTTCAAAGTCACATGGCGATCGGCAGCTGTACACTGGGACCCTGAATGACCCTGGTCCATTCAACTACTTACCTTGTCTCCAACCACCATGAGTGATCCTCTCCCTGCTGCGAGAAGCCAAGTTCAGCTCGGTACTTCATTTAATCGAGCTATAGCTCGTAAATCGGGCAATACAGCGCCAGGGAAGAAGCCTCTGCATCCCAGAGAGTTTTATTCTGTTCGATGTAAGCGATTCTGTCCTTCATGTTGGGTTAAGGCTGAGGCAAGGCAGACAACTTCAGGCCACCGTCTGTAGATGAGGTAGGAAGGGGTAAAGTTACTGTTGACTCATCCAACGTCACTATCGAACGGCCGAGTACTCAGGTGGGAAACGCACACCGACTATGCGTAACGCAATTGTTTATTGGCTTTATAGTCTTCGGAATCACATCGATGGATAGGTTCGGAGAAACCTGCGAAGGAGTGGGACTGTATTTTGATTTATGACGAGGCTAATGAGGTGAGTGGATTCCATACTCCTGCCTGAGCCAGCCATTGACCTCTTCTAGTCATATACACTCGAAAAGCTTGAATCAGTTGTGACCCTCACACATCAACCGAGGCTGAATATAAACGAGGGTATGTACGCTAACGTTTAACGCTCTCCTATGACCTAATTATTGTGCCAGCGCCAGTACTAGCAAAGCAAACACCCACGGCCGACGAAATTGCCGACGAATTAGAACGCGAACTTTTAGAGGCCGTAGTAGACCAAGGGAAAAAAGGAAAGGCTGTTGCCAAAATGGGTGCCGATGCCGATGGGGAGGACTACTTCGACGAGATTGTCCCTGACGACCGGAGAGAAGAGGAGGAGGAGGAAGAGGAGGGGGAGCTTGTGCAATCACCGCCACGGCCTTCATCGAATAGACCACCAGCTCGTAAAAAGCCAGCATCTCCACCATTACCACCTCCCACAAAGCCCCCGGTTAAACCAGCGCCTGCGCCACCAAAGGCAGCTGTTCGTCCAAAGCCGCCGCCAAAACCAACTCCTGCACCTGCACCTGCACCTGCACCTGCCCCGATTCCTATTGCCAAACCCAAACCTACCCCCGCACCACCCCCACCCCAACCTACTTCCTCCTCTACTGCTCCCAAGCCCCGACCAAAACCTGTACCTCTGCCTCGCGGGAAGAAACACAAACGTGAACCCGAACCAGCACCTCCAACCACCTCGCATCACCTTTCCGATGCAGAGGAGGAGTTCCTTGACTTCGGACAACCCACAAAGCGCGCCCGAGTGTCACCACCACGCTCACAAGGACTCGCTCTCCCCAGTGCTTCTACCGCAGTCTTCATTCCGCCCCCGCCTCCGTCTGCATTACCCGCTGCCCCCACAGAGCCTGTTGAAGTCGGTTCAGAGTCCGAGGAAGAATGGGACCAGGTCGCCACGGTGGGTGAGGAGGTTAAGACAGTAGAAACCGAGGACGATTTCGACATCTTTGGTGACGCGGCCGGCGCTGGCGATGAAACCATGGACATTGGTATGGACGAACTCGAGCGGGAGATTAACCTACACATGGACGAGGAGGATGGCGAGGAGGAGGAGGAGGACTTCTTGGCGTCAGTTGTGGAGGAGGCACCGCCGTCGCGTGGGGCGCCCGTCTCACTGAAGGAGCTGGCAAATGGTGCTTCGTATGCGAGCGATGATGACTATAGTTCGAGCGATGAGAGCGACGATGATTGACGGGACCGTACCGCGCCTTTTGCGCTGTATGGACTGATACCTGGATGACGTTTGCTTTTGACAAGCTATCACACTGGACAGATATGGGTCTTCAGCTTCAGGTTCAAGCGTAATTTATACCATGTACTTTTATAACCGATTATCGCAGTGAGTGGAATCAACTAGATTTGTCATTCAGCTGAGCTATGTCAGATAATACATGCGGTACTGTTCTTCGCCACCCATTCGCCCCTGCTGCTTTGCTCGTTTCGATTAAACCAAATGTTCCATTGAGCTGACTTTCGGTAACTGGGAAGTCGACAAAGCATTCAGGTACGAGTTTGCTGTTCTTGGGATGGAGCAATACATGATACATGTGCTAGAGGTGTCGTTCTTCTCGGCGTTCCATTCAGAATTTTCAGACCATCTTTTAAAAACTTTTCGATATCGAACTCTTGATCTCCAGGCAACCAGCACTCAAGTACTCATCCTTCCTTCTAGAGCGGGTCTCAGGCTCAGGCCTCAATTTCAGTTCCATTTTCTATACGCCATCGTCTACCTTTGGTCTATTCACTTCTCAAGGCTACAGGAGCATGTACTTGCACGATGAGCACGATTGCTTTGGGGATTTCGTCTCGAAGCGTTCACTAGCACTTGTTATCATGGAAAACTGCTAACGTAAACCTGTCTGCCTAATTGCCTTGTCAGTGAACACTACGAAGCAGTGACTTGCCAATAATGTGCAGAGGATGCTCTCCGTTCGACTCAGCCTCTAGCCTCTAGGCTTCTGATGCATGGAGACCGCGGGTATCTGCGTTATAGTCTCTCTGAGCAAGCGAAAATTCAGCACAAATATCTTACTTGCACTACGAACTATACAGGACATGTATATTTAAATGACGACTCCGAATTCTCTCCCCCTGCCGCTGTCCCTGCCGCTGTCCTGCACCCCCACTAGCAAACTGCATCCCTATCCCCATCCCCATTGGCGGCTGCTCACGCGCCGCATCCCTCTCCAACGCCCTCAAATTCTTCTCCGGCCTCATCTGTCACCCCGTCCCGGTGCCTTTCTGCATCTCCCGCCGGCCAAATATCCCACTCTTGCTCTTAGTCTTGGTATGCTAGAACTTGCCATCCGAGTCAATGCTCGCGGTGCTCCCACCAAATAGACCTCGAAGGCTGCTTTTTCTTTTTCTTTTTGGAGGGGGAGGGGGTTGTTGAAGCTGTACCCGTACCGGCGGCGGTAGGGGTGGCAGTCATGAAGGAGTGGGATTGATGGGTCGAGGTGGATGTTGAGGCTCTCCTCCTATGGCCTTAGCCGCACGCGTGCTTGCGCCCTTCACTTGCTAGCGAGGTAGACAGATACTGCTCCGCCTCACATTCACCCTGCCCCTGCCCCCCTTTATCCTTCGCATGAGGAAGATGAATATATCCTTTAAAAGGCGACCTCTTCTTCTCCTTCTCATGCCACATATACCTCGGATTCTCAACAACCCTCATTTTCTCCGCCTCTCTCCTCTCTCTCCCGCTTGGCCTCATCAGCACTCAACCCCCCCGCCTTCTTTTGGCTCCCGCTGCGCGAGGTCTTCTTCTGTAATATGCCGCTCGAGGACATGTGGGTGTGTACGTGTCAAAGGGCCTCTGCGTCGGTGACGGTGCCAGGGTCGGTGTTGGAGTCGAGGAGAAGTGGAGAGGCGAAAACGAGGGCGAGTCGGAGTTGGATATCGCGTGTGCAGGTGGGATATAGTATCTCGCATTTGCACTCGCTTCCGCATCGGAGGTGGTGAACACCACGTGGAAGCTGTCAAATTTTATGCAATTAATGAGCTCAGAAAGACAGGAATGGAGTTGGGGGTGGGGAGGAGGGAGGGGGTTTGTCTTTGTCCTCTGGTACTATGTCTGCGATGTACGAGGATCGTTTTTGGCCTGTATAGGGATGGGTCGGTTAGTACAAGGCAAAGGGAAGGCGTGTATATGTGGACACCCTCAAAAACACCAGAACCAAATATGCAGAACACTTTATACTAGACACGCATAGGTAAATGCGTACGTGAACGCACATAACGCATATACGCATGACGTTACACAAAGCGAAGCAGGAGCTCGAGAATACACATAACCAATGGTGCATCGCAAAGCGGGCAACGGGGCAGAGAAAGACAAACACTGCCCACGCCACGGGGGCATGAATGTCAAGCAACAGGGAGCGGGGTGGAGAACTCAAGACAAATGAGGAGAATGAGAAAAGAGGAGCTCAGAGGATGGAACAACCGATAACCGGGAACGAGAGACATAACACAAGGACTTACCATTTTGTAATCGTTGTGCGCTGTAGTCACCTATAGTGAAGAGATCAGTACAATGTACATATATCACAACAATGCTTAAGCTTACCATGATGGTTCCGAGATCTAGAATAGATCGAGGTTTTTGCAGTCGATTTTTTGGCTGTGGTGCAGTGTCTGGGACAAACCCCAAAAAATGAAAAGAATCAAAAATTGGACAGGCCCGGCCGGGCCTGTCCAATTGTTAAATTGATAAAGCATTTCAATGTTATGTTATTTTCTTATTGATTTCTTTATTAATTCACCAAAAAAAATAGATATAGAGCTGCTGAAGGGTTTAAACATATATCAAAAATACTTCTTAATGTTT
>JABAJU010000017.1:0-243879 GCA_018220975.1 Tephrocybe sp. 9980TJB
AAAGCAACTCCTTGCACGTCACAAACTAAACGTACTGTTTTGAGCAGCGATGAATTCGCCCAGCCTCTGATAACGTGAACCAGCTTCCATGCTGAATGGAGTGTATAAGAAACTCGAAAGCAAATTACCATCAGGTGTCTACTTGCCAAGGTTATGAGTGTCATTCATGCTCGCATTCATCCCCTGACCTGAGTTCAGTGTTAAATGAAGTGATGGAACAAAACGAAGTAAAGATAACGTTATGCACCTGCTTTAGGTGAATGTGTGTGACAAGCATCTCCGGCAATGAAGATGCGATCCTTGACAGAATATTTAGCAGCCACTCGTTGGCCAACTGTGACAGTGAAGCATGATACTCAGTATCCGAATAAATAGTATAAGACGAATGACAAACTTCTGTATATCGTCCACCAGTCGATTTTTTTCGGTTCTCTGATAGTATATGGTGCCATAGATTTTCTTGCAACCTGAGCACACAAAGTAAGCCCAGTCGTTAGTCGTTGAAGATGTGATTGGACAGACAAACCTCCAGCAACTTCTCGGAACTCAGTTGGTCTTTATCTACTCGCCCATTTGCGGCATCGATGGCGTCCCTGCTTCCCAGCTGAATATACAGCCGTACCTTGTCCTCTTCACGTGGTATTATCATGCACGATCCGTTGTTGGAGTGTATGGCACATCTGTTACGAATATCGGGAAAGTCGGTATCGGGTACCATGTCGACAACACCCCAGACATAATCAGTCTGTTCCCCTTCCATCTCGATGTCGAAAGTCTTTCTGACCCAAGAATGGGCGCCTGTAGGGATCATTGATTCAATTGTCACAGAAATCCCGGAGTGCTGCCCGTACCATCGCCTCCGATGACGTATTTCGAGTGCACGATCTCTGTATCAATCTCGCCTTCAAGGGCATCTAACCGCTGAAGCACCACCTAGTACAAGTTAACATCAAATATAACTAACGGGCCATTTGAAAAACGTACGCGGACAGGCCGAGCCTCAAGATCGGCACAGTCTTCGTCAGAAATTTGAATAGATATCGGCACGACGGGACGGTCAACTTCAACTCCCATTTCCTTCATAGAATCTAGGAATATGTCTTCTATACCACTCTGGTACAGAGTGGCCTAAAGGATCTGGTATCAGTATTAGTATATACAAGGAGTCTTGAAACTCAATACTTCAAATGGATAAGGTGTTGAATCATCTGAGATGTTGGGCATCCTCCCAGTGAGCTGCCAAACGATTCATGAGAGAAGCACAACCGCTGACAAAGGAGACAAACAGACTTCGATTCCACCTGTTTCTGGATTGGGATTGTAGAATGCCTGTAAACGAATCCATTATTCTCTTGTCACACGCCAGTTAAAAGTTTCGACTTACAACTTGGTGCAATTGGTTAGCTTCTGCAAGCAGGCGCTCTGCCAATCCGTAGCTCTGTTTTACCTATCAGTCGCGCCGTCTGATGGACAACTTATGTATATGATTCACCTGCAAGACCTCGATAGTCCGGGGCTGTATGCCATCCGCTTGACCTGCGGTGACTTTCAGAGGACTACGCGGTTTCAGCAATGGTTATGAGGAGCTGACATGCAGCTTACCGTTTATCTACAATGCGAACGTTTATTCCGGCCTTGGCGAGCGCATTGCACGCCATAAGACCTGCCGGGCCTGCACCAATGATGAGGACATCGATTTCCGAAGTTTGAATAGTCTTCACGGGCATGCCAGCAATGTTCGATTTAGAGAGGCAGATGTGTGCAGAATGTGTTTGGAATGCTTCGCCGCATATTGGCTGTAATTATAAGGGAGGGGGAAATGGATCTACCGATTGTCCCCCATCCTTACCTCACTGACCTAGCTAGACAGTCAGAATCGAGTCGTTCTCGGTTGATTGGTCAAGAATGAACTCACCGAAAAATCGTTACATCGCGCGCTTGCCAAAAGAGAGTATTTGGAGGACATGAGATGCATCTGTCTATGGCCGTCATGCTTCCAGCAAATCATTTTAGGCAGGATGCAGCCCTGACCCTGGGTACATGAGGGAACCGGAGGTTACAATTGGGTTAGGCAGAGTGTGTGACATGTCCGAATCAACAGGGCAACAGGGGACGAAATTCAAGAAGAGGCGCCAAGAACCTCCGGATATATGAAGCGATCGCCACATAGGCTCACCTAGGCTATCCGCATTTTCCCTGATAGGAAATTCACCAGCCACGCCATGACCATGCCCGTCGGACATGACCAATTTTTTTTGACAAAGTATCACCAAGCAGCCCATCAAGATAATATGTATATCCTCTATAGAGGTGTTGTCAAGTGGCGGAAAGATCACGAGGCGAGTGAGAATTACAAGGCTTAGGAAGCATCAATCAACCTTTGAAGTTCGCGACTCGGAAGCACAGCAAAAATGGATGATCGTGAGAACTTACTGATCTCACTAATTTGAACAAATGCCTAAGACCGATAAAAGTTACACGAACTTTGTATGTACCATGTACGATGTTCGTGGGTATGCGGATACGGGACTACTAGTTATAACTTTAATTTCACTCTGTGTACTAATCCGCCCATTGCTGGTGGAGTACATACGTGCTACACATCTTATCAACATCTAGGAGAATCAACATTTTGTTTTGATTACGGGCGCTTGAAATTAAAAATAGCATTGATAATTTTCGCAATCTATATTTACGATTGCAAGGTCTCTCGCACGTTGGTTCTCTATTCAGATGGTTATCATGCTTGTGTATTAATTGCGAATAGCTTCATTATGGTTCATAACAATGCGCGCTCAAAAGTTGACCTTGGAGACATTCTCGTAAAAAGCCTTACCATGAAGGTTGGCGATCTCAAGCTCAAGAGCAGTAGGCTGGCGAGAGCCGTTGCTGTTGGAGAAAGTGCCAGCACCCCATGGTGATCCTGATAGGATGGCATTCGTTAGAACTAGATGATCACATCGAACTTGGGTAAGCACATACCACCGTGTACTTCCTCGAGGTTGCTGAGCTGGGCAAAGGCGCGCGCATAGCCGAAGGGAACGTGGATAATGCCGTGGTGAGTGAAGACCGACATAGTGTTAAGGGCAGTAGTCTCCTGTCCTCCACCAGGGCCAGCGGTAGAGGTGAATATTGAGGCGTACTTGCCGTAGAGAGCTCCAGAAGCCCAGAGCTGGCCGGTGGAGTCCCAGAAGGTCTTGAAAGAGGATAGAAAATAAGCATTTATTTATTAGAATTTTGAGAAGGGTCGAAACATACCTTCCATTGGGCGGGCATCATGCCGTAACGGGTGGGGATACCGAAGAGGAATGCATCGAATTTGACGAGCTCCTCGAGGGTAATGATGGGGTAGTCAAGCTTGGTGGCGTACATCTTGGTCAGGACCTCCTGAGGGAGAGTTTCAGGGACCCTACGTTGACGATGCTAAGAAATAACAACGATGCTTAAGTATGCACAACTTACTGATAGATAGCAGCAGATCCACCGGAGGCCTCGACACCAGCCTTAACAGCCTCAGCGACTATAACATATTTGTCAGTGATCGTTAGTGACGTGACGACAGGAACGTAACACACTCCTGGCGATGTGACCCCAGGTAGAGTAGATGACGATAGCAATCTTAGCAGGAGCCATTGCGGGTGCAGGTAAAACAGCGTTCGAAGTGGGTGAAGGTTGGGATGAAGGGGCTGGAGCAACGTTGCCTTTTGTAGTGGAATTGTTTTGGCTGACGTTGTCGTTAAAGTTATCTTTTTGACGCTTGAAGGGGAAGCACATGGCTTAATCTGAACCTGAATAATGAAGTTCATCAGGAAAGCTTACTTTATAAGGCGAAGTGATATAATTATTTCCAATAAATAATTTGAATCTGAAAGAAATGACCGATACCGAGTCGGGTGAATTCTTTTCTGACGATTTCTTCTTAGCTACAAACGTTATTAATTAGTCTGTAAGCAACTGCTTGTATGACCATGATCAAGAAATGTCATGCTGCCCACCGATTATCAAGGCACTATCCCAATTTGGAAGATCTGTGCCACGCCAGATGCAAAATCAGGCAAAATCATCTTCCAGCCTTCCAAAACTGGTCCTACCACTCACACGAGCTCACACGGCCAGCTGACGCAATAGTTTTGTTTCTTTTGTAATTCTGTGTGGCGCATGGCGCGGCAAATGGCCTCGTGAACCAGCTCGGCTTCACTTGATCTGATAACTCGTCACAATTCATTCTCGCTACGTACGTGCAGTATATATCGGAATTGCCATGGCAAGATCATAGGCGTGGATGCATCCACCAAAGGCTACGAAGCACGCTAGGGTTGTCGATTCACATAGAGGCGTTGAGGACCAGACAATCCTACGCCGTACGTGGAGGCGTTGAAAATACCTTCCTTGACGATAGGCCATGACAATGGGTGATTTTTGTGGTTCTATGAGATATTCAAGAGTGTTACGACCTGGTTACGACACAGTACAATCATTCCTTCTCATTCCGGACGATTTCCCTCCCATGCGGCGGCCCTTAGCAGCCTCAAAAGCTTGTTTTTCTGCAAGGGAGCCGGGTTAGGGTACGAGTTTTTGAACCGGTATGCCAGTAACTTTCTCCAGATCCCCCTCCCTCATGCCAAGCTCCTTTAAAGAATTCGGGGCCCAAGCCTCTTCGCAAGGTCATATATTCCCTGTGCCGCATTTACTACGCCCAGGCTCGCTGCAACTTTCTCGATCGCGTTATCTACGAAAGGGGTATTGTAGGCGATGGCGTGGGACAAGATAACGGCGTGGGACTCAGCATGAGGCAGATTAAACGTGGCCCCCTGGATTTTAACAAGACGCCGTTAGGCTAGCATTTCGAGATATCCTGAAAACCGATCACGTACCTAATGTATGGCATAGCTTGTGATGTAAAGACATGCCAACTACTCCTAGGTAAGTTCCACAAGCCCAAGCACCGTACTGTGCTTTGCTTATGGTCTGAAGTAACAGTTCTGGGTCTTTTTCATGTACGATGATTGGCAGCGCTCTTGCAATGTTTTTGATCCACTCCTGCGCAAGTAGGTCCATGATGGGATTGGCGTCTTTTGAATATAATGCCTCCACAGCATGTGCGATCGCGTTGACCCCCGACGTGACAGACATTTTCGAAGGGAGGGTTAAGGTGAGGTTGACATGATGATGACTTCTGGCAGCACTTTGAGCGTCTTCTGTGTTGTTTTTACGCCGTTCTCGGTCTGCCTGATAAAGGGGGTCGCCTATACACAAGTTCCATAAGTGTTAGGTCATAGTAAAGAATGTGAACGTACATCGGAGCCAGCATACGTTGTTGGAATGACGATCTGAGGAAGGTCTGTTCTGAGCGCAATTGCCTTCCCTAAGCCGATCGTAGAACCGCCACCGACTGTGACAATACAGTCTGCTCTAAGTTCATCAGTAATTGTTTGCTTGTGCCGAGAAGGCTTTTGCTTTCTTTATAGAAGTGGACTGTCATAAAAATCGCGAATACTTGTTGGAGATGCCTTGGTCGGGCGAGAACCTCGAAATGGTAATCCGGCAATTCCATTGTTCATCCACCCACGATGACATTATGTTATTATTACGAATTCTACCTTGAATAAAAGTGACTGGAAGGCTTCAAGGTGAATGGTCTCTGCGTATCAAGGTGTGTGTGTGTGTCATGAAAGTCAAGATTAGTATTGTTGTTGTTGGGTTGCACAACAAAGCTGGCTATAGTATTTATTACAACCAATCATCTCACTACTCCGTATCCCCTTGGCCTTTATATCACAAAGCGAGAGCTCCTGCCTTTCGGATCCGATTGATTCGCCTCAGCGGGATCTGGGTCATTAGGGGCATCCCAATTCGTAGAACGAATTCTCATGCCAGGCATCCGTCTGACCCCGTATAGATATTGCGGCCTTGTTCATTTCGATATGCACTACTTTCCAAATGACCACCAGCTAGGAAACACTGACTTAAGTGTCGTGCCCAAAATAGACGTAAGGAGCTGCGAGTGAATTTCCCTCGACGCTCGAATGATGCCAAGAATGTAGGCCATGTAAGAAGCACAATAGAGCGTTGTGGAGAGGAGCAGGACTAGAGCTAATATTAGCCGTGCGAATTAGCAAGATTAACACGTAGACATAAGGGACATAAGAAACATATCATATACTTCGTTATAAGCGTTGCACATAGCACATTAGCCCGACACATGGGATATCAACTGTATACATTATACACCTACTAAAAAACAGGGACTTTTCAGGCATGATGGTCATCGTACTGAGATGCCCAATAACCAGGTACCAAGTTTACGCAGCGTTGAAGATATCACACAAAATAAGGCCAATGATAACGGTCACGAAAAACAGGATAGAGTTGTTACCACCAAGGCCAGAGAAGTATGATTTCACTTGACACACTCATAAATCAAGGCAGAACAGAAATCATTGAAGAAAGCTCAAATGCAGCCCAGCTGACGTGTCCCACCGCTATCTCCTCTGCGACAATCAGCTTTCCATCCGACTTTAGTTCATCAGCGGGAGGAGCCGAATCAACTTGACCTTGGCAATCACAGCTTCTCCCTCAGCAAGTTCTTCAGAAAATAGCGCGTCGCTAGAGAGGGCTTCAGAAGGGAACCTTCGTGTATGAACCGTGCCGTCAATGGACATCGAAACTGTATAGCTTGCGATTCGGCGAGCCATTGCGACGTTGTGGGCCTGTGCATCATTTAATCAATGTCAATGAAAGAATTAAAGGCCTGTGTGCATACCACCCAGAGGACGGTTCTCCCTTGAATGAGATCTCCGGCGGAACACTTCTCCACTATCCATTCTGCTGTATGAAGACCGATTCCTGGTCAACGGTTTGGAGACAGCTTAGTTCAGATTAGCTACTCATTCTAAGGCTGCTAAAATACCATACAGAAGGATTACTTCTGCTCGGGAATAAACCGCACGGGCAAGAGTTATACGAGCTTTTTGTCCACCGCTAAGAGTGAGACCATTTTCGCCTACTTCGGTCTGGTCGTCTGCCTCAAACAGCGTAAGATCACGCTCAAGCGCGCACAGGGCAGCACTGTCTTGTAGCACACTTCATCGTAAGGAGCTCCAAAAAGGATGTTTTCCTAGAGCGGCGTCAACGGGAGATTACGAATGTGTAAGATTGTTGGCGCCTTGATAGTTTCATTCTGAACCCAGGACTCTTGTGCTGCGTAAGCAATACCTTGGTCACAAGGGAGGTTGAACCAGAAGTGAGGGTATGAAGGTACGAAATGTATTTCCCCTGGGCATAGGGAGTTAAAAGGATACGCTATATATGAAAATATGAACCCACCTAGGAGAGCCATGAGAAGCGAAGTTTTTTCCTGAGGCGTTGGACCGGTGATGAGATTAATTTGTCCTCGTCTAAACAAGAGTTCATCCTCGATTCCCAGAGAAAATTTGTGTTTGGACGGCGTCAGGCTACCCTCTGAATCATTCGACCATACGAAAGTAGCGTCGCGGAAACAAATCTCCTCCTTTTGGTAATCCTCTGGTGAAGACAAAATAATTGAGTCTCCCTTACTGAATTCATCCAAGAGCTCTGTCTGCCGATGATTCAGTACTGATCTAAGTCAGGAAAGAAGAGAAGTTAATTTGTAACGAACATTCTTGAGGAAGTCGTCCACTCGATCGATGGATACCTTTCCAGCGGCAACTCGCGTGATTTCGTTAAAAACTATGTGAAGCTGATCACGGAGCATGTCAAAAACTGTCATGGAACTAAACACCTTCGAAGCACTAAGTTCTTGCTTCATGATGATTGTCTACGGAGACCGACACTATTTTTCGTTAGTTAGGCCTGACGAAAATAGGGCGATACAAACTTACTAGGTTGAGTAAGTAGCAATCATTGTTACGACTGGAATGAAGCTGCCGCAAGAATTAGATCTTTATTCACAAGAAAAAAAAAAAAAAGTTCACATCCTTCAAGTTGCCATTGATCATGTCAAGTACTCTGATCACTTGAACATCAGAAACACGCTTTACAACGTATCCTGGGATCGGGAAGAGCATGATGATAGATGCCAAACCCATGAACGTGCTAAAAGCTTCGTAAGCATTCGAACGCTGGAAACTAAATAATCATAACATTCATACCTACATCCCAATACGAGATACAAGAACACCATGCACAATGTGATCTGCAGCGGGACGTAGGTTAAGATAAATAAGAAATTTTGAGCATCCGTAATGTTGCCCAGATCAGTAGTGACGATCGCTGCATTGGAGCTTCTCTCTGGTTCAGAATCTTTGATTGGACTCGAGTCTTTGCCCTTTCTGGAGGCAGTGGATTTGATACTAGAGGAGCTCGCTTGGACGAACCCCCAGCTCACTTTGGTGAGCAGCAGCTGTGTCACTGGGCAAGTATGAGCAATAAGCTAAGCATGAGTACAAGATATCAAAAAGAGTTCATCGACTCACATTGCCAAGCTATGGAGCCTACCATAGGACCTAAAATAGCCAGATGATCCAAAACCAGTGACACATGGTAGCATTCTCTCCTTCGGTTGCGACATGAACTTTCAGGATATTAGGTGCTATGAAATACGGTGTCAACCTACCGGAGCAATTCCTTGATACCAATGGGGGCATTTTCTGAAATACTTCAATTCTTCTGGGTCAAGTACGAGGAACTTCTCGTCTAGAGGAGGCCTTTTTCCTGGATCAGTGAAAAGTGAAGACATAAGGGCGTGTGATGACAAGCAGGGAGTGGCAGACGTACCATTATTTATGGGCCCAGGGGTCGGCGGTGCCGGACTATGACTCTCTGCTACGACGTCTTCACGTAAGTGATAGTAGGGTTACACAGAGTTGAGGCTGTGAGATTAGGATTACACAGATTTAGAAGAGGTTGAACTCTGTTTTAGCGTCGGCTTGGAGCTCAATCTCTTGTGAGCATATGTTTGGATGTGGAAAGGCTGAGACCGATTCCGGTTCACAGTGTAAGTAATCACCTTTTGGCTTTGAAAGGAGGCTGTTGGCAGCAACACAATCAGTCTCAAATCCATGCGCATCTTCGTCTCGGCGTGCAAAAGCCATTCTACTCACCAATTCCAATTCAACCATCCGAACTGATCGATCTCTTCGAATGCAAGTCTACCTCAAGAGGATCCGATCCAGGATAATCCGGATCCAGCACCTTTGGAGTAGACTTGCATTCGAAGAGTAACCAGCGGGGGAACTACGTATACGGGGCGCGTGTCATCCCGGATTCGAGTTGTCGTTGTCTCGTAGGACGGTAGGAGTTGCGTGCATGTGGAGGGTGGGAGTGGGATCAACTTGAATTTCGATCGTCATGTTGGTGTCGGAATCGGAATGTTCAAAAGCTTGGGTCAACTCGGACGTTGTACATGTGAAACGCTTTTGAAAGAGATGCAAGTCATAGTCTTGGTTAGTCTACTGCAGTCATGTTTAACTGGAGATAGGATTTTTGGTTGGTAGAAGTGTGGCAAGGTCGACGCTAGCAGTCGGTACCTAGACACCGTGACCTGAGAGAAAGTTCGACACTAATCAATCGCTCTCCATCTCAGCCTCTTCCTCCTCTTCCCCCTCCTCTTCCCCCTCCTCACTAGGCCACTCCCCACTCTCCCCATCACTCCCTCCCTCATCCTCACCCTCAGGCTCCTTTCTCTTCTCACCCGCTTTTACAACTTTCCCAGCCTTCCCCACATCCACATTTATATTCATAGCAGCCTCGACATCTCCATCCGCAAGCGCCACACACGTCAGCCTCGTCCCGTTCGAATCATACTTCGCCACAGGCTCAATCTCCTTCTTGCTTGTGTCATTCTGAGAAGACGAGGAGTATGAGGGAGAAGGGACCATAGCGAGGTCGTAGACGTGGATGTACCCGTCGGAGGATACGGTGCACACTAGGGTCGTTGATTGACGCGTTGGTGCCTGTGTTGGTAGGGACGGGAGAGGGGGAAGGGCGATCTCGATTGTTTGGATTGCTTTTACTCTACAAGCACAGCAGAAAGACAAGACAAGACGTGAGCAACCGGGTCGAGATCGGGGCCGGGGGTAATATGATGTGTATGGTATGATCTCTTACCGTCTAGAATGCCCCGTCATAACCGCTACGACTTTAGGTTTGCGCTCCGTGTCTGAAGAGACCTCGTACACGGAGAGAAGCTTGTCTTCCGCCCCGACGAGCAGGAGCTCACCGTCTGTGTCGACACGCGGGGTGAAGCGAACGTCTTGGACCCGCGAGGGATGGGTGATCGTGTGTATCAGGTCCATGCTCTATATTGCATTCGTATCCGTTAGTTATCACCAGAAAGGAGGGTATATACATAGACGCACGGTAGAATATATATCAATCGTAGACCCCGACTGAACTGCGAACAACTCGCCATCCGAAGACCAGCGCACGATTTCGCCCTCTGAAGCACACAATGGCACATCATGATAAGAACGCGTCAACGCAAAAAAATGTCAGCAACCAACTCACCCTTCCCCTTCCCAAGCTTCATACTCGCTACCCCCTTCCCACGCATAAGGTCCCACATCCTAAGAGTCGCGTCCCTCCCCGCGCTGAGCGCGACCTTCCCGCTCGGGTGCACCGCAACGGTGTTCACAGGACCCTTGTGCCCGCGCAGCGCGCGTAGGACGCTCCAGTCGCGTGCGCGGAAGAGGCAGAGGGTGCCGTCTTCGGAGGCAGAGAGAAGGTGCGAGCGGGAGGGGAAGGTGAGGTGGGTTATTGAGCCTGTTTTGGGTGGGGTGGAATGGGTTAGTGTTAGTGTTAGGGAGATGAGGAGATGGAGAGTAAGGGGACGGGGACGGGGAACACGAAAACGAAAACGAACACTCACCTTCATGATGCATCAACCCACCAATCTCCTTCCTCCTCCTCAAATCCCACACCTTGATAATTTCATCCGCGCTCCCCGTCGCGAGCCACTTCCCGCCCTCCGGAGACGCAGCGACCGCTTTGATGCACCCCACGTGCGCGGGGAATATGAATATCGGGGAGAGCGTGTATGTGTATAGGTACGTGGTGGAGGTTGGGGTTGAGGGGGAGGAGGGGGAGACGGAGACGGTGCCTTTGAGCCCGTAGAGCAGTTTTTCGTAGGAGCCTGCGATGATTTTGAATGAGGTTGGGAGAACGCGAGGTTTTATGGGCTTGGTAGGTTTTGGGGGCTTTATGGTGGGACTGGGCCCGTCGTCGTCGTCGTCTGAATCGTCCACATCGACATCGACATCGACTTCCTCATCGTCATCGTTCTCGTCATCGTCACCATCGTCTTCTTCTTCAACGTCGTCCTCCTCCTCCTCAACCTTCGCCTTCGCCTTGCCCTTGCCCTTATCTCTCCCCGCTCCAGACCCAGGCCCAGGTGACCCCTTCAAACGCATACTAAACTTGGGCTTTGTATTTGACCTCGCACTCGATTTCGATTTCGACGTCGACTTCGACTTCAAATCTACATCCACATCCACGTCCTCAACCACCCTCGACTTCCCGCTCGGATTCTTCAACGCAGACTTGAGCGGCTTCTTCGCCTTGGCCTGGGTGGGCTCGACCTCGGTGTCGACGCGGGCTTTTTTATTCGGGGGATGGCCTTGGCCTTGTCTGGGCCTGGGTTTATCCCGTCCCTGTCCCTTTACCTGTGCATGTGCTTGTTTTGCCATCCTTACAGACGAAGGCCTGGAGGTGCGGACTTCGGAACGTATATCGGATTCCGGATATGAAAAACTTGAGTGTTGATGGGATTGATGGCGGCTCAACGTCAGCCTCACTGAATCTCGTGCACAGTGCAGAGTCTCGCGCCCACCACAGCCCCAGCCTGCACACTGGCAGAGGATGCGGATATCCACACCACTCCGACGCGCATGCGCACCAGCTCACCGCCTAAACCTAAACCCACACCCACACCCGGACCTGCACCCTCCGCCTCCACTGCCGCTGCCGCTCGACCCGCAGACGTGTCGGGCGCGCATCGAGTCGCTCAATCCGCGCGTTAATGCGTTTGTGCGGACGAGCAAGTATACGTGTGTTGGGGAAGAGAATGGTAAGGGCAATGGGAAGGGGAAGGGAATGGACAAAGGCAAAGGGAGTCGGAGGCTAGAAGGATGGACTATAGCGGTGAAAGACTCGATATGCACGAGGGATATGAAGACGGGGTGTGCGTCGAAGATGTTGGAGGGTGAGTGTTCTTGTCGTTGTCCTTTTCCTTGGCTTGTGTGCTCACCAGAACCCGGAATGCAGATTTCGACCCAGGGTACGACGCGACTGTCGTACGGCTCCTGCGCGCAGAGGGAGCGGATATTATTGGAAAGACGAATTGTGATGAGTTTGGGATGGGGTGAGTGGGTTATGGTTTATCCTATCCTATCTACCCTACCTCTATCCTCATTCTACGCTAATGCTAATGCTAATGCAACTTTACTAGGTCGATGAACGTCCATTCTATCCACGGGCCCGTGCTCAACCCACGATGGGGCACTGACGTCGAGCCGCGTGTGGCGGGGGGAAGTTCAGGGGGAAGCGCAGCGGCCGTCGCTGCTGGTATGTGTCGCGTGTAAGTCCTCCTCCTTCCTACTGCTCCCATCCCATCACCCACTGACATCACCTACCACTTTACAGCGCCTTAGGAACTGACACCGGCGGCTCGACGCGTCTCCCAGCGTCCTACTGCGGCATCGTCGGGCTCAAGCCCTCGTACGGGCTCCTCTCGCGGTGGGGCGTGGTGGCGTTTGCGGATAGTTTGGATTGTGTAGGTATTTTGGGCAGGGAGGTGGGTGATGTGAGGGAGGTGTTTGGGGTGTTGGATGGGTTTTGTGCGAGGGATCCGACAAGTGTGGGGGAGGAGAGGAGAGGCGAGGCGAGGGAGAGGGCAAGGCGGAGGGTGAGGGAGGTGGGTGCGGGAGGGGGAGAGGGGAGGTTGGATGGGTTGAGGGTGGGTGTGCCGAGGGTGAGTCGGTTAACGGTCAATGTTAACGTTGGGTGCTGATTATGTATAGGAATACTTTCCTGCAGAGTTGAGAGAAGACGTGGTTGATTCTGTGCGAAACGTATTGAGAGGATTAAAAGATCGTGGCGCGACAATCGTTCCAGTATCAATGCCGAACACAAAGTACGCACTAAGCGCATACTACGTCCTCGCGAGTGCTGAGGCTAGCAGCAACCTCGCACGGTACGACGGGGTGCAATACGGGTTCAACTCAGGCCCAGGTCTCAAGGATACGATTGGGAAAAGCACATCACAGATTTACGCTTTGGGGCGAACGGCAGGGTTTGGTGAAGAGGTGAAGCGGCGAATTCTACTGGGAACATATGGGCTGAGTGCAGCTGGATATGATAGTTATTTCTTACAGGCGCGTCGTGTGCGTGAGCTGGTGCGAGATGATTTTTGCAAGGTGTTCAGTAATGTGGACGTGTTGGTACATGGATGTGGTGTACAAGATGCTCCCAAGGTTGGGAGTTCTGGTTCTGGGTATGTTCAGGATGTATTAACAGTACCAGCATCGTTGGCTGGGATGCCTGGGTTGAGTGTGGGAGGAGTTCAATTTGTTGGTAATTGGGGATTTGATGATTTATTACTTTCGATAACCACGTGATCAAATTAACTTGATTTCAACCATGAACGTCGCTGATTTACTGCAAGACTCGCCTTCAGACCGACGATGGCAGCAACAACAGCAACCACGTTTGCCACCGCCACCACCATCACCGGCGATGGCTTCACTCAATCCACCCGTTCCCCCCGTAGGCTCAAATCCTGCTCTTAACCGCTACCCACCCTACGAACGAGACCGAGAACAACGAAAACAGCCACCTCAACCACCCCTTCTTCACCTCGCACCACAACATCACAAACAACCCTCACAACCACCACCACCACCACTCCCCCTCAGTCGTCAGGATGCACCCCCGCCTCCCCCCCCTCCTGGCCCGTCGTCGGCCACGTCCTCTACTCCAGCTGCGAGGCAGGATCTCCCGATTCTGGCACTAGCTCCACCCCATTTGCAGAAAGGGTATCAGAGCCAGGCAAAGTTTCATACACAGTTTGTATCCGGCCTTGGTACCGGGACGGCTCCTGGTAGTCGGGTTGGGTCGCCTGCGCCTAGGGAGAGGGAGCGAGAGAGAGAGAGGGAAAGGGAAAGGGAAAGGGAGCGAGAACGAGAACGAGAACAACGAGACCGTGTCGAACCTCCCCCTCCTCCCCCAAAACGCTCAAAACAACCCAAAGAACAACCCGACGTTGACCGCGAACAGCGCGAACTAGACATGGAAATGGAGAGACGCGCATGGTGGCCAGGGCATCCCTCCTCTGGTCCTGGCGCTGGCGCAGGTCCCGGTCCAGGCCAAGGACCCGTCCCTCCTCCAGGACCACCACTACCACCACAAGACTACCCGCCCTACTCGCCCTACGATCGTATGCCCTACCCTCCCCCTCCCGGGATCCCCGCTCATCAGCCCCCCCACCCACATCCACATCCACATGCGCATCAGCCGCCGCATGCTATTCCCGAGGCGGAGTACGACGAGCAGCAGCAGCAGCGTGGACCGGGGGGAGGCTGGGACTGGGGCGTCGGTGTCGGGGTCGGGGTGGGGGGTAGGCGGCCCCGTGTTCCCGTACCCGTCCCGGGTCCGTATGAGCATCCACACGCACATCCACACCCCCATGCGCCTGTGCATACCCACCCCCCACTGCAGGGTGGTGTCCCCATTGAAGAAATGGAGAGGGAGCGGGAGAGGATGATAGAGAGGATGGAGAGGGAGCGGATGGAGAGGGTTGAGAGGGAGCGGGAGCGGGAGAGGGTGGAGAGGATGGGTGTGGGTATGGGTATGAGCGTGGGTATGGGCATGGAGAGGGAGGTGAAGCCAAGAGTGATGGTTAGCCTTGGGACGTACATTTTTCCCAACGTGCCGTTCCCATATTTCTTTGATGGCGTTGGCGTTGGCGCGCGTAGGGAGATCAAGGCCAAGAAGGAGGTGCTGAAGGAGAAGGAGGGTGCGGACGCTATGGACGTCGATAAGGTTAAGCCTTCTGGCGACGCGGCGGCGGCGGCTGTTGCCCCCGACGCGCCTGCTCACAATGCCAGTCTTAACGGTGATGCCAAACAGCAGATCGACCCCCCATCAGTTGTAGGAGCTCCTACAACCAGCACCCACATCCCGACTATGAAAAAGGAAGGAGAAACGCCCGCCACACCTCCTACCAAACCCAACTCCCCACCCACCGCCACCACGAACCCACCACCACCACCACAACAACAACAACCACAACAACCCCAAACCGCTG
Organism: Tephrocybe sp. 9980TJB; assembly: GCA_018220975.1. NCBI lineage: Eukaryota > Fungi > Basidiomycota > Agaricomycetes > Agaricales > Lyophyllaceae > Tephrocybe > Tephrocybe sp. 9980TJB. The sequence goes on from JABAJU010000017.1 coordinate 15,284, forward strand.
GTCCAGCAGCAGAAAAGAAAGAACACCAAGACCTCGCCCACCCCCACGCTTCAGACCAAGACCCATACACCGTCGACACCGAAACGCGTGTAACGATCGTTATCCCAAACGCACACATTCCGTGCGCATGTCCCCCACGGCCGTTTAGGCTCTGGGGCGGGGGTACGCCTTCGCCCTCGCCCTCGGTGCGCTCTGGGGTTAACGTTAGCGCCAACTTGAACTCTAACCCCAGCGCCAACCCCAACGCGTCGGACACGAAAACCCCCCCGCAGCGTACGCGTCGGATATACACTGACGACTCGGACCTCTTCCTATGTGCCGTGCATGCAGGGTGGACGACATGGAGCGGGGCGGCGCGCGCGAGGAGGGAGGGGCGCGATGTGAGGGTGGAGGTGAGGGTTGTTAGGTGTGTTGGTGGGGGGGCGGAGGGGAGGAGGTGGGGGAGGGAGTGGGGGAGGGACGGGGGGCTTGGTGCGGGTGCGGGTGCGGGTGCTGGTGCCCAGGGGGTTGCAAATGCAAGGGCAGGGGTTGGGGTTGGGCCCGCGGTGGAGAGGGGACGGGAGGAGGTTGTGGCGAGGTTTGTAGGTGGGTTTGGGGAGAGGTATGTTCGTGCGCCGACACTTGGACATGGACACGGACATGGGGAGGAGGTACTTGAAGATGGTGCTGACGAGGAGGGAGACGAGGAAGATGATGGCCGAGGCCTCGTTAGTGCGGGATGGGGAACTGGACACGATGGGAGTGGTATTGAGATCGTTGGGTTCCAGTTTGTTGAGGTAAATCAATTCAATTTCACTCCAATGACAATGTTAATATTCTATTCTACCTATAGAAAGGCGCTACTAACGCGCTGCGCGGGCTCAAGTCACGCAAACAACGGCTGGCAGAGTATCACGAGCGCAGGATGCAACTCGTTGGGTTACCGTCACCATCACCGTCAGTGTTGCCCCCGTCACCGACACCGCCACAGGCACAGGCTGGACTCGCAAGCCCCCATCCTAATCCTAATCCTAAACCCACTTCCACTTCCACACTCAATCCCACTCCCAGCGCTAACCCACTCGAATACGACCGCGAACGCATCGTCATCACGCGCCTCGCAGGGCGCAAACGCCGACGAGGTTGGGACTGGCCTATGTACCGCCCGCGTCCGCGCGCGAGGGCGTATCCCAATCCACATCCCAATCCGCACCTGAACTCGAACCCGAACCCCAACGCGAGTGTCCTAGACCCAATCACGGAATCGTTGTTGGATTCAGAGTTGGAGTTGGGGTCGGGCTGGTTAGCGCTAGCGCCCCCGGAAGAGGTTGATGCGAATGAGGCGAGGTATCATCGCGAGGAGGAGGAGGAGGCGCAGATGAAGGTGCAGACTGTTATGTTTGGTGTTGGGCCTGTGTCTGTGTCTGCGGCTGAGAATGATAATGGGACTGGGACTGGGATAGGAAAGGGTGGCATCTTACCTGGGTGAGTTCTCCAACCTCTTATTCGTACATCTACTCACTCACTTCCACCCCACCTACTCAGATTCAAATTCGACCCAGCAATCCTCAAGGACGTGCTCTTCCCCCCGCCCGTAAGCGCCTTCGTGCACCCGCCGCTCCCGCCTCCGAGGAAGAAGCGGCGGCTCCGCACCGAAGGGAGCGGGAGCCAGGTAGACCTCATCGACGCGGCGCTCCCGCCGGTAAGGGCGGTCGTGCTTGAGACGGAGACGGAGAGGTATTTGGTTGCGCCGAGTGTTGGGACGATTTTTGTGGAGTATGATGTGTCGTTAGTGGTTGGCGAGGTGGAAATGGAGGTGGAGGTGGAGGTGGAGAAGGAGGGTGAGGGTGAGGGTGTGGTGGAGGTGAAGGGTGAGGTTGAGGTGGGCCCTACGGCTCAGGGCGAGATGAAGATGGCGGTTGAAAAAGATCTAGGCCCAGACGCTGGTGGTACGTCAGCCGGTGAGAACGCGAATTTAGATTTGGACTCGAGTCGCGTGGAGGAACCGACGATGGCCTCAGCAGGTACGTCTGACTCGACAACCGACGCGTCGACATCAACGGCAACGGTGGCGCCACCTCAACCAATAGACAACGCAAATCCCGCTCCTGCCAATAACAATACTAATCCCGATGTCGCTGCTTCTACCGCCTCTATGACAGTAGACCCACCCACGCCAGCACCCACAACCATCCGCACCTTTCCTCCTCCTCATCTGCTCGCATCTGCATCTGCCTCTGTATCCGTACGCGCGCACACACCTGCTTCGGTGGCAGAAGACAAACCAAAACAGCTGCTCCTGCGGACGCTACAGCACAATCTCGGCGCGGACATGTTCAGGTTCACCCAGGAAGGGGTGTACATTGCCGAACTGGTTGAGGGAGACGAAGGTGAGGGTGAGGGCGATGTGGACGGGGGTGTGAATACAGGTACGGGTACAGGCATGGATGTGGATGGTGGCGTGGGCGGGGAGGGGGTTGGGGGTGTGAGGCCACCGGCGGAATGTTTCGTGGCGGTTAAGAGGTGGAGGTGGGGCCCGGAGGGGCAGGAGGTTACGGTGCGGTGATTTCTTGGGGGGTAATGATACTAATATTGGCCATGCATTTGGGTTGACGGTGTATATATATGTGCGATAATCTATTGTCTTGCTCTAATTCAGAATACTTGCGGAGAGGTTTCTTGTGCGATTTTGGAGAAAGGCGAGAAGAGAAGAGCGTGTATGTAGAGGGGTTATTGTACAGACTCTAGCAGCCAAAAAAAAGTCCAGGGCGCTAAACAATGACTGACTGGGAGGCAGTCGAATCCTTGCGCAGATGAAAAAGAAAGTCATGTATATCCTTTCCTTATTGGCCAACGTGGGGATCGAACCCAAGACCTTCGCGTTATTAGCACGACGCTCTAACCAACTGAGCTAGTCGGCCAACGAACACGAGGAATTTTACTGTAATCACAACTAAAAGTGAAAGTTATGAAAAAAAGGACCCGAGTTGCTTGCTGATACTTACTTTCTACTAGAGCCGCAAACACAATATAGCGGTCCAGCATTTATGGCCTAGAACGAACGTACATTGTAATATTTACGTACATGAGCCGGGGAAAGGGCACCCAGGGCTACCCACAGTAAAATGACAAAGCATTGGCCCAGTAGCTAGCGTCACGGTCTGATTTATTATTGACTTTTCTCTACCCTCCATTGCGTAGCCACTGATAGATCATGATCGTGTCCAGCGCGTATCACTGCACGTACTAGTACAATGATCACTCCAAGTATATACAACCTATAGCACAATCTCCTATCCGTCCATGTACATTCTAATCTACAGCTCTAAATAGAACAATGCGTATTAATTTATACAATGTACAGTGTCAATGGTCCAAGCCAAATGCCGGGTATGCATGTACAATGCAATGTCAGTGGGTCCAAGCCAAATGCAGGTATGTATGCATGATACAATGTTGATGTCCAAGAACGATGCTAGTGGTGCAACGAAGTCGGCCGAGTAAACACCAATTTACCCTTCCCCTCCTTCCCAAAATCGATACCAACGAGGGCCGTCTTCCCACATAGATAATCGACCCTTCTCACGCCCTCATCCCATCCTCCATCCGTCCTAATGCACCTTTCCTCATACGCTCTCGCAACCCGCTTTTTCTGCGCGTTACTCAGGGTTTCCCACTCTTCCGGCATCACGCGGGCCGCGAGCGTCAAGTGGATAGCGTGAAGAACATCTAGATTTGTGATGTGGCGTACCATGAGAATCGACGTGGAAGACGAGTTTGGTGTCATGGGACCACCACATGTTTCTGTGCGTGTTCCTGCACATGTTCCAGGTGTGCGAGCAGAACTCGCGATGACCTCCCACGGAAATTTCGGGGACGTTAGAACTAGTGATGACGTCGTCGCTGGCACTGTCGCGGGCTCAGCTAGAACCTCCGCTATTTTCTCTGGCCTCATCATGGCCTTCGTTACTTGATTCTCAAGGGTGCAGAAAATGGTGATTGAGTGTGGGCGCAGCGGGGAAGAGATGTCGTATTGGAAAGAGAATGGACGGCATGGTGTGTACAAGTCGAGGAACCGCGCGAATCTGCGAATGGGCGCAAACGAAAGCAGCGGGTGGAGTTCCTTTGGCGTCTTGGGGCCCGGATTAATACCCGGCGGGAGGAACGACACGTGGCGCTTTCGTTGGCGTTCCGGTAACGAAGCAGCAGCAGGAGTCGCGCTGCCTTCCTTCGTTTTATGCTTCGAAGAAGCGGGAGGAGAAGCTTTCGAAGCCCGCGGACGCTGTTTCTCAGCGCTCGGAGATATAACTCGGCGTTTTAGTTGCGAGGGGCGTCCGGATGAGTCGGAGGAGGATTGCAAGGATGTTGTTGTTGTCGTCGTTGTCCCAGAATCGCGTCTACGTATCGAAATCCTTATCGAGGGCTGAAGGGTCGATGGTAGAGACATCATTGAACATGTTGAGCGCGTACGAGATATATCATCCTGCATCAGGGGATTGCCCGAAGGCGGCAGAAGAATAAACCGTTTTGGTTTCTCGGTAGCTGCGTCGTCATTTGTTAGAGCAATCCGAATAGCAGAAAGTTCGGCTTTAGTCTTAGCGTGCGAGTGTAAGTCTGAGTCGGAGGATGTGGTTTGCGAAAGGGGATAGCAAGCCTCCGAGTCTGAGCTGCAGGACCTAGAATACGATGTTGCCTGGCGAAGTGGAGATGGTCTTTTGGTGGCAGCGGTGTAGCTCGGTGTACGTGAAGGGACAGCGGCGGGAGGCGAACGGGTACGAGTCATCGTAATGAGTGGGCTGGGGCGAGGTCAACTCCGTGTCGTGCCTCCTTATATCTTCGCTTTCCAGGCATCAGAATCCTCAAGCATCGACACTCCCGAGGGCTAGGTCGAGGTGCATGTCCAACATGACTCCTCAATCATGGGCAGAGATCCCCATAGCCGTGGCCTCGAGGGGCGGGTCCGAGCATTCAAACGCCCGTATCATTCCATCCGAAAGGTGTTGCAAGGATAATTCTAGATGACTCAAAAAAGAACGATTGGAAGTACGTACACGGGGCTATAGATTGAACTTTCGAGCCGTTTTGGATACCATGCATCTATTCCGGAATCAAAACATGCTAGTACCAGCCCGCGGCTTACCCTGGAGACATGGTAAAGAGGTCAGGTTCGATTTTGCTCCCGCCGGGGATTCCAGTCAGACGTAACGAGGTACGTCGTCTGAGAGAATAGATCCCACAATGAGGACGACGGCGACGAAGCGGTTTGAATGCAAACGACCTGCCTCACTACGAACAGACTGAGCAGAAGAGCCCTTGTAGTGATATGAGATCCGTGCGTCGTCTCAGTTTCATGTCCGAGGCAAATGGCACCGTCCGATGGATATGATCCCTAAAGCTTCAGCTCAGGACGTTCTAGACGGTTGACAGAGCCGAGGGGTACATATAGATGATAGAGAGGCTGACATTTTAGTCCGAGTCTAAGACTAGCATGAATGAATGATAACGAAGGATCAACCTACATAGCTATGATGACAGAGACGAGTTCAGCAGGACCCGCCATAAAAGTACGGTATTAAGTGGGTGGTTAGCATTAAAGGTTAACGAGATTGTTCATGCACGACTGTTGTATGATCGGAGGCATTGTCAGATAGCAGCTGCGGCTGGTGTCAAACAAAACTTTGAACAGGGCGGTAGGAAGGGTATCTCACACGGGCACTATCATCTCTAAATTCGTAACATGGCGGGGGGCTGACTTACGCATCATCGTATCTGACCAATGAGCAGCGAATATTGAAGCCAGGAGATTAATGTCAATGTTAGCTTCAGAGGACATACCAGCATAGTTTGTCTTTGTACTCGGAAGGTTCAGAATGAGAAGCATTGCCGAGGAGGTGACATACAAGCCGAGGATGTCTTGATTTAAGTCGAGTGACAGGATACCCTGGAGAGGCAATTAGGCTTCGTGCAAGTCCCTGAAGGGGTAGGCACAAGAAGATAATTAGATCATATTAATGATCATTCTAGGGCCAGGTACTACGCCTACGCAAATGCGATGAGAGTAATCCCAAGTTTGTTACACGGCGAGATGAACACCGACCTTGCGGCTGATAACCAATATTGTACATGCTCTGCAATAAGGTGAAACAGCTTGCTGAGGCGAGATAGGCCTGGCACGGTTGATGTCTATTTTGATAATAAGGGTAGTGATACGTCAACAGAGTCGAGGTACAGACAATAGAAACAGTTTACATACTAATCAGCTTGTGTCGGCCAATCTACTTCACTGGTAGTCACGAGGAATTGCACGAGGAAGAAAGAGGTGAAATGCAATGTGTAGGCATGTAGTTGTGACATCGAAACCTGTTTGGCAATCTCACGAATGCTGGACGCTATTAAAGCTGGTGGTGCCTGTGGGAAGAAAGGTCAGACAAGTTGAAACAAAAAAAAGAGAAGAAGAGACATGTACGCACTGTAGAACCGCTTGACATTGGCAGGAAGATCCTCAGTTCCAAGTGTCTGGACTCTGAATCGATACAAGCGGGTTTTGCAACTTACTGCATAGACATCATTGGTATTGGTCGCGCCAAGGTCGTGCAATAGCACTAGCCTAACTTACCGTAACCTTCGCATAAGCAGTTGCATAGGCAGTTGTCTTCTAGTTCTACTCTTCTTAGCATACCTGCTTGGCACTATTTTCAGCTGTTCATCTAATAACCTTTCCGACAAACAAAGAAGATACTAAAGATCCCGTAGCTTTGTATGAATCTACCTTGTAGAGTTCAAGCTTCAAAAGCATGAGAAAGGGGGAGTTTAAGTCAAACGAGCGTGGATGAAGATCGTCCGCTTAGTTTGCAGCCTATAAGTCGACGAAAGACAGAACTAGTTAAGTATTAGCACACGATCATCCATCTAGTTGAGGGCCGGCTATTCCGCGATTGATATTGATGCGTCGGGGGCTACTAAAGTAGCTCGCGGCTCGCCGTGTCAATGGGTGACACCAAATGATTCATTGTAAACGTGCAGTAGTATGTAATGGATACAACATTGCAGCGCGTAGACAATCAAATAGTTTTAGCATGTACATGCAGGATAGGGTATAGGATTGTGCTTCGGGTATATAAATACATAACATGGGAAACATCGCATACATGCAGGGGTAAGGACAAGCTTTGCCCGTAGACATCTAGACATCGATCCGAGTAAGAGCCATTACTGAAACGCTGAGGATCACGAGCTGCAAGAGATGCCGAGGTCTGGGAAATCGTAGGTGCCAGGGATCGCAGTCATACAGCCCATGCGATCTTGATGAGAGTTACAATTCACCTGATCATTCGATGAGGCGCAGCAACGGAGGCAGAAGCGGCCCAACGCAGGCTCGACTCTTGCATAGGTCAAGTATCAAGAGTTGATGCGTTGATTAATTAGAACGAGGTAAAGAGACAGACACGTACAGTTGGATGAAACTAGCACCATATCCTCCGAAAGTGCACTGAGCTCCGTTTGGATATCGCACATCGAACTGACCGCCGGCATCACTGGGGTCAAGGCTAGATGCGTTCGAGTTGATGCAGCCCGTAATCTCCACGAGTTGGTATATCAGTGTCAGATCTAGGCTAGCTAATGAACGCACTTGGATCCAAGAGTCATCATCTGCTTTTGAAATCGCGACTGCTAATACGAAACTGTCTGAAAACGACGGTTTATCCTCACACTCTGCCGGGTCCCCACCAGGCGAGCAGTACGCCACGCCATCTGCCTCCGCTTCACTAATAAGCTCTGCGGATGCACTAAGTATATATTTGAAGCATAAAATGAAATGAATGATGCACCTCCTGGTTTATTGGGTAAAATGAGTGCAAAATCGTGTTCGTCATTTATATGAACTGTAGTAGAGGACGAGGGGTCACCGGTCGGATCTGGGGTGGGGCGGGCATCGAGTGGGCCATTCGAGATTACAGGACTTGGACCAATACTTCTCCGGGCACGCGTAGGCGGTGGATAGCTGTATGCGCCGACTGGCCAAAGGCGATTCCTAGGTTCGCGTTGTATCAGGACATAGGAGGCGTTAAGCGCAGCGTTGGCGATAGAGGCTGAAGATATTAAGGCGAGGATATAACAGAAACGCATGGTGGTAGTTAAAGACAAGCGTGATTGATCTTTAAATAACGTGTACAAATTTCAAATACCTTACGAGGATGTGTGCTTCGAGCAAATCCATGTCATCGCGTCTCGCAAGGCCCTGCTGATACACTACAATATATATCGCAACTCATCATAGAAAATCCCATGAGATACACAAAGCTGAACTGGGTCTAGGGCCCTCTAGGCTGCTAAGTAGTGCGTATTTAGCGCCAAGGAGTGAAGCTTTTAAGCCTCGTGTTGGAGCCATATAATGAAGGATATTCATGCTGGATCAAGCGCCGGGCACAATCTTTGCGTCACCCCTTCCCCTGGATTGCTGAGCAATGCGAGCACGTCCCCTCCCAGCGTGCCCTAAATGAGGCTGGGCTGGCATAGGAGGATCAACATCCATACCCGTAGAAGCGTGGTAGCCTCCGCGGCCTCGTCCTCCGCCCCTCCCTCTTCCCCGATAGCCACTGTGGTTCAAGTTGCCCATGTCACGAGAACCGCCACGCTCAGAATTGTAAGGGAATCCCCTCCTGTTGCCTCCTCGCCCAAAGCGAATAGACGAGGGTACAAGGGAGAGTGATCCCATCGTATCTGCGAGCGCGTCTAGCGCATCGTCCGCGTTGGAGTATTCAACCGTCTGTACGTGCGCCTTTGTCATAGGTCCTGTATCATTGTCTTTATAATTCGAAACATTCTCGTCTTCGTCGTCATCGTCTTCATTGTCATCGTCGTTGTCGCCTTCTCTCGCCTTCCACTCCCCACGAATTAAGCTAGCACCTTCGCCCCATTTCTTGAGGAGGCCGCCCACACCCTTGTTTGTGACTGCGAAGAAATATTCCTTAGGATATCCATGAGCCTGGATCAGATGAAGCCGCCGGGATTTTGGCGTGGAGAACAGTCGTGGACAGGTCGTGAGATGGCATGCAAACTGAAAAGAGAGATCGCTAGTCAGACGTTGATCACAAAAGATCAGAGATAAAGCACACTCACGATCTTTTCTCCTCTATCTTTCCGCACAGCAGCCAAAGGATCATGGCATTCTGTTTGATGCTATACCAGCGAAGTAAAGTTATCAAACGAATCGTTGAACGAGAGATCTTATCAAAGACCGCTCACCAACTCTAATAGTCGTGCTTCGGGGAAAACAGCATTACAGCCGCGTTGCTCACACACATGCGCATGGTATGTAGCGTAGTGAGTCTCTAGTTCACGTGAATTGGCGAGAGGAGTCGGCTTATGGTTGCATGTTGGAGGAAGAGTGCAAAGAAGTGGGCGGTTGCTTGGTGATGATGACGCCTGTCCAGGGAGCGTACGAGACGTTTTGCTCGGATGTTGGACTTCTACGGTTGATGTTGAGGATGAAGAATCCTGGGACGATGAAGTCCGATGGCGTTTGAAGTTGGAGGACATGTTGGATCTAAAGGCGTATTAGCTAGCCCCATTTACATCAACTAGCTGGCTTTCAAGCCTCAAGGCGCCTCAAGAGTGCAAAGTGTGAAATATTAAATTCAGAACTCGAATCCTACATATACCGAAATTTGGAAGATGTTAAAATACACGGTGTATGAAGTGGACAGCATGATAGAGTCAGAGCTACGTGTTCGCAATAAATTAGCGAATCAGTCCGTGGTCAAGTAAAATCATTTCCACATGTAAGAAGAACCTGCTGGAGAACGCGCTGTATCTGGCGAAAGTGGACTCGAGAAATGAGTCGGAGGGTGATAAGGTTCCTTGGTCTCCTTCATCGTCAACGGACCAGGGCCAGTAAGGGGAAGTGTTGGGATGAGCTCCAACACAGATTGTGCCACAGCTTTCGATCTCCCCACAGGCGAGTCTGCTGTGTTCATGACAGCATGCACTTGCGCTTCTTGGATAATATGTTCGCCAGCCGGGGTTGCTGCAACGTTGGTGCTGACTCCCCGCCCATCCCAGATGCATCTCACGTCGTTTCCAGGGATGATCTGGACCAGGCGGCCAGTCACCACATCGCGTATCTCGATGAAACGAGAATCGAAGATCATAACGTAGGGTGCATGAAGGGCAACTCGTTCAGCCGTGCCTTCCCATTCGACGGTGCCTCCTTGTCGACTTGGTTCTCCATGCTTGTTTACATATAGACCGAATTCTGTAAAAAAAAAAAAAAAAGACATTATGTTATATCTCGCTCCCCCCATTATGGTACCTCAAACACTTACCATCATAGCACAAGAGGAACTCACTGTCTTTCGACCTAAACATGCCCATTGGCCGGGCTGCCTCACAACGCTTGGCCAGCGGCACTCGAGCATCTTCAAACATGGGAACTGTTTCACTCGCAAAGCTACAGGATGATTTTCAGAAAACAATCCTCAACAAGAGAAAATTGACCTACTCATTGAGATCCATGATTTCAAAGCCCTTTGCACATAAAACAACAATCCGAGCTTTCAAGAAAATGAGATCGAAAGACTCTGTGGGCAAAAAGAAGTCCCTGTAGACACGGAACCACTCCGATTTCGTCGAACGGAAGCCGAGTCGAGACCCAAATCCGACTGGAGCCTTGACCTTCTCGTTAATCTTGTCTCCAACGGGTTCCAGGACACGGAAGATGCTCTCCAGCTATATATATATATAAAAGGGAATGAGAAATACTCGTGTACATGTCAAAGAAGTACATACTCCTTTCTTCTTCATGTAGATGATGAGGGTGCGATTGTGAAGCGTGCCAACACTGAAGAAATGTACGTCCTTGTTCCCATTGAGCTTCTGAGGTACATGGGCCGTTTGGCTATGGGGAATTTGAGGGTGTGTCGGAACAAGGGCCTCGATGTGGTATGCGAAGAGTGACTGCTTTGACATCAGTCATTGGTCACTTGAATATAACGCATTAATACCTTATCCGCGAGGACAATGAAAATACCAAATTCTTCAAGCATGGCACATTGTGTTACCATTTTGAGATGAAGGACACGTCTCATGGCTGCACCAAAGGCAGTTTAGTTGTGTTCAGATGGGCTTGTTGTTGACTCACATTTGGGATCATGTTGATACCCTATCCACACGCCTTCTGCACACCCAATAGCCACAAGAGGCCGCCCATTCGGTGTTGCTTATTGATCATCAGTACTTCTAGACAGATACCAAGATTGTTGCCCTTACTGAATGGGACAGAGCAAGTGACTTTGCCTGTAAATGCATTGTCCTGATTCCATCCGGGAGATGTGGTATTAACCAGCATTGGGGGTATAAGGAAAGTGTCGGCACTAAGTGTTTGGGGTTCAAACGCCTTATTCGACTCCTGAACAACTTTCCGAAGAACGAGTGCTTCTTCGAGTTTTTGTTTCCATTCCAGGCGTGCTTGTACACTCTCAGCATAGAGAATATATGGGCCTCCTGTGCGCCCATTGTGATGAAGGGTTAAGGGATATACGGACCGTGAGTCACTGGGAGTTTCTGGAAACGCTCCAGGCCCTGAAGGGGCATCGGCATGACGTTCACCACGCAAGCCACGGAGAAGGCCTGCACTTCGTTGCGTCGGAGGTTCCGTAAAGCTAACTAGGGTAAGAAGGTCCAGAGGAACAGGCTGTATGGCGATTAGAACATTTCTGCGAAAATGGTCTCAAAACATACTCTTCGATTGACTTGATATCTAGTGACGCCATCTCTTTCCTTGGGTTTGGTCATAACCACTGGAATAGGTGTCAAGGCAGATCAATTTTTCACAACAAAAATCTCACTGTAGTTGTCAAAGAGCAACACGAAAAGTTCACTCCACCCGTTCCATTCGAGACCACTTTCAGGTTGACGAAGGAGTTTCCCTGAATGCACTAACGACCTATTGGGGTTCAAAAGATCCATATCCTACCGAGGTTTTGTGAGGCAAGGACGTGAAGATAACAGTTTACGACGTACAACAGTTTCCCCTGCTTTAAAGACGAGATTGGAATTGTATCGCCATAGCTCGACTTTCTGCTTGGCAGCAGCAACACCTGGTTCTGTCTCTTTGCCAAGTGACTTTATCAAGTCAATGGTCTCGGGAATCTGATGGATATCGAGGCTATCAGATTTTGTTTCCTCGAGTATGCCATTCAAAAGGAGCTCATAACGTAGAAGGCGAGGGATAGGTCGATTGATGAAGTTCTTCATGTCCAGACGCCGGGCGTCAGGGTGACGCACACATGCCTATACAAGAAGGTCAACGAATAATGACTTAGACTATGGTTTTAAACTTGCCTCAACAAATGCTTTGAATGCCGGGTTATTGGCCATCTCATCATCTATCCTGTACGCAGCGATAGGATAGTTGGGGATATATTCGAGGTAAGCATCCCTGAATTGAAGGGCTGCATGGGTCAGTGGTTCGATAATGCTTCCGATGGTAGGATGTTGTTCGCGCTGGATCCTGTGGAACTCCTTCACGAGTTCGCTGTGGTGCTCGTACAGCTCCCTAAAATTGTGGAAAACTTCCTGTATGAAAACTTCCAACCTATCTCGTGGAATGATAGGCGGCTCCGAATTACGTAGAGGTGTGATATACATCTAGAACAAAATGAAATGTCAATGACTTTGCACTTGTATCGACTTCAAACGTACGCTGGAGATACTCTCTAGATCCTGAACATAAGCCATTTCACCCTTAATCAGCTCAAAGATGATCCTGAAAAAGACATCAACCAAAGAAGGTTCATATTGACCGCATGATACATACGCTTGACGTTTGGCTTCCCCCTTCGTCAATGACTTAATAACATCAGCCGACACAAGGTCATGCCACTCCCACTTTCCAGGAGTACCTCGTCCCATCGCAGATTGGAATGTCGCCAGTTGAGCTACGGCCTGAAGGCTCTTAATGGCTTCAATAGCTGTTTCCAAGGCATCATAGTCGGCATTCTCCTGTTCTGTCGCGTTGAGGATGGCCTCGAGACTACTCGGAAGGTTTTGCAGGTGTTCTACAGGTCGAATCAAGAAGTACTTTAGGTCGCGGGTCGCCTCCCCATTTCGAGAGGATTGTTGAGTGCAGTTCTAACAAACAACATGAGAAGGGTGAGATAAACAGACGGGATGAAAACGCCAACCTCAAGGAAAGCTTTGAACTCAGGATTACGGTCAATCTCATCCTTGAGCCGCTTCTCTGCGATAGGATGATGTCCGATATAGGCAGGGTAGGGCAGCCTGAACTCGACTGCTGCATCGAACATAACATCCCCAATAGCCCTGATTACTGGCCCCTCCTCACGTTGGCGAACATACATTACTTCGATTAGGCGCCGATCGCATTCCCGCAAATCCAGCAGGCCACTAAATACGTCTTCGATAAATTCGTCCACGTCTCGTACGACAGGAGGGTTGGCTCTTCTCAGTGGTCGAATGAAGTGAACTTCGACCACGTCGATATCCTGAACATACTGTTCCTCCTTCTCAATAAGATTGTGTATGATACTAATGATGACGCAAGTTAGTATCAATTCAACATATAGAATGTGGGGTTACTTGCTTTTGTCGAAGAATTTCGGTCTCGGATAAGTGACGAGTAATCTCTGGGCCAACTTTGGTCTCCCATGCCTTTGGAATAGCTGCTTGCACCTCCTCGTGCGTTGATGCCATTTCTGCAAATGAGGTGCCCTGGCAAGTGTGAGGAAAGGCCGTAGATAGTGGAACCGGGCTCGCTCACCTTCCGAGGACAAACATAAGAATAACAAGGCACTCCTTCTGCACAACTTGGTGAGTAACATCTGGTAAGCATCGTCACTACTCCAGTTGGCATGTCTTCTTGAACACCGTCTTCCCCAGGCATCAGATCGGAAAGAAATTTGTACACATCCTCTACATTGTCCTGGACTTTTGACGTGGTGTCCCATTCGACTTCAGTGAAAAAGAGTTGACTTTGCAAGCTTCTTGCAACTTGAAGAGCTGCACGACGGTCGCTGGTTGATACCCCGTGATTGATGGCCAACTCGCGCTGTATCTGAGATTGGATCGTAGACTACGCCCTTGTCAGTACATGCGTATAATAAATAAATAATTGGTACGCACCACAATGTCCTTTCCAGTGAATGCGTCGTCGTACTGGACACCGCCCTTGGTATGATCTCCACGTGATATCTTATCTCTAAGCTGAACGGCCATATGTGAGAGGAGAGAATGGTTGATGAACCGACTCTCATCCTCGTCGTCTTCATCTTCCCAGTAATCTTCCTCCTGAGTCTGTGAATCCATGGAGACGACTCCCGCGGTATCCCTAGGACCATAGTCTGCAAGTGTCCGCAACATGTCACTCGGATGTCGCTCAAGGTTTGCAGTCGAATCACTGTATAGATAGTTATCTTCAAGATGTTGCGCTTGAAGATAAGAGTCGGGAGGTAGCGGTGGAAGTGGTGGAAGTGGTGGAGAAGGCTTCTGACTCAATGCAGATGAGGGAGCAGTTGAATAGCCGTCGTTGTATGTGTGAGATGAATCCTCGGTGAAGTACGAAGTCTGAATCGAAGAAACCGTGTCGTGTCTTCCTACATCTAGTATCAAGTTCAGCATACTGTCATGCAGTAGAGCAATATAACGAACATTGGGGTGAAGGGGTTGCATTGGGCACAGGGGCGGAGTAATTGGCTGTGTAGTCTGAGGGTCCAGACTCATAATAGTAAGGGTCCACAGAGACACCATTCGCAGAGGAATAATCCTGATAGTATTGGCTGGGAGGAGCGTGTGTAAGAGTGCTGTTCGTTGACCGATACGACGGGCCTCGTGATACAGTACTGAATTGTCCGCTAGTATTGGCGTCAAACGAAGGATGTGCGGTTGCTTGCTGAGGTGTGGGAGGCAGACTTGTAGCTGGCGATGTGCCGCCATTTGGAGCGACAGGAAGTCGTCGGCCGTTTGAGGTTGCTCTGCGCAGCAGATCGTTGGATGCTGTAGATGAATGTGAATCAGCACTGAAGCGACCTGGTCTTTGGTAGGATGTTGCAGAATGCTCCGTGTAACGCTCCGGCTCGGGCATCGCGAACATACTGGGAGGAGGATTGGCGACTGAAGGAGAGACGGGTGTCGGTGGTAGTCGTCGCACTTTGGGTGATGATGGCTGGCGTAAATCCTGTGGTGATACCGCTTGTCCGTCTGTAACCAGAAGTCCTCCGTTAGCAACTTTAGACCGCTCATTAATAACAGCTACCCACAGCTCAGGGACCCATTGCGCGCGACATACGTGCGACTGGGCGACGGCAGATACTGAGCCTCTGATAGGGACCTCTGGTTGATCTGATCATGATGACCATCTTCAGTGCTTTCTTCTGTAAAGCTAGCCCAAACTTCGTTGTAGAGGTTCTGCAGATCCTCGTCAACAGGCGAGATGGATCGTGGGTGTTGCATCGACATGGAGTGTTGCTGGAACTTTGAGCAAACTCGAATGCACCTGATGATACACCTCCAGCAAGGATAAGGAAGGGATAAAGGGAATGTCTTCGCGACGACTGTGGTGGTCGTGGAGAGGAGATGGAGACTCTACATCAATATATTTCGAAAATATCCGACAAGTCACCTGTCATGCGCAAATTCCGCCTTTGCACACAACACTTTCTGCAATGCCTCTGTCTACAGCTAATCACTTGACATGCACATTTCAACCTACACACTGTTGATCCCCTGTGAATCACCATCCTGCATCACCGCTGAGCACTGCAATTTAAATATTTGATTAAGAAATTCCAGATTACGTAAGGATCAGTGAGCGTCTAATAATGGTCCACGCCACTTATCACTCTTGTTGCTCTTTCATCTACTCTTCAGCTCAACAATGGCTGGCGACAAAGAAACTTTGCTTGGAATGGGGTTCGATCCTTCCCGTGTAGAATGTCTCCAGATCCTCCATATTCTTTTTGATCATTCATTGATTCAAATACACTCCAGGGGCACTCAAAGCTACAGGAAACCGCGGTCTGCAACCTGCCATGGATCACATTCTTGAGCACGATGGTCAACCTGTTCCAGATCTTGGCGCAGTGTCTGAATCATCTAAGACAAGAAATGAAGGCATGGATGTGGATGGTGACGATGAAGATGCTGACGCGTTGAAGGTTCTTGGCGTTAGCGCAAGTAGTGCCGTGGAAGCTAAGGTGGGTACACTCAGAATAAATTCCCATTACCGCGGCTAAACATTATGAACCTCCAGAGTATCAAGTGTTCCGAGTGTGGCAAAGTCTTCCGTAACACTGCATTGGCGCAGTTCCATGCTGAGAAAAGTGGCCACGATCAGTTCGAGGAATCCACGGAAGAAGTATGAATTAACTCCTTATCTTAGATGCTCGAAATACCTTAATGGCGTCCCGCTTTACAGATCAAACCCCTGACTGAAGAGGAGAAGAAGGAAAAGCTAGCTGAATTGCGTCAGAAGATGGCCGAAAAGCGCGCTAGACAAGCTATAGAGGATGCCAAAGAACAGAAAGCTGCAGAGATTCTCCGACGAAAAGCGGGAAAGGTATAAATGTCGTCTACTGCCTGCAGGCTCAACTTACAATCCCCATTCAGGATATGGATAAGATTAAAGAAGAGTTAAAGTTGAAACAAGCCAAGCAAGAGGCTGAACAGAAGAAGCGAGGTAAGAGTACGACTCCAACCTCGTGATCATAACTCACGGCGCTCGCATTATGATAGATAAAATTGAAGATGCTAAAGCCAAAGCCGCAATTAAAGCCCAAATTGAAGCAGACAAGAAAGCCAGGAATGAGAAATTTGCCCGAGAGAAAGCTATCCGAGACGGTTTGCCCATTCCAGGTGAATCCTTCACCACTGCCCCGACAACTACAGTGCCGATCAAAAACCCAACGTCGTCCGGGGTAGCCGGAAAGGACTACTCCGAAACGCGCCTACAAATTCGCTTGTCTACCGGCGGACAACCTTACACAACCACTCTGTCAAGTGATGCCTGTACGTGTTTGATCTTAACCTCCTCACTGCCTCGGTAATAATTGGATCCCGTAGCCCTGCGTGAAGTCGCAGAATTTTTAGCAGGGCAGACTCTTAGCGTCGATGTCGAGACTGTGTCTTTTGCACAACATTTTCCAAGGTATATACCACGTTCCCTGTCGTCGCAATGTGCTTGGACTAAATTTTGTTCACGCAGGAAAACATTCAGTCAGTCGGACTTTTCAAGGAGCTTGAAAGAACTTGGCCTCACTCCGTCTGCTGTGAGTGTCATTTAATCGGTCATGCGACCTTGTCTGATAACCTACCTTCAGATTCTCATTGCCACTCCTTAATTTCTCTTATATCTACCTGGATTTGTTTTCATTTTGTACTATCAACGAATCGTAATTGGAAGTTGACTGCAAGCCTTCCCACCTATGTATCATGAAGTAGACATGTAGCGAATCTACTTACGCGTACTCATTTACCACAACTGTGCCATCCAGGCAACTTATCGCGATCCTTCCCTCCTTTTCATCTACCGCCACGCGTGTCCATTCATCATTCTCTGAGTACCCAAAAACCGACGAATACTCGTTTTCTTCACTGAGGACTTTCCCCACACAGCTTCCGGCCAATCTCTGGCCACGTCCTCCGTCTGCGCTATACTGTTCCGTATGGTTATCAATCCAAACTGCGGTTCCATGGGATCCTATCGCCATGTGGTAATTTGAGAATAGACGAACAGGGGCTCCAATCCTCCGTCTCTCCACAGGAACAGCGGAGTACGGAACGTTGTCCCATGTGATGGGTCTGCCAGTGTCGTGCATAGAATTGGGAAGGAGCACGAAGTGATGGATGAGATTAACAGGCTGTTAACATTGTGAATATCTCGGTTAAGTGTGAATGATAGGCACCGTACCCAAGGAAGAAGGCTGCCAAACCGAATGAGGATGTTTACTATTGGGTATGGGTTATCTGACTCTGGCGGCCATGTCTTTTGCGGTGAGACGGCGAGACTGTCTATGTTCCATTGGAAAACGTGTTGGGCCACGGGATAAATTTCCATCTGATTGGCGTTGAGCTCATCAATGGCGAATATTTCCAACCTCTTCAATCGGACGACGATCACGGTTCGGCCTTGTATTAGAACATCAAAAACTTGTTCATGCTACACGATATTCATTTCAGCAAGTCGTTCTTTCAAGTTTACAGTAGAAGGTTATCATACCGGGTGAGAACTGTGAAGCCGAATACCATTGGGCTCCTGTCCTCGAATGTGAGAAAGAGACAGCTGATTCTGCTCGTTTCTAGTGATCAAGAACGATTCATGGAACGTGACGAGGCGATCCGTTATGCTCGGCAAGTAAGAAATGGTGTAAAACCCCGAAGCGGGGTTCTCAGCGGAAAAGTCGATCCCTAGAAGCTCTATGCTGGGAACGCCACAAACGTCAAGATTATGCAATGGTCAAAATAACCTAAGCACACGCACCCGGGAGATTGCACCGCTACTTCGACCAGTGAACCCGGCCTTTGATTGAAAACAACCCACCCGCGATTGAGAGTGCGGTGAGCAATACACATGGGCGATGTGGAGGCGTCGGTAGGATTGAGGTCCCAACATTGAAGATCGTAGATAGGACCGTCATCCGTACGTCTAGACATTGCTAATGTGAGCAAATACCGTCGACCTCTCCCCTGGATAAATTCAAGAATAGGCGGCGGGCCTCCAAGTCGACTTGGGAGCAAATCCAATTTGAATGAGCGTTTTTTCGCAACAGTTGGCGAGCCTGAGGTCCAGTTTCGGTGCAGAACCCATGCTTTACGCACGAAATGTTCAAGCTCTTGGCCTGTTAGCTGATCAAGTGTCGTATGTAGAAAACTAGGAAGTGGAACTTGTTGCACAGCGAGCGATGTCAAGAGAGACTGCCAAACGACACGGCTTTGAGAAATAAGATTGATACTTTTGCAGGTCTTCACCGTACAACGTTCAGAAATGTTCGGTGCCCGCAAAGTTGGACTTCTCACCTGCCTGATTTGTAGAATATCTTGGATATTGAGATGACTTAAGAGGAGATGGAAAACATCATCTGGAAGGTCCAGGAGAGGGACCATGCTGTGGCCTGCTAGGAAGATCTGGCCTACGCTCGAGCAAGCGAAAACTTCTGAGTGCTCCGGATTCGATCCACAAGGAATTGGGCGGGGGCTGGGGTGGGCGATTCTCTAAAACGTTCAAGGCGAACATGATGTTAATGTATGAAAACCTAAAAGTGTTCAACATGATTCATTGGACCCTGCAGGCTTTCTTAAGTGCGATCTATGACATGATAGCGAAAATCTTATTCCATTTATCCACTGCTTAACCCCGTGTGCCTCGCAAAGCATCATGTAACACGGTATATGTCCGTCGGTGTGAACCACACTCAGGCTTGATACGTTTGTCTTGATCAGATTCTTGAAGTAGAAATTCGGGTTGTTCCCTCTAATGTCTTCGAATTCCTGACCCACGAAGAAGACAGATTGATGGCTAATCTTATAACATAAAACGAAAAAGACGGGGTTTGGCGACGGCCGTGATGACGACTTTCGACGGAATCGCACTTTTCACCGGGTTTTCGGAGCGTCGTCATCGTGATAATCCACTTCCAGGAGTATTTGCACAGTAGATGTGGCCTCGAACATCAGTGCATCAGTACTGAATACGCAACCACTAAACTTCAGTGATCCTAATCGACAATATGGTTATATGTATGGTCGCGCCTGCTCCATTGCACAACCTTCATTCACGCATTTCCCTTTCACTGGGCTTAGGATGAGAATCTAATAAAAAATCGCAGCGTATTGTCTTCCCTCTCTTCCTGCTAAATTTCCCAGCGGGAAATATTTTATCTTAAACTCCGCGGCACTGGGTTGCCACAGTTAGAATCAGATCTTTCCAGATAAAATCACTGTTCTTCACGCAGAGCAAAAAAAGGACATGGGCGGAGCAGCTGCAGCTGTGGTAACAGGTGAGAACTTGAACCTGTAACTTTTATCGGTGGAGGGAAGTTCATTCAACGCCGAAGCATGTTACTTTATTTATTACTTAGCAGAAGGCTCAGAAAGGTCCAAGTTTTAAAGAGATAAACAAAGGTCAAGTTTTTTGAAGAGTCACAGAGAAATCACCTGCAGCATTCGGCAGAATAGATCATTTTCAACGCCGACTGTGAGAAGATACCGAACAGAGTGCGTGGCGGTGTACGCGTGTTGGAGTGCACAATGCACGCCACCAAAAGCTACGAGCATGCATTCTTAGTGCATCGATCCTCTGTCAAGGTCGCGTGAACGGCCATGAGGAGAATGTGCGATTTTGGCGGGCTTCTATGCAGGGAACTATGACCCACGTCAAGCGTATACTCATATCAGAAGCCCACAGTGTTTTATTCTGAGTGTGATCGTGGGTTGGGCAAATGTGTGTGACCTTGAATCACTTGACCGCCAAGATTTAGATGGGCTAATTTGGTTAAAATTAAAGGAGGATTGGTACGCACTCAGAATCCAAGCAACCAATGGACTATGGGCTACGTCCTCGTTGCGATTTTTCCTACTGCTCGAGTCTGTACCATATACCACTCAAGGTTTGAATCAAAGAATTCTAGTCCGGCTTTTCCTTTTGATACATTGCATGTCTATCAAAAATCTTCATAAGCATAGAATGTGCGAAATTAAGAATTAAAAAGTCCTAAGCGTGCAGAATACAAGACAAGCATGGCAAAGCAACGGCAAAGCAGAATTGCGTCAATCGGGCGACTTGGAGACAACACAGAGACTAACGCCACAGCCTCAAAGCCCCTCGATAATACTCCTCACCTCCTCCGCCCTCTTCCTGAATCTACCAATCTCTCGCTCTCCATCTCTGCGGAACTTGTCGTACTCGGCTTCCATCTGGTACCGGATCCACTCCTCCACAGTCATATCCAGTTCAGCATCTGTCAAATTCTGCAAATGAATGAATGGGACCTTGGAGAGCGCAGGAAGGGGGAGCGGGTCGAGTACAGGAACTACAGTGGGTGCGGCCGTGCGCGGGGGCGTTTGTGGAGCCGATGCTTCGTCTACGACCTGCTCTGCCACCTGCGTTTCGACGGGGGTTTCAGGTTCAGGTTCCACGGTCATGTCAATGTCATCCTTGGGCAGCTTCTCGACGTGGGTAGGTACAGAATGTCGGGAAGGGATAGGAGTGCGAGATGGCTCAGGAGGGTCAGCCAAGAGTTGCTCGAACGTTTTCCGTGATATCTCCACAGGAATCTCATCGGAGTGCGACGCAGACACCTCTGCCACCGATCGAGGATCACGTTGAGGTATCGTCTCTTGAGTCGACTTTTCATCATCATCACCGCCCTCTTCATCGGTCGATATCTCAACCACTTTCAAGATACTCCCCTTCCTTCCCTTCGTAGAAGAGATTACATCCGCCTCCTTCGGCGGTTTCTCCTTCTCAACTAGCCGGGGTTTACCAGCCTTTGCCACTGTTTTCCTCGATGGGGCAGCGGGCTCCATGCCGGCGTCTATGTCGACGTCCACCAGCTTTATCGCAGGTTGGCTACTGGGCTTAGATGGCTTCACTCCTCTCTTCGGGACAACCAGTAGCTCCATTTCTTCCTCTGTCTCCCTCTCTGCTATGTCCACGTCCACCGGCTTCATCGCATGTTGGCTACTGGGCTTAGATGGCTTCACGCTTCGTTTTGGAATAACCAATGGCTGCAACTCTTCCTCCGTCTCCTTCTCTGGCCGCGCTTTGGAAGACTGAGGTAGTGACGGCTTTCTGGTCACCGCATCTTGACGTGGTGGGGGAACGACATCGATATCCTCGCCGGTCTCTTCAGGTGGCCGTGAGGCAGTCGAGATCTTTGGCTTCGCTTTGCTAGGTTGTTTTGATGCCCCGGACGTCGTTGATAATGGCTGAGGAAGCAGTTCTTCCAAGACGTTGATTTCGTCAACAGCGTCAGTTGATTCCGAGTGCGATATGGCAGCTGGGAGTGCTTTCAACTTCGCCTGCTTTTGAGTGGCCTTTAGCTTCGTAGATGCAGTGGACGATGACGTAGGTTTCTTGGCTCCCAATTTTGGATGGAGTGGCTCGTCGGGTTGGTCTTCGAGGTTCTCCTCGTCATGGGATGAAACAGGAATGGATTTTCCTGATGCGACTGTGTTAGACTTGGCAGCTGCAGAGGGCTTTCTAGATAGCTTAGACCCGCCTTTGACATGCGTGGAAGTCGTAAGTTTCTTCTCCTCAACGGGCGTAGGCGGAGATACGATTTCCTCGTCATCAGCTTCTTCTGCAGGTACTGGTGCAGCCCTCGGTTGTGCGCGTGATGGTTTTCTCGATGCAGGTGTTTTCGCTCGACTTTTGGGCGGAACTCGGGCTTTCCTTTCTTCTTCCTCTTCCTCGTCGACGTCATCAACAACTTCCTCTGATTCAGACTCAGGCTCAGGCTCCGGCTCCTTGACCCTAATCCTGCTCGTTTTCCGTGGAACCTCGGTACGCGAAGGTAATTTCGCCCGTGTGGGTTTCTTCGCGGTTGGTGTAACATTGTCGTCGTCATCCTCTACAGGTGGAGGGGCACGACCTCGTGTGGATTTCTTCAGGACCGTTGTAGCAGGCTCATCCTCTGTTTTAACCTGTGGCTTTGCTTGAGCGGTTGTTCTTCGTCTGGTGGATTTGTACATGGTCACTTCTTCCGCCTCATGATCGTCTTCTACGACTGCCTTCCCCTTGCCCTTAGCCTTCGAACGACTCCTTGTAGGCACCACTTCCTCTTCCTGACCTTCCTCTTCGTCAGACGCAGCAACAGGAGCCACCGATTTCGACCTCGATCTCGCCTTCTTAGTCGTACCAGCTAGACTTTTTTTGGCCTTCGACCTTCCCGTGCGCGGCGCGACATCCTCTGCAACATTCCCATCTTCGTCATCTTCTGCAACATTCTTCAACTCCGATCGCGACCGACTCCTCGCTACTTTCGACGCCCTTGTGCTTTTATTCAGACTGGAAGCGGTACGAGTAGAACGCCTATTGGTTGGAGCATCGGACTGATCGGTGTCGCCATCGTAGGTTTTCAAGGGCTGGACAAAGTCGGAATGGTGAGAAGATGAAACAGAACGGGATTGTTTGGAGGGTGGCAATTTAGAAGAAGGCTTGGCTGATTGTGCGCGAGAAGGAAGCACGGCAGAGGGTTCTGAGGCGTCGAACAAGGGACACGGTCCCTGCTGCTCCTGTTGGCGCTTTCGATGTTCTGCCCTAGTTGTAAACTGATTCAGTGGATTGCTTCGGGAGTGAAACAAATTATATTGACATACATAGGATCATCGGTCGAAATCCACCCATTTAGAGCCAGATTACAGTATAGACAGGTCGCAAGATCGTCTCCTACTTCATTTGGAGTATACACAAAGCCGGCACGGGCCATCTGAGAGCAGAAATTGAGATAATCATCCAGAAAGAATGGAATATAAGGACCTTGCGAGAATTGGCACCGTGATTCTTATTTTCGCCATGTTTCCAACCATCCCCCATGGAAAAGGTTTCGAATCTGGCACGTTCCATGTCTTTCGAGGTCGGAAAACGCGATTTATCAGAGAAGGTGTATCTGGAATGTGTATTAGGCGCAGATCTTTCATCAAGACGGGTACTTACCCCCCCTGAGCATTGATGTCACCTTTTAGCCCGCACCGAACGATCGCCCAACAACACCTGTCCCCACACTTGCTCCAGTGAATATCAAATGGGTCGTCTCCAGCTTCCCAGTCTGACAACTGCTTGTCGCAGACAAAACATGTGACACTGTCGCGGTCCTCGAAGCTAGGGTCATAATAGAAGCCAGCTTCTGCGAGAGTCTCTGGTGTCGCAAGAAATTTTGGATATGGAGGATGTGGCCATTTGACAGAAACAGATGAAGAGGGCTTTGAAGGATTTTTGACGCGTCTGGACTTTTTAAAGGAGTCAATCCTGTTCTGAAGGCATTCCATGGGATGGTGGTTGGTGCTTAACACGAATGTAACGCGTCTTGTCACGAGGTCACGCATCCAAAAGTGGAAGATTCAGAATTCACAAACCAATGTCAACCAGACCTTCAACGACCTACAATGCACGAACGTATGGCCGGAAGTCGTCGAAGAGGAAGCAGAATACGGAGAGCATCGACGAGCCAAGGAAGAGAAGTAAATTATCCACGGAACCGGAGGACGCAGTAATAGATGACATTGGGGAAACACCGTCGACGCCCAGACGGTCAGCGCCGACGTTGGCACGCGATCTTTCGGGAATATTCGAGTCTTATTCACCTAAGGTGTCTGTATCTCCAGCAGCTACTCCGAAGAAGCTGTCACAGCGCATGCTTGCCCGCTCAAAGACCGAATCTTCAATTGAAAGCAACACAAATAGTTTCATAGACCGCACCGCTTCTTTGCCCAATCTCCCTTCTTCCTCTCCTACACGACCCCCTTCTGCGTCCCCACAGACACGCCCTCCCCCGGTCACCGTTGTCTCCAACACTCGCACTTATGCCGGGAAGTCTCGTTCCTTCCTCGTCTCTATCCCAGCCTCTTCTTTAGACCCCCTTGCTCCCGACCAGGATGAGGACGAATACTCTACTCGTGAATCGTACGCGTCTTTGCGTTCCCGCTGGGGCGTTGATAATTCAGAGGACGATCCATATCCGATCGACCTATCCCCAGCTCGTTCTGATTCTACCGCTACAACTAGTGGTACACCCAGCAAGGCAAGAGGAAAAAATAAAGCTCAAAAAGAGGCTCTCCTTCAGGCCAAGGCTTTAATGGCTAGCGGAATGATGAATCCCCTCAAAAGCATCACTGAGCTTAGGAGCAAAGGCGAAAGTCGACGTTTTCTTGACGAAGTCGGTTATCTTTTCGAGGGATTGCACTCGAGTGTAGGTCTGGGACTACGAAGAGCCAGGTATGTTCTCTTCGATACTTGATTGTACGCTTCATATATAATCCCCATTCTCCTTGCAGTGGTTTGGAAATCGTAACCAAACTGTGTGATAACGAGTTCTCTCGTAAAGCCAAGGCCGCCGACTTTTTGAGCAGAGCATGGGACGTATTTCTAGAGGCGGGAGCGGGAAAGGGGGAAGACAAGGTATGTAGCATATACCTATATCCTTCAAACTGCCATCCATACTCAATGCCTCACAGCTCCTAGATACCCTTCTTGCATTTTTCGTTGCCCTTGTCGCTCAGGACCCAGCCTCTCTTCGCGATCTTGCACAACGCCCACCTTCCCCTCCGCCATCGCCCACACTAGGATCCAGTAGCACCACCGAATACGTGAGTAATCCTACCATGGTGGACACCCTTTTTTCGCTCCTCTCTGCACCTTCGGACCCTCTCGAACTGGTCTCAGCGTCTTCGGAGCAGAAAACTAAAAACGAAGTGGAACTGAAAAGATTGGGTGTT
Organism: Tephrocybe sp. 9980TJB; assembly: GCA_018220975.1. NCBI lineage: Eukaryota > Fungi > Basidiomycota > Agaricomycetes > Agaricales > Lyophyllaceae > Tephrocybe > Tephrocybe sp. 9980TJB. The sequence continues at coordinate 40,709 of JABAJU010000017.1, forward strand.
GGCAAGAAAGATCGTGCTTTGGTTCGTACTTCTCTCTCGATGACGTTACACTTGCGCCTGACTCTCAAAACTAGTTCCAAACCATACATGACACGATCGTCACCAAATCTGCCCTGTTTACAGCCAATACACCAGTCAGTCCTTCATTACATCCCCTGGTAATAATTCTGACGCCTAACAGATCTCCACACGCCTCCTCGTTTTGCACGCCCTGCAAGCTCTTCCTCCTGCTTTGATCCCCAAAAACTACCTGCCTTCCCTTCTTACAGCTTTGCGTCACAGTTTAGCCCCTGTTCTCTATCCTTCTTCCACATCCACAAGTCTCGGCTGGACCGATGCAACGCGTACTATCCCATTTGAAACCGTTCACTGTGCACTCCGTCTATTTGATGTGCACCTTTTAGGCCAATGGGGCACTGCTACAATGGAGACCGACACACACGAGGAACAAAGCAAGCAAAGGAAGTCAAATGAGGCTGATGTCGAGTGGGCAAGGGATGAGTGGCTTGCAGAAGGGCTCATTGCACTTGGTGTTTGTGCGGAGCTAGATGGAGGAGGTCTGTCCACAACTTCATGTTTTGCACTCACTCATGTATCTGTCTGTAGTTTCTGCACGCAACTGCATGCAGGTAACTTTCCGTGTGCTTGTTAGCTTGACGCATTCAGATGTGTCGTGGAGTCGTAAGGTGCTGGAGTCTGATTATGCACTCGGCTTCGTCTTGAGGGTTATTCTTCGATCTCAGCCGACTGGACTAGAGCCTGGTGCTGTTAAAAAGGAAGAAGGCATACCTGAAGCGGATCTCCATGACAGGAAAGGGAAGGTAGCAGGCGAGGGTGAAATTGCTATACATGCAATGGATACCCTCTGCCTCGCTCTCGGACTCCTCACTAACCTCGTTCAAACTATTGATGAAACAAAGGATCTTCTACCTGAAATCCGTTCGTATCTTTGAAATCCAACTGCAATCAATGACAATCTTACTTACTTCTGATCTGGGCCTTAGGCATCGACCCTACCTGTACCCTCAAAAAACGAGCATGTATTCGAAGTTGCACCTGCCCACATCCTATAAGCGCCCTAGACATCCTCATCACCATCTACAACCGCCAAACACCCCTTCCTACGTCCATTAAGAAATTTGAATCCTCTCCCAAAGAACCTGACACGCCGGAGAGTCCTGATGCACTCTTTCTCCGCGGCCACCTTGCAGTCCTTTTTGGGCTTCTCATTCGCGGTTCCTCAACGAACGAGGCACACGTCATCCGTGCGCTGGAGGCCCCGCAACGTCTGGTCGACCATGCGCGTGACTTTGTGGCGTTCTATGATGCGTTTGGTGGACAGGAAGGGCGTGTGGCGAAGGAGGTTGTTATGTTTTTGGAGGGGCTTGAGATGTCGTGAAGGCTCGTCAGCGAATACAGTTGTTCCTTTTTTCCGTTTCTTAAGCGTACTCAAATTATGTATTATTTATAGTTTGTACAGCATCTTTTCTCTGAAAACCTGAAATTTTCGTACGCTGTGTTCCAACTTCCTTCAAGAACCTTCAAGCTCAGCGTTCAAGCAGGTCACGTGGCATCATTGGCAGAAAAGGTGGCGGCGAGTTGTGGCCCGTAACTGGTACCACAACGTACGATCCTGATTCCTTGTTGGTGTGTTTTTTGGTCTTTCCTGAGTCTGTGAAAGGACTTCTAACTTGTGGGTATCTTTAATTATTCAGGAGTTAGGAGGGATGTCGTGACTTGAGCAATGAGAAGGTTTCTTTCAATATCAGGGCCACAGTTGCACCCCGACCTCTTATAACAATGGCGGATATTTAAACTTCGGACCCACCTCGCGCATTGACCTAGAACCAAGTGTCCCTGGCTTGTTCTGCCACCGTTGATTCTCGCTATTTTGACAAATCCACATGATAAACCGCACAATCGAGGTGGGCAATGGCGCCATCATCTATCTCCATTTGGCGTGACTTGTCAATTCTGTCTGCGCCTTAATGAAAATGAAAGGTCTAACATGGCGTTGTTGAGTCCAGATTAGACGTTAAGTTATCTTTAGACCATCGTGCTGAAAAAAAACCTCAGATCGAGCGAGGATGCTTTCACACTGCGTGGTTGGCCATTTACGACGTCGGTGAAAAGCTGATAGATACATATTCCAGCGGAAGTATTTGGCTTGACCCTGCTTGACCGCCCCAACCTATTCCCATGATGTATATGGGCTCGTAATTGATACTTCCATCTCAGTTCGAGCTTACCCGTAGATCAACCACCCCCTTCCTATCGTCACGCAACAACTTCTGATGCATACGCCATTTGTGCTACATGTTCCGTGTTCAAGGCTGCCGCCTGTGTTGATTGAACTCTCAGGGCTACCGCGCACGAAGGAAGACTTGTCAGTTATATAGCCTCAGGTTGCACAGATGTCATCCGTCCATCTCATTGTCCACGATGTCTTACTCCAAAGAAAAGATCGGTATCGACGACGAAGAAAAGTACGTGAAATCGATACCGGCGAGTGCTAGGTCCGACGATGGCCTTAATTCAAATTTCTGGTAAATACCATCACCATTCGAGACTATTGTGCATCCACACAACATTTGATCTCAGGTATCAGGTTGATGCCCAAAACTCTGACCGTGTTCAGCGACGTCTGAGGCAGCGTCATGTTCAAATGTGAGTATTTAATTTTGTACTTCAAGTTTGCGTTTTGGTCTTGACTTTATCTCCATAGGATTGCGGTTCGTGATACATATAGACTTGTATGGCTAGTGGAGATTCTTATCCTTGCTTGATATTCAGATTGCGGGGACGATTGGCACAGGGTTGTTTCTTGGTTCAGGACATGCCTTGCGGGGTGCTGGCCCATTGGGAGCTCTGATTGCCTATGTTGTAGTCGGGACAGTTGCATACTCGTCAGTTCCTTGGGTTCTGAGAAACTCAGTATTATAACAACATGATCTCGACACCCTTAGGTCTTTATGTTCGCTCGGAGAAATGACGACATATGCGCCCATTTCTGGCACTTTCCCTCATTATGGTGAGTTTGCTCTTTGACTTGTTCTCGAAATTATCAACTGATGATGTATCCCAAGCTGCGCGATGGGTTGATCCTGCCCTTGGCTTTGCAGTTGGATGGGTGCGTGACAGAGCAATTCATTTTATTAAATCCTCCCTCATCGACCGAATAACAGAACTACTTCTATGCAACAGCGTGAGCCCTCAGGCTGGGTCCTGGAGACTGTCTATATAATGTGTCACTTTAGTATTGGAACGCCTTCTGAGGTGTCTGCTGCGGTCATATTGCTTTCGTTTTGGGACTCCAACGTAAGGTTTCACTTTTGGTTCACGACTGTGTCTGCGCCTGATCTCTTTTCAGCCTGATCACGTTGCCATCTACACTGCAGTACGTTCACAATTTCCCTGCCCAGAACCGGTACTATAATGCAAAAAACTCTTCAGGTCGTTATTGTACTCATCATCTCCGTCAATATATTTGGCGTAAGGTAGGAAGCCGCGACATCGTGACATTTGGTTACTGACGGCCTTTCAGATGGTTTGGAGAAGGCTAGTACCCCCCCATGAAAGAAGCTGAACCTCAGAATCCTAAGATCATTTGTTACTAGCCGAATTCGGGTTCTCGTTAATCAAAAGTGAGGGCAAAATCTATTTTGCATCGACACCCTCATCCTGATCCTGATTCTAGTCAGCCTAATCCTTGGACTGATTCTCGCTGGGCTAGTCATCGACCTTGGTGGAGGTCCCGACCATGAACGGATAGGATTCAGAGTAACCACCTATCCTTTTTACTTCAGACTACAATCCGTAATGCTCACTATTGGCTCGTGCAGTATTGGAAAGATCCCGGCGCCTTCTCCAGAGCAGGGCTAGTTTCCAATGTTAACGCCGACCGATTCCTCGGCATCTTAAGTGTGCTGGTTCAAGCGGCGTTTTCGCTCCAGTCCATGGAGCTTGTTGCAGTGTAAATAAATTTCATCCTTTTCTCTGTAATTTGTTACTCAGCTGCCGTTAGTGCTGCGTCAGAGACAGAAAGCCCTCGTCGCAACATCAAGAAAGCCGTCCGCCGTGTATTCTGGCGTATTTTCATCTTCTACGTAGGCGCTGTTGCTGCTGAATGATAAACTGATGTTAATCATCCATGCGCTCAGATCTTGGGGATTATCATCATTGGAATGCTGGTCGCCTCCACTGACCCTGCGCTACTCGCCAGTCCGTGCACTCAAGCTTCGTGTTATAAAGACTCACTGTTTTTCTAGGTACCGGAACTGTGGCCCAATCACCTTTCGTTATCGCAATGACCAGAGCAGGCGTCAAAGGTGCAAAATCTGCAGAATTTCACCCACGTCAACACTCTTACTTGATTGTCTTACTTCTCAGTCCTCCCGCACATCATCAATGCCTGCATTTTCACAAGCGCGATTTCTGCCTCGAATAGTTACATCTACTGCTCATCACGTATACTTTATGGACTCGCGCTGCGTGGTCAGGCTCCTGGATTCCTCAAATACTGTACAAAACAGGGCTTGCCTCTCTATGCCATCCTTTTTGTTGTGAGTTCTTTGAAACCGCTCTCGTGCTGAGCTGACGTCGTTGCTGAAGGCATGCTTCCCATTTCTGGCTTTCATGAACATCTCCAGCGGCCCAGCAACAGTGTTCAAGTAAGGCTGCCACCTGTTCATTTTCGAAGGATGCGCTTACAATAGACTTCCTTCCATAGCTGGTTTGTAAGTTTGGCGACAACTGCAGGGTTTTTTGGTTGGTTTACAATGAATTTGACATACATATTCTTCCGTGAGCACCTCCTTTTTACAAACTCTTTTCAACTAATTGGTTGAACCTCACTCAAGGTCGGGGAATGAAGGCGCAAGGTCGCGACCTCAAACAGAATGTGTATCACAATCCGGCACAACCATACATTGCTTACTGGGGCGTTTTCTGGACTGTAGTCTTTATCCTCGTCAACGGTTTTCCAGTCTTCTTCAATTTCAATGCTTCAGGATTCCTTACTAGTTGTTTGTGTGCTACCTAGTATTAACTTGCTTGTAACTGACTTGTATCTTGTTTTCCAGACCTCAATATTCCAATCTTCACTGGTCTATATTTCGGCTACAAGATCATCAAACGCACAAAGATTTGGAAGCCCGAGGAGATGGACTTTGACACTGTACGTCCACCTTGTCGTGTCAGAAATCAATCTCATTGATTGGTGCATATGTAGGGTATACCATCTATAGAGGAGACCGAGACTCCAGAAATTCCTCCCAAGAACATTTGGGAGCGCATTGGAAGGGTGATCTTTTAACTTTGACCCTAATATCATTACATGTATTACTAAGTAATACAAGAAGTTGTTCGCAATCTTGTTTGAGATACCCAATACTATACATAGTGTTTTGATGAATGCAAGCGTGTGGCGCAGAATATCTACAACTTCCATTTTAAGGGCCTGGTGGTCTAGTAGTATGATTCCTTGTTAGGGTTTCCGGAGTTTATCTCTGAAATAATTTCGAGGAGGTCCCGGGTTCAATTCCCGGCCAGGCCCTTAGTGCAATGTTGAACTAAGGCGAAGTATCTCTGATCTTTTTCCTCGTAAACAAAAGCTTGTCAAATGGGATTGAAACTTGCACTGCTGACAGTGTGATGAACTCCAGCTTTTCTTGTCACAAGTAGTGAGGTTTGGGTGATATTAATGAGTAGACGCCGACACCCTCGGAAGCTACTTGTGAATGGTTTCCCAGGCATCATTTTGATATAAGGGCCTTCTGAAGCTTCCCGTGACAACTGACGAGCGTGTAACCTGGGTCCCTGGGGTTACTTTCTAAGGCGCCCATTCTGAGCTTGCGCCTCAGACCACCAAGTGCGCTCAGCCGCATGTTAATCGCGGTGCAAATTCTGAACTTCAAAGAGATGCTATTAGGGCGCCATGTCTCCTTGCAACGTCCCCAACACCTCATAATACGCCTCGCGTTCAAGATTTCAAGTAGGGAAGGCAAGAGGGCAGGCCTGATGGTCTAGTAGTATGATTCCTTGTTAGGGTGTTCTTGTCAACACGATTCGAGGAGGTCCCGGGTTCAATTCCCGGTCAGGCCCGTTTCGCTTAGCATGTTGAACTTGCTATCGGCTATCATGTGAGGCTATGCAGGGCTTTATGTCTGTCTTGTAGTCTTTCTTGTCTCTCCATTGGGTCGCACATTTCGTTTGTGACAGTGCCGCCCTTGACAGTCTTTTTCTTTACTGAAAATTTCCACAAAACCTTCCCTTTCTTTTTTTTTTTTTTTGCTGTTGACTAATACCTCATGAGGTTAGTAGGCCTTTGCCGAGACGGTAAGGCTGTTGAAAATCTCGTAGCTTAACCCCGAAATTCAGGCATATTACATAACGTTCTCTTCAAGTTGTAAGGCCATGGAGGTCATGAGAATGATGAAATAACAAGTGGTCGCAAGGCGAGTCATGAATTGCGTTACATTTTGATCGTCCAGGTCCAGATAAAAAAGTTTTTCATCCCAGCCTATCCCAGCCCAATCCATTTCCTCCCGCATTATGGCCATCGAACGAGATTCTACGATTTCTTCTGAGTCGACTAATCATGCACCCAGCGAATTTCCAACTCCAAAACCAAGACGCACTTCATTGCCTAAGCTCCAGCTTTTTATCGTGTTCCTCATTCAATTTGCAGAACCTATTACGGGGACAGTCATCTATCCCTTCATAAACCAATTTGTCCGCGAAACAGGCGTCACCCGTGGCGATGAGCGTAAGACGGGGTATTATGCCGGTGCTATTGTGCGTTGGCCGTGCAGCAGCAACATTAGGACAAGGAACTAACATAGCGAGCAGGAATCAACGTTCTACGTTGCTGAAGCTTTGACTGTCGTATACTGGGGTCGCGCATCTGACCGCTTTGGGAGAAGGCCTGTTTTATTGCTCGGACCTCTCGGTCTGTCATTAGCCATGCTAAGCTTTGGGTTCGCAAGAAATTATAGTACACTGGTGGCTTCGAGGTGTATGCAAGGTGTTTTCAATGGAAACATCGGTAGGTTATGATATGACTCATTTATACCAAGGGGCGCTAAGTTATGTTTCTAACCTCTGTGGATCTACAGGCGTGTCCAAAGCGGTGATTGGAGAGGTTCGTAGTCTTATGTTAATTTTTGACGTCCCTCTAATCCCACACAACAGATTACGGATTCGACGAATATCGCAGACGCCTTTGCATTAATGCCCATCGTGTGGACTATCGGTGTAACTATTGCGTACGACTATTCACTCTCCACCAAAGACCTTCTATCTGAAAGGTTGATCTGTTAGACCTATACTGGGAGGCTATCTGGCACAACCTGCGAAAACATGGCCTGACCTCTTTGGAAAGTTTGCTTTCTTTGATAAATATCCGTATTTTCTACCTTGTGCTGTATCTGCATTCATTGCGGGGATATCTTCATTGATTGCTTTTCTGGGTCTGAAAGAGGTGCGAGCCTTATTTCCAGCTTCATCACTATACCTGACACAGTCGAATTAGACCCTACCCTCCGCTCTTACCAAAGAAAAGCAGGAGGTCGCGAGTATTCGGAACACAACTCCCGACGCTACTACTGCCCTCCTTTCTGAACGCGAGGAACATGGGTATGCGGCTACTGAAGACGCTTCAGCTGTGGAATCTGCGCAGCCTAAGGACACTCAAGACTTGACGCCGCCACCTCTTCGCGCTCTCCTGACCCCCCAAGTACTTCTTTTTCTCGTCATTTATGGCTTTATGACCTTTGGCGACATGGCCACGCTTGTCCTGCAACCCCTTCTGTATTCGACATCGATCTCACTCGGCGGTCTAGGCTTTGACCCACATCGCATAGGCACGATTATGGGCGTTTGGGGACTAGTCAACGCAATTTTCCAGTTTTTTTTTTTTGCAAGGCTTCTTCGAAGATTTGGCCCACGCAGGATCCAGATTTTTGCCCATTTTAGTTTTGTTGTCATGCAATCTCTGTACCCTCTCCTGAGATATCTGGCACAAAGAGCTGGAGGTGCTGACGGCATGGTCTGGGCAGTAATTGTCATTCAATTGACTTTCGCGTTGTCTGCCAGTGCGGCTTATGGTGAGGATGTATTGATCACAAGCGTGTTGAATGCTGACTAGGCCCGGTGGTGGTGATCCAGCATCCGTGTTTATGTTGATCTTAGCTTATACTCCTAGTCGGGCATCTCTTGGGGCCATCAACAGTATGGCACAAGCAGTCGCGTGCGTTACGAGAGGGATTGCGCCGACAGTCGCTTCGTCTTTGTTCTCAGTGTCCCTGGAGAAACATCTCGTTGGCGGCAACATGGTTTTCATCATCTTGTCGGTTATCAGCTGCGTTGGACTTCGCTTGGCATTACTGTTACCCAAACGGCCAGCAACACTTTAGGAATTGCCAACTTGCACTATACTCCTCGTGCACTTCAAGAAGCGACAATCAAAGCATGGTTTGTTGGTGTCAACGAAGTGAGAAGATATTGTGATTGTGGAGTCAATGTACATGCAGTGTCGGGGCCTAGTTCTAGAATGAATGCTACACCGATACTGTAATACAGGCATAACAGTAAAGTGTGATTTCAGAGACCAAAGGGTTACAATAAGTAAGAAGGTCGTAGTTGTGGAGAGCGCGGGGGACTATATGTATCGTTAGGAAAATAAGTTCCCGTAGATGGTGAAGATAATGAACCCGGAAGATAGAGAGGTATTGTGGGTATCAGTTCAAATACATGCTGTACGGTAGGTCGTAATTGTCGACCAGAAGCCTGAGGTGGGTCGGGTTGGTTTACTAGAACGTGAACATGGGCCTCTTGTACCATTTCATCCTCTGAAGAAATTCCCGGTGTTGCAGCATTGTTCAGGCTGTGCCCGCGTCCATCCCAAACGCATCGGACATCCTGACCCATTATGATCTGAGATAATCGACCTGTTTCGACATGCCTGATTTCAACGAATCGAGGGTCGAATAGCAACACGTAAGGCGCGTGGAATGCCACCGACTCTGCATTGCCTTCCCACTCCATAATACATGCGCTACGGCTGGGAACGCCTTGCTTATCGACATAAATGCCAAATTCTGCGGACAAATTAGTCTCTGTACATACGGAAAAGCTCTAACTTTTACCAGAATAGCACAGAAGAAATTCATTCTCGTGACATCGAAAAATTCCTATTGGGCGACAGGTTTCATATCGCTGCAGAATCGGCACTAGGCGTGCATCTTTCTGAGGTATCAGAGTGCTTAATGAGCTATGAATTGTGCTGAGTGAATGAATGCTAATGCCAATAGTTAGAAAACCTACTCTTTCAGATCCATGATCTCGAAACCGTTTTTACTGAGGATAGCAATCCGTGCTTTCAGAAAGACCAAGTCGTATGTCTCAGAGGATAAGATCAATTCTTTGAACTGCTTAAACCACTCCTGCTTTGGTGCCTTGAATGGGAATTTATTTGTTGAAGGTTGTGGCTTTTTATGGATCTTTTCAAGCACTGGCTCAAGGACGTGGAAATGGCTGTCAGACTAAAAGCAAGATCAGAAGGGCTGAATCATTGTTCGAGTTGATGAGAACATTACCCCTTTCTTCCTCATATAAATGACGAAGGTACGGTCGAGCATTTTCCCCACGCTAAAGAACTGGACTTCTCTGTTTCCACTTAGTTTCTGAGGAGTCTGAGAAGCGGTCGAATTATGGTGCGGGGTGGGCACAAGAGCTTCGATATGGTAGGCAAACAATTGCTGATGATACCAGCTGCGTAAGTCATTTGGAAGCACAAGAGAACCCAAGACTTCACCTTGTCAGCTAACACGAGGAAAAGACCGAAATCATCAAGTATCGTGCACTGTGTCACTTGCTTAAGATGAAGGACTCGTCGCATGGCTAATGAGATGACATGATCAACCCAAAGGACAGTTGAAATACATGCCCAGAACGTACATGCGGAATCACGACGGAAGCCAATCCAAATACCCTCTGCACAACCAATAGCCACCAAGCGTCGCCCATCAGGCGTATCTAGAGTCTGTCAGTGTGCTAAGCACAGGTGCTATAGAAAACGTACTGAAAGGTATGGAGCAGGTCACCTTTCCCGTGGTGCTCTCACTCCATGATGTCGAGGGACTAAGACCATAACTGGCGTTGGGCACGGTGAAGGTATTCACGCTCAGTGTCTCTATTTCAAAGACCCTGTTCAATTCTTGCACTACCTTGCGCAGACCTATAGCTTCTTCGAACTTCTGCCTCCATTCGACACGAGTTGTAGACAACTCCGCAAATAAGACTATTTGACCGCCGAACCGCCCGTTGTGATGGAGAGTGAAGGGGTATAAAGTCTGAACTTCCCCGTTTTCTGATGGACCGCCAGAATTACTTGATGTCGAGGCCGATGATGCTACGCTTCGATGGTTTCGACTTGAGCTGGACCCACGGTGGACTGGGTGATCAGTGAATCTGACAAGCGACAAAACATCCAGAGGTATTGGCTAAACGTGCAGAGAGGATCTTAGGAAACAATAGCGAGAAAGAGGGCGCAGAAACGAACTCTTCGGGCAACATGGTATTTGAAAATCCCATCTTGTTCCCTGCGCTTCGTCATGACAACTACAAACGTTCAGTACAATGGCGCAGATAGATGAAATACAACGTACGATAATTATCAAAGAGCAAACAGAAAAGATCGTTCCATGCCTTAGGTTCACCATCCGTTTGACGATAGAGTTTTCCCGCATGTATCATGGCTCTGTTCTCGTTGAGAAGGTCTAGGTCCTGCTCATACATATGAGTCATCAAACAAAAATAAAGACGGAACTTTAGAGCAACACAGACCATACTCTCTCCAGGCCGGAAAACAAGGTTAGCATTGTATGTCCATAGCTGCACCTTTTGCTTCGACGCAGCAACGCCTGGTTCTGTTTCTCGGGCAAGACTCTCAATCATCTCGATGAGGTCTGGTATTGTTCCCAGATCCTCGTGACCACGGGGGGTGAGGTCAAGTATCGCTTTAAGCAACTCCACATATTGTAGCAGGCGTGGAAGAGGGCAGTTCAAGAAGTCTTTCATAGGAGTCTTATGAGCATCAGGGTGCCGTATACAATTCTAACACTCGTTCGTCAGTACATAGTCAGATAAAATTTATGATGACATACCTCCACGAAGGCCCTGAAAGTAGGGTTTTGCTCCATCTCTTCCTCAATGCGATATGCCGCGATTGGGTAATTCGGAATATAATCAAGGTACGCCTCACGGAAATCCAAGAGGGCACCGAGGACCGCAGAAGTGATGCTTTTGATCTTTGGATGCTCGTCGCGTTGAATCTGATGAAGGGTATTGACGAGCCGACGGTGGAAAACTCGCAGCTGTATAAAGTTATGAAAAACGTCCTTCGTAAATTTTTCCAGCCTCTCTGTCGGTACAATGGGTGGGTCTGAGTTCTTGAGCGCGCGGATGTACATCTGAGGCGCCACAGACGCGATGAACAGACATCATACCGGAATCGAAAGAAACACGCACTGTTCCGATGTTCTCCAGGTCCTTGACATACAACATCTCGCCTTTGACAAATTCGAAAATGATCCTTCACACCAAAAAGAAATTAGTCGCTGCCCTGGAAGAATCCGCATCATCGGGAACGTACGATTGGCGTTTAACCTCATCAGGCGTAAAACGAGCTCTCACATCAGGTGCAACAAGGTCCTGCCAGGCCCATTTTCCTGTGACGCCCCTTCCCATTGCCGACTGAAAAGTCCGTAGTTGAGCAACACCTTGCAAGTTTTTTATGACCGCGATAGCTTCGACAAGGAATTCTGCATCCGCACTGCCTCGGGCAGTCGCTCTGCAGATGGCCTGGAGAAGTACAGGGTACTTTTGTAGGTGTTCCGATGGTCGGTTAAGAAAATGTCGCAAATCGAGGCGTATATTCCCCGAGGCACCTGGGCGAGCAGCTTGTTGACGAGAACATTTCTAGGCAAGCGAATCAATCTGGCTGTTCGTTTACGCAAAGCATCATCAATGTGAGCTAACCTCGATGAAAATACGGAAATCAGCATTGTTCTCCAACTCGTCCTTCATCCTCCTCTCTGCCAATGGGTGATTGCCGATATACGCTGGATATGGGTCCCGGAAGTCCGCAGCAACAATGAGGAGAATGTCGCCAATGGATTCTATTATCGGCGCTTGCTCGCGTTGGCGAACATACAGATTCTCAAGCAGGCGGCGATTACATTCTCGGACATCTAGGATATTATGGAATACACTTTCAATGAAATCTTCGAGACGGTCAACGGGGGAGATGACAGGAGGGTTGGCGGTTCGGAGAGGATGCATGAAGACAGACTCGACGAGATCAAGGTCCTTGACATATTGCTCTTCCTTGCTAATGAGTTTGTGAATGATTCTGTGATATCCAGCAAGTCAAAACTACACATTTGATAACAGGAAAGACGAAAGACAGACATTTGTCGGTTAACCTCGCTTTCAGGAAGAGAGTTAAGCAACTCTGCTGGCACTGTCTTCGGCCACGACTCTCTGGTTATGGGAGATGGTGTTTCCATATTACTAGGTAAAAGTTTGTTGAGGGAATCGCCCTGCAATGTAAGTCGTTATAGATAAAACACCGTGATATTTCGAAAAGGGTTTCTTACTTTTCGCGGGCATCCATAAGCGTAGCATTCAGGGCCTTCACCACAGCTTGGAGAATAACATCTCGCCATCAGAGTCACTACACTGGTCGGCAGCGCTTCCTTCGCGCCATTGTCTCCCTCGTCTAGAAACATGTACACATCCTCGACGCCATCTTGGAGTATTCGACCACCCCATTCCACTTCGACGAACATCAGCTGACTTTGAAGACTGCGAGCAATTTGCAATGCTGCCCTTCGGTCGTTTGCAGTTCCACTGTGGTTTTCGACCAATTCTCTTGATATCTGAGTTTGAATAGTTGACTATCATAACGTAGAAGAATCAGAGCAGCCCAGATATACGATAAATGACAGACTTACGACTATATCCTTTCCGGTAAATGCTCGCGGATATGGAATATTGCCCTTGACGTGTTCTCCGCGCGGAACCTTATCGCGTAACTGAACAGCAAGATGCGACAACAGGGAAAAGTTGACATAACGATCTGGCTCATCGTCATACTCATTCCAGAACTCCTCATCAAGTTCGTCATGTAATTCAAGCATTCGACTCTGCATGAGATAATGCAGCAGTTCCGTCGGTCTGCGTGTAAGATTACTCGGGCCAGGAGTATTGGAACCGTCGATTCCGAGGTATTGTTCAGAACTGGACGCCAGGTATGGCGATAATATTGAGTCGGCTGAATTCCTACGATATTTGACTTCGGCAGGGGGGGAAATGATTGAATCCATGTATGGAGAGCTCCCGGAGGCAACATTTATGATATGGTTGTTATCAGGCTCTGCTTCAGGTTGCCAGAAGCTATCGACATAGGAAAGCTCGGACGTGGATTGCTGCTCTATCGCGTCATCTAAAGAAAAGTGTGAGCGTATCGCTGGAGGTATCGATGAGGATAACGTACATGCTGATGCATAGTCATCTGGCGACTGGTGATGGGTAGAGGGGATCTGTGACTGATAGGGTTCAAAATCAGGGTGCGGTCCTACTTCAGGTGGTGAAGGAGGAACAGAATCATTCGGTATCGAGGAGGGAGGAGGCATAGATTCTTCGTAGTAGCCTGGAGGAGTAAAGTCGGATGATGGTTCGTATCGAGGTAGAAACGGAGTATTGTCCCCAGGATACAATGAAGATGAGTCGTCCAAATCTAACTCATGTTCAGGTTCTGCTTGAGGTTCAGCGCGTGGAGGAGGATGCCATTGTGGGATCGCAGGAACAACAGCGTGTCGTAAAGTGGTTGTTGGAGTTGGGGCAGTAAGGTCATCTGTAGATCGTGAAGTGTGTATCGTTTCATTCAGCGATACAGGCCGCAGATTAGACATATAGGGTGAATGTCGATCTTGGTTACTGAAAGCTCACATTTATAAGACGATGGTAATGGGTAAGAAGGCAAAAGCACTACGCACCTGACGCTCTGTGGGCGCAATGAATTCCCTGGAGTTTGAGGCAATGGCCTACGAATTCGTGGGCTTCCCGTGGCCGGCGTGGTTGATGAAGGCCTCTGCGGCCTTGGAATAAAATCTATGTGTCTGTCAAATACCAGATTATAAGGAATAGAAACTGATACGCACTATTCTGAGGAGGGTCTGAAGACATCATATTGGCATTGTTCATGCGATTGTAATCCTCCAACGCATCGCTACGTCGTTCAGGGGTGTATCCATCCCATACTCGATTGAAAAGTTCATCAAAATCCTCTGGTGTTGGTGGCCGGTCCGACGAGGATGTGGCCATAAGAGGAAATGGAGTGTTGAGGTGAATCTGTGGTATATAAGGAAAGTTGCGAATGAAAGGATAGGATGGGTATTAAGATCTAGGTTGCTGGGTATCGTGTGCTAATGGTTTCTGCAGCCAACTTGGCGATATCGAGTTGGCCATCCGTCCATCACCCTGCTCATTGGTTACATAACCCCACGGCGCTATTTCTGATCGGCAAAATATGTTCTTTCCTCTTGTCGCCATCTACAAATCTACTCTATAGCTGCCATACTGATGTCCAATTTAAAATCTACTTCTTCTGTACACAACCTCGGTGTTGATAAACCACCATTCGGTTCCAGGTTCGACTCAATCTCCCGGTGTTTAATTTGATCTTACGGTCACACTTTCTAGATTCCTCACCGACGAATCCCAAGTCTGGACACAGAATGCGTGGGATCACGTACCGCCACCGGATGATCAAGCAGAGACCATAAACGCGTCCCTGTCAAAGCAGCGTTTGGCCCCCGTTCCAGATGATGACAAATGTAAGTACAACGAAAAACCAGCCCGGCATTGGTCAGTCGCTCACCGACTTGATCGATACTAAAGACTCACCATCAACCTAGGGATAACTTTTACAAAATGAACGCCAGCAATTTTTTCAGGAATCGCAAGTGGTGGGTGAATCTACATGTGATGCACCCCCTATAATGTTCATGATTGTTATAGGCTTCACAACGAATTTCCTGAGCTAGTGGAGGCGATACAGCCCGAGGTCTCTCGATACCATCTCGCACACGAACTCGGATGCTAAGATTACTCAGGCAGGGCCCATGACCATAGCTGAAATCGGATGTGGTGAGTAAAACCAGATAGATGATGTATCATGCATTAAACCTCGAAAGGTGCCGGCAATTCGGTCTTTCCGCTCCTTTCCTCAAACAAAAATCCTGATCTCAAGCTCCGAGCTTATGATTATTCAAATCATGCCGTCAAACTTGTTCAAGTGAGTGCCTACATTTTATAATATCTACATCGTCTGCCGGCTGACGTCACACGGTTAGAATAATGAGCTTTACCTCTTCCCTCCGGCCGGATCCATTCATGCCGCGGTCTGGGATTTGACTTCGCCGGAAGGCCTACCCATCGGTTTAGAACCAGGAAGCGTCGACATTGTTATTCTCGTATTTGTCTTTAGTGCCTTACACCCAGACGAATGGGGCCGAGCGATCGCGAATATCCACCGTGTGTGTAAAACCCCAAATTTAGAGGGCTCTCCCGTTTGATATCCTTTATAGATGCTGAAACTTGGTGGATTGGTTGTTATGCGTGATTATGGGCGCCACGATCTTACGCAGCTTCGGTTCAAAGCCGGGCGGCTTTTGGAGGACAACTTCTATATCCGAGGCGACAAGACACGGGTATACTTTTTTGAGCTCGGTAAGCAGTTCAGCTCTACGTTTCTTCTCAAGGTCTCACTGAGGGGGCCTAACGG
The DNA here is from genome assembly GCA_018220975.1 of Tephrocybe sp. 9980TJB. NCBI lineage: Eukaryota > Fungi > Basidiomycota > Agaricomycetes > Agaricales > Lyophyllaceae > Tephrocybe > Tephrocybe sp. 9980TJB. Next base: position 56,559 of record JABAJU010000017.1, read on the forward strand.
GTGCAGACGAACTAGCTTTGCTGTTCACTGGCGCTAAGGCACTTGCATCCCAGATCACGGACCGTACTACCGAAGAAGTCGAAGATGACACTCCACTAAGTACCGTACACACGCCCGAAGCCATGTCCCGAGAAGCATCTTCAACACCTCAGGAACCATCGCCATCAAGTGACGTACCTCCACCTGGCCCACCATCTACTACCGAAGCGCCAGCTATCGAGACGCCAGTGCCAAGCACAAGCTCTAATACAAATTTGGATGTCCATCCCAATCTATTGAAGCCTCTCGCCGATTGCCCATCCCATCCGTTATTTGAAATCGAGCAGCTCGGTGTCGATCGTCGGCTTCTTATCAACAGAAAACGGCAACTGAAGATGTACCGTGTTTGGATGCAGGGCAAGTTCCGCAAATTATCGCCTTGATTTAATAGGTTCGACGCGATTGGGTGATATATCCCGCCAGATCTAGAGTTTTATAGGTCATATCGCTGTTGGACGTCGCGTTTAAATACACTCGTGACTTTCACGCTGATAGTCCTTGAACAAGTCATCAGGGAGAAGATTCTCTAGCTTAGGACGTAAGGCTCGAGAGATGGTAACTCTATTTCAAGTCAAAAAAAAGGTCTACTGCTTGGCCGCAGTGTTCCCCCTGCCTCAGGTATCGACGCAGGTTCAATGAGCAGTTGAAGGGTATAAAACCCAGGCGCAGCCCAGTGGTTCGACAGAAAAAAACGAACCGAGAGTGAGGTTTCTTCTAGTTACGTGTGTACAGCATGAGTCGGTAACGAGAGTTATCTATATTACATCAAGACCACTCTCTCGACTCTAACGAAAGTTGTTGACCTATGATCAGTATGTTTTCTTGATCTCTATCTCTGTCTAATCTGTCCCATTGCACACATAGCCAAAATTACTGTACCGTTTGCGCATTTCGGCTTACTAGAGTTCAACTTCCCTAAGTGAACTCCAGGTGCGCCAATTGATATTCATGGCTCGCTTGTTAGGCTCCCACAACAACTCGAACCTTCTATTGTAACTGCTATGCCGTCGGGAAAGTGAATCGTTTCCAAGTTCGGAGAGCGAGATGCCCACGAATGTGCCAAGTCAAGCTTTTTTTCAAGGCTGATGATAGGAAAGGTGTTCCCTGGCCAGGGGTTTAATCGAAGAGAAGAAAGTGCGTTCACATTTGACAACACCGAGGCAAACACTGTGGAAGGCTAGATAATAATGATCAGCCAATGTGTTCGGCTCAGGAAAGGGCATGTTGATTTTGAGTGTACATTGTAGATATCCGTATCGCCTGCAAAAAGTGTAAGGCTCTTGAAAGAGGGAGGATTCAACCAAGGATTGGAGGGTTTCAATTAATGTTTCATCGAAGATTGACTTCATGACCAACACGACGTCAGTGATGTCCAAGTTGCCTCGATTGATACCGTCCTCATAGCCAAAGGAGAGGCAATCTAGAAGTTGACGGGCAGACGACCGTGAATCCAGTATGATAGCCCTTGCTAAGGATAAGTAGATACCGGTCAAAGCTGAAATTGCCAGTTGGTGTGATGACCGATCGATCCATTCACAGTAGGTCCGTAGAGTGCTCCTATCCCAGCCTTGATCCTCCACGAGACAGATATTCAAAAGATCGCTAGAAAAATCCATCCAGAGGTTCGGATCCGAGGCTTGAGAAACAACGACTGTTGTAAGTGAGAAGGTGGAAGCTCAGATCACCACGATCAGGGAAAGATCAAGAATAAAACACACTTCAAAGCAGGGATTAAATATTCAGCACTAGTAGGTATTTGCGAGGAAATTCTTTGGTCAGGCTTCAGGTGTAGGATGCGAAGGTTGGAGACAGCTAACAATGCAGCAGATAGTGTTGCGTAAAACTCATCTGTCACGTTTATTGAATTGAGCTCGAGGGAAGATAAAGGGGAGGCTCAAAAATCGGATGTAGGAAGCCCTACGAGGATTGCATGCCAATGTAGCTAGGCACCGCTCGAGACCGCGAAACTTTGCTTCCTCCAGTGAACGAGTCCTTATCACGATTTTCTCATAGATATATTGTTCGGAGACTAAGGGAAAGCCTTTGCTTGCACGAGCAAATACGAGCAGGGTGTTCGTGTCGCAATTTGTGAGGATTTCTTGGGTAATGTCCAGCGGCACCTTCAAAAGAAGACAAGTCAATAATGATTATAGAGGCCAAAAACCATTGAAAGTTCACCTGCGGATTTAAATGTGTAAGATCCTTCATATCAATGCTAGAAACCGACGCTGTGATTAGAACAAGAAGGTAGGGAATAAGGCAAACCGACGTGAGTTATATATAAATTGCACAGTGTGTCAGGCTGACAGTGAGTGAGACCGTTGAACCAGCCGAACTTGACTGATATCTTCGGGGTCCAGGCCCCAGACCCCAGGCTACATCGCACGATCAGATAGATATATTTGATGAAGGTAACCGCTGAGGAGCTCTTGAGGAAGAAGTTGAGCGCATGACTTTGTTATTCAATCTAATCTACATCTACTGTGCTTTGGTAGAATGCGATATGATTTGGCAAAGGTGTGTCGAATTCGTGTCCGAAATGGTACAGTATAGTAGCCTTGTATTTCAAGTCAGCGTTATTGTGGGCCACTTTGCAGCAGCTTTACTTAGCTCATTTCCTTCCCTTCACGTCCCTCGGTTGTCTCGCGGTGCTTCACAGTCCTTTGCTATTATAATATTTTAAATTTCTTTTTAATTAACTGTAACAAACACCTTTCCCAAACTGATAAAATAAATAATCAAGCATAATGGTATCCTAACTCAATCGGAATAGCTATTGAAATATGACAGATCGTAGGTAGGGGTATCGATAGGCGTGGAGGACTGGAAACGCCCCTGAACTGAACGAACGATGGTTGCCTCCCACTTTCTAAACCATTCCTGTTCAGCAACGCCAACGAGCCTTCTCCTATTATGCTCTTGTGCTGTATAGCCAGGCAACGTGTCTTCATCGTCAGGCTGTACTTCACGGACCTCTTGATCCAATTCCCAACGTTTCATAGCATAGGCACCTCCACAGACCTCCCACCGGCCACCTCCTCGGGAGTGGAAGCGTTTGAAAAGCCAGATAAAGGGATAGATGAACAAAATTATGGTCAAAAATCTGAGCCATTTGTTTGAGAGCATCCTAGAAAGCCTGTTGTCAGGCCGAATACAAATCTTGGCACCGACTGGGGTGAAGTCCACTTTAATAGTGCCTTGATACATTGTCCTTGCAATTGACCCCTGCACAGCGTTCTCTAGTCGGTGTATATTCCAACCATATAGCGCCTGATGCGCATGCCACCCTTCAGTCAATATGACTTTTACTTACTTGCAAGGTGAAGCGCACCTTTTCATACATAAATTCTTTGAGATATTTGGAGCTGGCACAATATTCGTCGGCCCATCGACGGAGGGTTTTCGAGGATTTCAGGGCGCCAATACCATCGTCCACCGTTTCCTCTGTCCATGCATCAGTGCTTTGGGCCCACGGCGGGAAACCACGAGCTACGCGCTCCTCAGTCCACTGTAGGTAAGCCTTCTCTGCGCTGCGTTTGACCAATTGAGTGGTACCCAAAGACTCTGTCTCGCGCACCATCTGACCACGATATGCCGGTTGTGTGTCTCCAACAGACCAGTGAATAGGCTTGAAAGTAGGGGGAGGACGTGCATCGATGTAAAAGTCGAAGTCTACCACAGTTTCCGAATGAGTTTCTCGCCGAGATGTGGTATGTCCGTCAGCAGAGCGCTCTGTTACCCAATGTGTGCGGTGTTCTACATGTGTGCCTTTACAGTGGAGTCGAAGCAAAGGGGGATGCTCAGCTTGCGCCAACAGGAAACGATAGAGCGCTTCGCCTAGTGAGAAAGATCAGAAAATGCAACAGCACTTGAAGAGGGAGCGCAAACCGTCAGTGTTGAGATGTGGATCATGAGATATGATATCACCGTTACTTGTCTGGAAGTAGTTGGCATCGTACAGGGCGAACTCTGGAGGTGATTCCTGCGGCAATGCAGGAGAAGCGAGATTTCGGGATGGACCAGGCTGAGGTACGTCTGTGAAGGGCGGAGGGGGTTGATCTATATCAGGGGTGGTGAGCAATGGGTGTTGTTCATTGTCAGCGGGAGTGTCGAGGCCTTTTGCACTGGGATTTGTGATTATCATCACGGAGGTAAGTGCTAACGTGTAGCAGCTGTATTTGATAATTGTAAGTATGTAATGATCTGGATCATTCAGTCAACTAGATATGCGCAGCACTAGGGGGAACATCAGCGCGCTTGGAGTCAGATATCTCATAGAGAGAGATATACAAAAGGGGTTCTGAATGCGCCCAACAAAGAAACAAAGGATTAGGGTGGTTATTATAATGTGATGATTGCAAATTCTGCGCAAACCTTACCTCGCCATCAATTTCAATTTCAATTTCTGTGCTTAGCCACAACATGTGCTGATCCTTTCCAAAACATGGGCCTCTCGTGAATAAACACCGATAGAAACCATGGACTTGATCCATCCAGACGAGGTGAGTATTTTGTATTCACCATGCCTACGATTGAACTGAAGAAAAACAAACAGGCAGGATCATCGAACGATTATGAACTTATCGAAGAAGGACCAGCATCCAAGGTTTCGCGTACATGGGAAGCCATAGAACCGCATAAAGCGCAGTGGGTTGTCGTCAAAAGTGCCACTACCTCTCGCAAGTTCTCTAAAGAACCCCATGACATTGTGAAAGAGCTTCGTGTTCTCGAGGATCTTGCTCATCCAAATGTAGGTTATTCAGAATCTGCTCACCGTATTCGCATTGACTTGACACCTCTACAGATCATAGAAGTGTGGGGCTACGAACAGGACACGGAAGCTCAACTACACATATGGGAGCCGTACATCCCTATCTCACTTTCGGATATCCTAGCATCGCCCGAGTTTTCACCATTTTTAGAACCATCCCACGATCCTAGACATGGGGAAGAAATTGGTCGTAAATTGGCGGTAGAGGTACAACGACGACGCTTTGTTCTTCTCTCCCGTTCGATCATATTTCAAACCCTCCAGGCCCTCGCGTATTTACACTCTCCTGCGAATCGTATCGCGCATCGCGATATAAAACCTCGAAATATTCTTCTAACCGAATCTGGATTTGTCAAGCTCATTGATTTTGGGATTGCATGGAGGGGAAAGGAAGAAAATGTCGATGAAGTGGAGGAGGCTGAATACTTATGGCCTGAGTGCAGGCTCAAGATGTACTTTGAGGTGTCTACAGGGTGTGTCATCTTTTCCTCTATTTTTATGGTATCTAGTAACTCAATCCAACCACCAGCCCTTACCGCGCCCCCGAACTTCTCTTCGGCACGCGTAACTACGATGCCTTCGCGGTAGACCTCTGGAGTGCTGGTGCTACCTTTGCTGAATTCTTCACCCCTCTCCGACTCGCTTCCACTGACGATAGCGATACTTTCTCCGACGAAGAGGACAGAGAAGATGATGGCCATGAGCAAAGTGTTGAGCCATTCATCCAACCTAAGCACCTCCTTGGGCGTCTCAAGGAAGACATACACTGGGAGCGGGACACGCTGTTTAATGGCATGCGTGGCGAGCTTGGGCTTGCGTGGAGCATTTTCAAAGTTCGTGGGACTCCAACAGCGAATACATGGCCCGTGAGTGCCTTTTCATATCCAATACCATAGATACATAATTCAACACCTTTTGTATCGCTAGGCATTTGAACAACTCCCCGACGCGAAGGGCGTTCAGTTCACGGTTGTCCCTCCCGTACGCCTGGACTCACTGTTACCCAACCTGCCTCCAACAGCCTCCAGGGTCCAAGCAGACACTACGCCTGCCCCGAACATACATTCCAGAAAAGACCTCAGCAATTCTCCGCTCGACTTAATCGAACGGTTGTTGACGTACCCTGTCGAGAAACGTCTTGCAGCTGCACATGCAGTCCGCCATCCATGGTTTTCTTGTGAAAATGAACTTCTACTGCCTGTTGGTTACCTGCATGATCAGATGCAAGGCGTAGATTGGGTTCGAAGGTTTGATGATGCTGATGGGAAGTCGCTTGGACAGCTGATAGGAGAAGTCTTTCGTTGAACCTATCTTCACGCCTTCCTACTCCATGAATATTAGTGACACTGTCTCATGCTGAAATTATAAGCATCGATTCTAGTTTTCTGACCAACCCTCGTCTTCATCAACACACTGTAACATTTTGGTGATGCCAAAAGATGTTCAGAATGAGAGACCAACTTCTATCTGAGGCACAATGTTTTTCCAATGTTGGCGATCTCTGAGAGCACGTGTTCGGACAACCTGCTGGGTGAATAGCATTCACTATCAGGCACAAACCCAAGACTTATAGATGGATGTGGTCGTGAGTAGACTGCTTTGTCACAGATTCTGCTAGTCACTGGTGGTGTTCAATTGTCTACGAAATATAGACAACAAATCGATTTCCATTCCACTGCGTACAATCTACAAAACCAGGAAGCGCTGAGTAGAGTATCTCAGCTGATAATATAGTAATGTTGGTATGATATCTATGCCCGACTTCCGATGGCCCTTAAAATGGCTGTAACTATATCGTCCTGGCGTGTCGCGGGCCTTCCGTGATATTTTGCAAAGTATGTGCGCTGGTCGTTACGAGACAGAGCACGGACCGCAGCTGCAGATGTCAATGCTGGGAGATTGGACTGTCCAATACGATGAAGCGCGTTGTTAAAATATAGATTAGACAACTGACCGGCTCTGCTGTAGGGTCATCCCCATTCGGAAACGGTACAACTTCTAAGACAGCTAGGTCGTTGTTACCAGTGTTGTGGTTGTAGGTCTGTAGAAAACCATCACATGACTTACAGGGGAGGGACTAGAAGCGGGTAACGCACAAGCGCGCTTAGGCGCCTGACCTTTCCAAGCTCTCGTCCGAATGGAGCGAGGCCAGCAGCAATTGCAGCGGGAAGTGCATCATTGACGGCTTGCTGAATAATGTTGGCGATATTCTGTTGCAGTGCGAGTTGAAAATTTGGACCAAAGGCCTCGGGAGGGTCGCCGCCTACATTATATCAGTACAACGATGTATGTAGAGGGGGCAACCTGCGGACCGTGAGCGGCAGTAATGAATCGCTGTTCATACCTTGCCGCATGGGACATATCCTGCGGATCAACACCACCTCGAGCTACTACAAGTATCAGAAAAGCGTTGTACGATTTCAAATGGACAGACTTGCCATGGTGGGCGAGAAGGTCACGCGTCACGCAACAAGCAAGCAAGACATCCGCATCGGTTGGAGGATCTGATGGTCTCGGTGGGATGGCAACATAACGTTGGTTGGCAGAAAGCACTAATTGGGGAATGGGTGCCATGGCGGGAAAATTAAAGTCAGGTTGACGTGCACTTCAGAAGATTGAACCATTCTGAAACACGTGACCTGAGGAATCGCCCATAGGTCCTGACATGATGAAATAACGCGTTCTTGGACATACTTACGAGGCCGCATTAAGATAAAATAGTCAGATATATGCTATGTGCCAAAATACAACAGGTGGAAGCGTTATAGCCAGGAAGAGGCAGCGATTGTACTTGGACACAAAGAGGCGAAGAAGTCACTGCGCATTGTACTCGTACGGTCTCCAAGCTGCACAGCTTGGGAACTTGGATGCAAAGATTATTTCCGCCCAAGATCCCGAGTCATTGTATACGCTTCGGGGCTTGCTTGTCTAGAAGGGCAACGCGTTTGACAGGACAGCGAGCCGAAGTTAAGGTGTACAAAGTACTTTACATTTCAAGGGGCTAACCACATGGATAGGACAATAGTAGATCTAGACGGGAAAGGAAGGCGTTGTAATGCAGGTGAGGAACAATTACTACTTGTGATGATGTGTTTGTCTACTACTGACATTGACGTTAGCGTCTATTGTTCATTGAACATAGACCATAATGTGTATTGTCTGTTGAATGGATTATAAGGATGCCAGGGGATGAGGAGGACATTCAACGCCTCAGAGCTAGACTCGAGCTGTTACCTTTTTTTTTTTTTTTTTTTGCGAAACCCCTCTTCTTTCTAGATTTCTTCATTGGTGAGTAGCTCTACAGTGCCTTTGTATTGTTCGACTGCTAATGTGGGCATTGGACACACAGCCGGCGTTTCACATGTCTTCATATCCGCCCAAATATACTTTTCTCTCTCAACCTCCCCCTCCTCAAAAGAAACGCCCCAGCCATCCCCCTCCTCCTATTCCTACCTCTACTCGCAAGCGTTCTTCTACTTTCAGTGCCATAGTCTCTTGGGCTGATCGCGTTCAGCCAGGTTCTCCGGGTTCTCCTTCTATACGTCGTCGCACGTCTCTGTCACGCGGACTCTCTGTGTCTAGCCGTTGTGCACCCAGCCCACGTCCAGGTTCTTTTCTTGTCATCGAGACACCTTCTCCGACTAATAAGGACTTTGCTGTTCATCTCACTGATCTTGGCTACACATCTGTTTTCGTAAATCTTCCAAAGAGCCCCGACACTCCGGCTCAGTCCATTATGAAGCCCTTCTTACCTGGCGAGCGAGATTCATTCTCCATACAACCCACTGCATCTATCAAACGCCTACGTTCGCTCTCCATTCTCCGATCACGAAGTCGTTCAGCTGCAAACCTCCCAGCTTCACCCGACAAACCCCATTCTCCTGTCAAACCCCACCACAATGCTGCATCCATCGCGATGCGCAAAAAGGCCGCATACCCCAATACCAAGTCTTCGAAGCCTAAGCCCCCAAAAGTGAAGGTTGATCTACCCCCATCTCTTGCCGCTGAGCTCGCGCTTATGCAGTTTGCGGATGGAGGGAGCACAGAAGACAACATTAAGCGTTTGATGGAAGCCCAAGCACGCGCTGCTGCACCTGCTGGTACCAAACCTAGCGCGAATACCGCAGTCGGGGATGTTTACCGCGATGACAAAGGCGGCATCTGGTGGGACCGCGAAGAGGAGATAGAATATGTTCACCTTCTTGGCGGCCACGATGCCTCTCGCGTTGCTGGCCCTGAGAAATGGGTTGCTTTCGGCGGAGATGTCAAAGAGGCCCGAGACGTAGATATGGGACCAGAACTTGCGCTTTCCAGTCTCGCAGACGGAAGTTATGGTCGACGGGACAGCTCTAACTCTATTGCGAGCGCGTCGAGCTCTCTCGACCCTTGCAACATTGTCAAGCCCGCCGAAGACGACGCCGCCCTCGTCCACGTCCCCCTCGCACCTCTCTCTGTACCAAACTCACCCGCACCTACACTTGCACAATCAAAACGCCGCCTGACTCCCGAGCCCATCCTCACCATCCCCTCCCGCCCGCGTCACGGTCACCACCTCCGCCCCTCCCCCAACTTCTTCCACCTCGACCTCAACGCGTTTATAGTTCCCCCTACGCCTCGCACCCCGCATACCCCTCACACAGCTGGTACGCCGCGCACGACCCGCACCCCCGTCTCGCCATACCCCACCACTCCCGCTGCACGCCAGCATACGCGTACCCGCTTCTCCCCCGTGCGTCCCGTCTTCACCCATGTCGACCCCCACGACCAGAGACGCAGGGGTCCTGCGCGCCGTCGCCCAGCACCGCTCAACATCGTTGCTAACGTCCCAATGCGCGGTGTCTCACCTGAGGTGGATGAGGATGCCATGGCGAAACGCGACTTTTTGGAGGCGTCGTTTGCGCCAGAGCCTGCTCCTGTTGTGCTCCTGGTGCCTATGCATCGCGAGCCTGAGCATCGTCCCCCTGTGCAATTACTCGCTGTTCATGTTGATGGTGAGAGGGTGCTCAAAAAGAAGACGTCGCGTGCGCTTTTGAGCCTTTTTGGTCGGAAGTGAGCGTTGGGGACCTGACAGTTCCTTTTTCCTCTATCCTCGCTCTCGCTCTCGCTCTGACTGGTTTACTTTTTTCTGTGTATTCCATTCCAGCTTGCTTTCCCATTGAACCCTATACTACGATTGACCCTTGTTGGTTTTTTTTTTGTAATGCTACAATAAGTTTCTATTTCCCTAATTTTATTTTACAATTTTCTTAATGAATACCCACGCCATCCTTATTTCCTCGAACTATCCCTCTGTTCATGTTCATGTCCTTGATTATGGCTCGATGCGCGAGATCTTTTGTTCGATATGTAGCAATAGTAATGTATGTGTAGATGCAAATGCAGATTTCATACATCCACACAACTTGGAACTTCATCAAAACCATCACTCCGAAAAAGTCCACCTTGGCTGTCAGATGGTATACACTCTTCCTTTTCCCTTTTAAACTCTAGAAATTCAGCTTGATTGGCGTGCACCTGAAGAACCTTGCATATACAACAAAACAGGTGAAGTGTTTCTAGTCACTTTCACCAACCCTTATTAACAGGTCTGGTTTGGAAGGTACCACTGGAAATTATACAAGAAATCCTTGCACACTGTGACACTAACACCTTGCTCGTATTTACTCGCACGAGTAAAAGCTTTTGCTTAGCATCTGAATCACGTATTTATAACAGAATCGTTATAATACTCTGGGTTGATCGTGACAGTGTCGCCCAGTTCCACGCTCTAGAAGACTGTCACTGTCTAGTTACCCTGTCAGGCAGTCCTTGTAGAGCTTCCTACACCAGATTTTTGAGCCTCGCATTCCGCCCTCCTCGCACCACTAGCTTTGATGAATGTGATGCGGTTTTTCGCAAAACTGTCTGCCGCGCTGATGGCTGTTTCGAATCTTCTCGCTCGTCCTACACATCAGAGCCGACTCCATGTATTACCACCGAATGGCCAGGCCTTTAATCCCTGCTTTGAAGTGTCTCTTTTTCTCGTTCTTGAAGTTGCTGATCATAAGTATCTGGCTAATTGTAATGACAGAGCCTCCACGTTCTCACTTACGACAATCATGGTTCCTCCAGCCTTGGATCTAACTCTCTGGGCCAATTTTTCCCGCGATCTTTGTAATATCCGGTCTCCCACAGCTATGAAGATTGGCGACCCGACGCCAAGGCTCTTCAGACCTACTGTGAATGGATCGAACTATCATCGCACCAACTGACAGTTTCAGCTCAGTTGCCAACTTTGAGCGGATTTGTCTACCGCTTAACGGCTGTCATATCAGATTCCCGATAGTCTGCTCGTCGAGTTCTAGATCGCTTCTCCCTTGCCAATGGGGTATTCACAACCCAGGCAAGAATATCGCTACCGCCGAGTTGTTCATCAAGTCAATCTTCATGAAATGTTGATCGAGAACCTCCAATCCTTGGTTGAATGCTTTCCTTGTGTCACTTATCTTCAACTTTTGTAGATGACACAGATATCTACAAGGTACGCTCAGACTCATCTGAGCTCAGTGCATCGGCTGATCCCTGTTCAACTTGAAATCCAGCCTTCCAGAGCGTTGACTGCGGCGTTGTCGCTCATGAATGAACTTTCCTCTCTTGAGTTAAACTCTTAAACAGGGAAGGCCTTCCCCATTGCCAGTCTCGAAGAAAAGCTCGAATTCAGTGGCGCATTTATGGGCCTTTCGCTCTCCGAAGTTGAAAAGGATTGATTTTCCCGATGATGCAGCAGTTGAGGTGGACAATGATGGAAGGTTCGAGTTGTACGTCAGTCTTTTCGGACGACGAGGTTTCAGACGAGATTAATGCTCAAGAATAACACCTTTATGTGTACTGAATGATCCACAAATCGGTGCTTTGCTATGACGGTTTTTGAAGAATATAAGCCTTGGAAGCGGCCAGACAGAGCGTCACGCTCTCACACGGAGACGGACCAATCAATGTCTCAGTCTTACCTTACCCAGGTGAGGTTGGAGTGTACGCCTGTCAAGGTGACGGCTTGTGGGACCTGGCTTGCTACAGAGGAGTATTCGAAATTGGTTGCAACCTCGTGAACAATCCACCAAGTGGCCTGATGGTCTAGTAGTATGATTCCTTGTTAGGGTTTTCAATCCGTTTCGAGGAGGTCCCGGGTTCAATTCCCGGTTAGGCCCTTACTTTTTGTAGAAAATTGAAGGTGGTGTGCGTTGATATGTTCCTATAAACATGCATTATTGTCCTAAAAAAAACCATACTGTCACAACCTTTCTCATTTGTTTACAATATACTTCCCATACGAATGAATGGGCTCCTGGTGATGATTTTATTCAAAGAGGCGGTATCAATAAATTGTATGGATCGAGCCACTGAGCGCAGTCTTGTTCGAAAGCAGTCCCATCCATGAAGTCGGAATCAAACTCGTTGGAAGGAAAACTCCCCCAAAGTGACATTGTGGTTGACCAGGGCACGAAGTTTTCAAGAGAGCTTTCCAACAAAACGTGGAAGCGACGGAAGCATTCTATATCCATGTTTTCCGCTGTGAAATGGTTGTCGAGGAAAGTTGAATTCAAGTTGTTGCTCGGAAACGCATCAATCTTCAACTGTTGTTCGGTTTTGAATGCCTCGTAAATCTCCGAATCTTCGCTTCCAGTCATACGGAATATCGTGCCACATGACGGACTGTATAAAAGAACATTCAGGCAAAGTCGCCATCGGGGTGAGGTATCTCCCACCAGTTAACTTGATGCCCCCATAATCTCTTGTACCCTCCACATCCATATCGACATGTAGGGCAGCATGCCATCTTTGCGTCCCGACAAAGCAGAATATCCATAGTGATCGTGCTTCCAGGCTGGACATGTACGTGCCATATTTCGAGCTTGGGGCCTATTCGTTGGGGCCTCTCGGTGTGCATGGCGGCAACGTTGACGTTTTCTACAGTCAGCGTATATTGCCCTTCCTCCACAAGCCTACGCCCTCTATGATTTCTAAACAGGAACTTGAGAAGCTCTGTGAAGTCCTATGCGGCCCAGAAAGTTTCAAACTTGCCATGGAGACAAAACTCCATCGAATTTACCTTCGGTGTAGAGCAAAGATCCATGGGAAGGTCCAATGTGGAATTCATCGCGTCAATCAGATGAACTGGCTCGTCGTGCTCCCATGTGTACCCCAGCTCACGGGGTCGTTCCGATAGAACCTTTGCACTCAAATGCATCATCGTTGTGAGCTGATATCTATGGTTATTGTGGGTTTGGAAGAAATATCAAAACACATACAGTGAAATCAGCTCTCATGCTATCAAACTTAGTCCGATACTGTGCTATAGTGCCTTGTATAAGGGAGGCCTTGAGGTATCGCGTCCACGACTGGCTGCGACGTGCGAAGTCATTCAGGTGGGACGAAATTAGCAGAAGTGACCTAGAGATAGAATAAGGTCTCGATAGTCTAATACGTGCTTAACAGTGATCCACGTACTCGATCAACTCCTGGCATCGTGCGACAAACGCGAGCGGTGGGCGATAGTCTTGATGGCATGAGCGCAGTGTATCTCTGATCATGACAATAGTCTGAACAAGGCTTCGTGCGAGCTCTTCAAAGTCTTCTTTATTCTTTCGCACCGACTAGAAAGGAAAGGGTACAGAAGTAAAGCCTGGCTCGGATGCGCATACCGGCGGTTAAGCTCACTTGAATGATTTGCAAAACCTGCACCACCAAGCTTGCTGCGACCCTGGCATACGGAAAGGCCGTCAAGTCTGCCGCTTCGCGTACTGCCGTAGCAGCGGCGATGAGGCCGTCTAGCCAAGCAACGGAATCCTGCGGGTACGGTGGACTCAGTATCGGGGTCCTCTTAACAGCAGGTCGTAGGATCGCGAGCCACGGCGAAAAGCGAAGAGGTCTCACAGAAAATGGCATTTTCCGAGTACTGTTAGAGGTAGCAAGAATGGTGCCACAGCCTGGTAAGATATAGGGACCCCAGAGTCGCAGCAATGTATTTTTTGAGACTCAATCCCGTAAAAACGGCCCGAGAGTATGGAAACTGGTGTGCAACTGCTATAAACCTGACAAAGGCCAGTTGGATCCCACCGTAAAAAACCACCGCCTGACTACCTGGGTCCTGAAGTTTGCCTAGATCAGATGCTGTTCCTGACAAACATAGCCCTCTGAATGGATGGGAAAAATCATCATCATCATATTATCTTGGATCAAACCATACCAATCTGCAGGCAGCAGAATCTGTGCTAACCAAGAGCGACATCCATCCCCGCCATCGCCTTCGCTTCAGCCTCCGCCTCCTCATCTTCATCGCCCTCATCCACTACCGTCGCCCTAAAGCTTTCCTCCAAAGCCCGAACATAATAACTCGCCTTCCACATATCCCCAATCTTGAAATTCGCGTGGTCAAACGCGAGCGCCACGACCGGTTGTTGCAAGCCCCCTCTGGGAGAGCCCTGAAGGGCAGACGGCGGCATCTTGGGATAGCGCGCGGAGAAGTGCGTGAGGAGGATATGTTTGGCGCGCATCTGCCGACCCACTTCGAGGGCCTGCCCGAATGTGCTGTGCGCCTTTTGCTGTGCCATTTGTTCCTGGTCGTTTGCCATAGTTGCTTCGTGGATTAGAAGCGTTGCGTCTTCCCCGGCCGCTGCTAATGCGTAAGAAGGTTGAGTGTCACCGGAAAAGCTGGGAATAAGAGAGTCAGCATGACAGTGAAATAGCAGGCTTATCGAACAAACTTACACAACACTCCAGTCATCCTTGTGCTTAATGACAGCACCATAACAGCGCGTCCTGTGACGAACATCCACAGTATTGAAACTCTCGAGGCCAAGTGCATCGCACATCGCTCTTGCATTCCGTTGGGACCTGAGAAACTTGTACTTAGATCAACACAATCTTCTGAGCTGATTATCGCTCACTGTTCAATTTCAGTCCAGGGTTCATTTCCGCCGATCTGCCACATCCCATGGGTCTGGTATCCCGTGTTTTTCCAATGCAAAGATTCACTCATGATGGGAACAATGCCATTCCCCGACGGGTCATCGAAGCCCAAATCCTGGATATCATGCAGTTCGCGGAGGTACAAATGGGCTAGGCGGATGGTGACGAGATAAAGAGGAGAGGATGGGGGTGGGTTGAGCTGAAAGTGAGCAAGTCAAGATCAGGGCTGGAATAGGTAGGTAGGGCGAGGAATTCGCGTACCTCCTTTCGTTTCGAAAGAATATATGCTAGACCCATGTGGTGGTCCCCATGTATGTGGCTCACGTAGATACACTTAAGATCGCGCAATACGTCCCACACATTATTTGGAGTGGCGTCATCAATGCCGAATTGACGGACAAGCTGGCCCCATGTGCCCTCGCCCGTGTCCAGTAGGATGTTTCCCCAGTTAGGTATCTGAATGAGAGTCGAAGATACTGGTTTTCCAAGATAAGCTACTAAAGTTAACAAAAAATTAAGCAACAAACCATTGCGATACTTGCTGGGCACAGCACTGCCCGTCCCAAGAGGGATGACTTTGACGTCGGATCCCTTTGGAACGGATAGCTTTCCAGCAACAATATACTCTTCAACATCATTCTTAGCCTTGGTGAATAAGTCTTTTGTTTCTTGCGGAAGGGACACAGGTTTGCCAGAGTCCATAGTTGTGTGGAATGAATCGGTAGCTTCGGGAGGACAAGTAGGAGAACCACCGTGGCGCATATCGAACTCTAAGCCAGCAGTTAAAAGCATCGAATTTTCGGGAATATTAGGGATTGCTACGACCAGGCAGGTAATCAGAATAGACTGAGGAAGATGGGGATGGAACACACCTTTAAGATTATATTTAGATTTAAGTGAATAATGCGGGAGAGGGAAAATATCTGAGTCTAGCTGATTCATGCGAAGTTGACTAAATGCTACGCTTGTGAATGTAACGGGGTCGGGAGAGTGGTCGCGAGATGAAATTACATGCTAGAAAGCGTCAAAATGTATTGAAGAAACGAGAACGTGAGTTTACTTACCTGCGTATTAGACGAGAAACCATTCATAAATTCAATATATCTTGGATCTTCTAAAACATCTTTACCCAAAAGATGGAAAACCGAACGAACGGCATGTTCTTTAAAATCCTCAGGTCGGTGAGAACGGAATTTAGCGTAAAACGGGTCTTCAAACGCAGCAAGTAAAGGTGGTATGTGCATAACGGTCGGAATATCGAGAATAATAGCCACCTTTTCGTAGTTAGCCACTGAAACACTGGGTCTTACAGAAAATGAATGAAACTTACTCCTGGCGATTCGCTTTCACCAATGCAGTCTTCAGGCCGAACTACCCTTTCCACCATTTGGCCGTCAACCTCAGTTTGAATGGTAACAGACTTTCCACGTGTAAGCTGCGCTCGGAGAGGGCCTGAAGGAACACCAAGAGCTTCGGCTGCCTTGACATTGAATTTTCCTCGGATTCGCGGCCCAACGACGACATAAGCGAGAGTTGGAGCGGGAGAAGACGACGACGAAGGTGTGTGCCTGACAAATTTCGGCAGTTGGTTATGGTAACCAAATGGTAGGCGCGGGCGCCTATATGGATCGACCTGTGAATGCATTAAAACCCTAAACCATACACTTCAAAGTACTAAAGATTTACATTAGGCTCCTCGGGAGTAGGTATTTCCGAGGGTGTCACAGTGCCTTGGAACAAAATGAGCAGGATGCTCAGCTTACAGGCGCGTATGTACTCACCAGAGGCAGATCTTTTACCTTTAAGAGGCCTTGAGCCAAAATGGTCGCGGTTGAATCGCACCTTCTCCGGTTTAACTTTGGTACCAGGGAACATGATTTGAATCAATTGTCGCCTCCATTCATCTGCTGCCTCGCCTTTCAGTTCCGAAGGAGGTATCTGAGACTCTGGGGATGGAGTTGATGGCTTGTTCAAGGCTACTCGCTTTTCAGATACTTCAGGCGAGATCGACCGCTTGCGTTTCTGGCCAGCTTGGGATGTGTCGGAGTCAGAGTCAGCGGCAGCGGCATGAGTGTTGGAAAGTCCAGAAGGAACGATGGGTATCCCGTATACAGTGACATTGGGATCTTGAAACAGTGGCTCAGGAGATGAAGAAGTGGTCCAGGAAGCTTCAACAGGACTGATATTAAGTGAGTCTCTGGAGAAAAGTAGATATATTAGGATAGCTCAAAGATAACTAGGTAAATTTACCTGTAGGTATAAAAACGCATCGCAGCCATATAATGTAATAAACCGGTAGGGCCTACTATGTGGAGGCGAGGGATTGTGGCATCGGCAAAAGACATCAAAAGTCCTGTTCCAAGAAATTACTTGACTGATAAAAATAAAAACATGCAAAACACATACCAGGAAGCCCAGTACATCGTTTCGTACTTATGTCGGTAAAAAACAGGCCTCTTGTCCTTTTCCAATTGGCATCACTTTGTAAGAACGCGCGGTTCGTATTTTCACCGGCATTAAAGATATATTTTCCGGTATGAAAATTAAAGACGATAGTGGGTTCAGTGTCAGACGAGAGACGTGTAAGGATAGAAGTAGACCAATCCATGGCTACAGCTGCTATATCAGCGCGAGAGCCGAAGCGCCTATAAAAGAGCCAGCGCTGGCAGAGAGGAAAGGATCTCGCAACGCGTACAAGAAAGCCCAGTTTTCGATGGGTTGTCGAAGTCCAAATCAGAGTCACTGACTCTGATGACTTCAAAATGCAGAGAAATATGTGCTTACATGATCCAAAATGGCTGCTTTGGGAAATTGATCGGATACCACGTGCAATCCGATCGATATCCTCGATGACATGTGCTGTGTTTGTCATCCTTCAAAGTTAGACGCTTCTCCTTCAAAGTTAGACGCTTCTCCTTCAAAAGCACAGATCCGGTTTCTGTCGACAACGCCTGCTCCCCTATACCACTCTCATAGGGAGGCCATGTCCTCTTTTATCAAAAACCTATCCTTTCTTGCCGTTTTTCTACTTCAGATTGCCCTCGCTCACGAACATCATGACGAATTAACGGAGGAACAGGCCAACGCGCCCACCGATGCTATTCTTTGGATACACATGGTCCTTCAGGCTGCAGTGTGGGGAGTATTATTTCCGATTGGAATGGTTCTCGGGATCACTCGAAGTCGTTGGCATGTCCCTCTTCAGGTGGGTCACACCTCAATCTATATCGCGACAGAACTAATGCTTGTTCAATAGAGCGCAGGTTTCCTCTTGACGTTTGGAGGATATATTTTGGGCCATTCACACAAAGGGCGACAGTTCTTGCCTTCCGTGCATGGGTCGTTTGCATCAATACTATTCATTCCCATCATAGCACAGCTTGTCTTGGGAATATACCTCAAGCTCCATATCCACGAAAAAACCATCAGACCATGGGCAGTTGTAGCTCATGGAATTGTAGGAAAGGCATACCCTATTCTTGGATGGACACAAATGCTTTTTGGCGCATTGACCTACCGCGGATATTGTCGCGGAGATAACCTTGGTACGCTCATCGTTCTCGTTGCTCCTTTATTGCAGGCCTGATGTTTATAGGGCAATGCCTCGCTCATTACATCATGGGCAGCGGTTTCATTGCATATGCTACAATCATGGCTATTATATTCCTTGTCGGTGAAGCCTGGGTGAGGCGCAGCGGGCGTAGCCCTGAGTGGTGGGACTCTTGGTACGGATCTCGATGCTCACTCATCTATTCTTGAGCTCATGTATGTTACAGGGTCATCATGCTTTGGGTATGTAACGAACACTCCTGGGACAGGCCAGTGCTCACAGGGAACGGGTTTCTTATAGGGTATCGGTAAGTCGACCCAATGGTTCTTCCCAACCTGTCCGATAAACATTATTCCCCAGTCAATACCTTCACCGAGCATCGTGGATCTACTTGGTCTGTCAAAGATATGCAGCACACGTGAGCACGCTTCTCACCAATTAAAGTGCGCATTGATTGACTTTTAATTGATTGTCAGAATACTCGGTGTTCTCTGTAAGTACGGTTCTTGCAATCCGTGACCCCTTTAACACCTTTGAACAGGGTGGGCAGGAGGCATCCTCGGAATTTTCCTTTCGCGTAATAACCAACGCAATGTCGTTCCTGGCATAATGTGAGATGCCTGAAGTCATGTCCCCTTGCCCTTGACTCAATTTCTGCAATAGAATCATTCTAACTGGATGGGCAATGTCCGAACATGCTCAAGCACTGATGCTTTCCACCAAGGTCAGCCGATTTCTCACCACAAATCTTATCAACCATGACTGACATTCGTGTCCCTGCCAGGTTCACGCTACGTTTGGGCATACGCTTATGTTAGCAGGCTTCACGCGTGTAATAGAGATATGCTTCTTCGTGCCCAAATACTCCCCTGAAGCACCGGTCGACGATAACACGAGCGACCACACACTTGCAGAGCGCAGCCCACGGTTCCCTCCTACCTCCGACGCGTCAGCACCTGACTCAGGGAAGGCTGCTGCATCGCGGGCTTTCCGTCACCTTCCTCCTTTCGTATGTCCCACTCATTTTGTCAAACGTATATTTCCTTACCTGAATCATTTCCAGCTGCTTGTTGCTGCTGGGTAAGCAGCTTCTTCCTCGATGTCGATGTTTGAAATTTATGATTTACAACACATTCACAGTATTCTCTTCATATCAGCCACAGATGAAGAACTTGACTATGTGCATGACAACGAAATGGACCACGTCACCTATATCCTCATAATGTTCAGGTGGGACACATCTTCATTCGTACTCCTAGCAACACGTTCAAACTTCCCTATCCTATATTTCATAGCATCGCGTTCCTCTTATACACCTTCATCGTCTTCCTTCTCCATTTATATTCCACAACAGGCCGTAACGCGGCTAGAAACGCTGCTCCTTCCGATGGAGCTATCGAGCTAACTTCGAGTAACATTCGCGCAAAGTGGTACGCGCGTGTGCCGAACCCCGACCGCGACCGCGAGGCGGAGGCAAGTCAACGGTTACATGTCATTGGCGAAGACGAGGAGGATTAGGATATCTAATGATATACTGCCTTTAATCGGGCTGGTATATAGTGTAGTACCAGTTGTATTCCAGAGATGTTATTACAGAGAGCAAGGATTCTTTCATACTAGATTCTCATTGGTCTACTCGTCGAATTCTGGATTGCATACGCCTTACGGCGTGCAGTGGAAGCATCGCTTCTGTAGATTTGTTTGTCGAGTCGATCTTCCATGAGTCATTGATCGAGAACCTCAAGTCCTTAAACGAATCTTTTCCTCCGGTACGGCGCCTCCGGCTTTTGTGAGGGACACAGATATCGATAAGGTATGTTCAGAATATGGCTGGGCTCTTCCGCAGCTCACTGTTCGT
Source organism: Tephrocybe sp. 9980TJB (assembly GCA_018220975.1). NCBI lineage: Eukaryota > Fungi > Basidiomycota > Agaricomycetes > Agaricales > Lyophyllaceae > Tephrocybe > Tephrocybe sp. 9980TJB. Next base: position 76,725 of record JABAJU010000017.1, read on the forward strand.
CATCTAACGTTCCATGGTAATTTGCCTTGGCATTGTCAAGTCCGGACGAACTTTCTGTTCTTGAATTAGAACCTTGGCCAGGGAAAGACTTTTCTTCCATACGCGTCGAAGAAAAAGTTGACTTTGCGCAATCGTGGGCCTTTCGCTCTAGGAAATTGAAAAGGATTACTTTCTCCAACAGTACACCAGTTGTGATGGGTAAAGATGGAAGGTTCAGGCGGCCTCGTCGTCGTCGCCTTTGAGCATGAGCCCCGTCTTTCTGGATAACGAGGTACAAGAGTGATAGTCCGTTAACGTGCACACATTGCGCATCAAAAGATATTTCCCATATATCCAAATATATGGTTTGGTCGGATGGTTTCAAATTTAGCATGTGAGGTTGGAGTGATACTACGCCAGGTTGTACGTGAGGCCGCCTCCAAGCCTTCCCCATTCCACAGGAGACGCACGGGTACATCATGTCCTAGCTCGCAAATACTATGGAGTCGGTGGAAATGTCCAGCAGGAGCGTGATTACTATAGTGCAAGCATTTTCATTAATTAAGTTGCTCCTAGCTGAGCTTAGAGCAACTTTAACCACGTCCATTATTGGCATCCGAATAGATTCATGCTCCTTTATATAATACGGCTCTAGTCACGCTTTCATCGACATCCCTACCCCACTTGACAAGACATGGCTAGTACTGTAACTACGGGAGCAAAAACTGCTCTAATCCTCGGCGCGACAGGCCAGACTGGGCAAAAGATCCTCCAAGACCTACTCCAATCCCCGCATTTCGGTAAAGTCGGCGAGTACGGACGTAGGGTTACGGATAAGAGTAGTCTCCCCACTTCACTGGCTGGCTCAGACAAGCTCGTTCAGAGGACGATTGACTTTGAAAAGCTTGGAGAGGCGGGGCTGAAGGAGCATGAGTGGGATGTAGTGTTTATTGCGTACGTTTGTCTCACGTTTGGGTTTGATTCTCCTGACATACGTATGGCGCATGCGCACAGACTTGGGACGACAAGGAAGGCGGCCGGTAGCGCAGAGGCTTTTGAGAAGATTGACAGAGAGTTAGTTAACCCTTACTTAGATGGTCCAAGTTTGGAATCCCTGACATCATGTCCTCTCCCCCTAGATATGTTATAAACGCTGCTCGTGAGGCAAAGTCTGACGCCCCCGGTCAGCGCCTCGTCTACGTCTCGGTATGACTTACCACCTTGAATCCATGCTAGAACGTTGAACTGTACGACTGCCACAGTCAGTAGGTGCAAATGCTTCGTCGTCGTTCCTGTATCCAAAGTCCGTCCTTTCCTTTATCCTTTCAGCCTTCCAACCTCATGCAAAATGCAGGAGCAAAGGCCTCACTGAGAATGGGCTCGCGGCGCTGGGATACAGCGATACCATCATCTTCCGACCAAGTTTCCTTGCCGGCACCAATCGTGGTGAGAAACAAGAACTCAAGGTTTCCCTTTTGACGTTAGTCCCTTGTACTTCCTCAAAAATGGCACACAAATCTAAGGAGAACATTCTTTCTGCAGGCCCTTTATATCACTCGCGTCTTATTTCACCAACAATGCTCAAATCCAAGTATGTTTAAGTTTTCTCCCTTGAGTTTTGTTTTTGCTTACGGTTGCGGACGGGTATCATAGATATCGACTCTGGCTAAGAGCGTCGTCGCTGCAGGATGGCTTGGGACCAGCGCGTTGCCCGCATCGGCGTTCGCTACGAAGGAAGTCCGAGAGGGCGGGTCATTTACCCTCATAAACAACCGCGGAGCTTTAGGTCTGGCTGCTGAAGGGGAGTAAATGCCCCATTACTAGCGAAATTAAACTCTCCGCATAGCTTCATATATGCACCCGTTTTATCATGGTTATGGCTCGAGAAATATTATATTCACCCACTGGTGTATTAACAACTCAAGTACATCGATCTCCCATGTGTTCAACACAAAGGGATACGTACAGGATATAATGACATACAGACAGTGAGTTTTGGATAGCTATGTATGGTATAAAGATACAATGAGTGGTGCAGTATGAGAAGAGACTGTAATCTATGCTCTGGGCATAGGAAAGATGGCAAGAAAGCATGAGGGATAGTATTAATGATAACGAGAGAAAAATGCAGTTGGTGATTCCGATGGACTAAGATGGATGATAAATGGGTCAATCGACGGCTAAAGACAAGTGAATGGGTGAATGAATGATTGCATGGTAAATAAAATAAAGAAAGGACCGCGAAGTCACTGAACAGTGAGATGAGAGGAGAGTCAGACCAGGGTCGGTCCAAGGACCGAGATGCGAACTTGATTCAATTCAATTGAACCTCATAGGAGCCGATCTCGACGACGACACGCTCTGCGACTCGGCAGATGCTGAGGAAGCTGACGCAGACCTGCTTTTAAACAGAGGGAACGGCAATGAATAGCGCTTGGTGTAGTTCTTAAGCTTCTGGTATGTTTGCACAGGCACTTCAAGCGTCCGCTTGACGGACTGGGAACGCTCTGTGCTAGCCTTGGGTATTTCGGTCGCCTCGCTCACAAGCCACATGTTTGGAACGCTAGGAGAGGGCTTTACAGGCGCTAGATGGAGCAGGAAGTCAGTAATCACGTTCGTGTCAGCGTCAAGGAGAATATCATACGTCTATGCACGGGTGGAGGAGTCCGCCGAACCACCTGTATCTCATCCTCTAACGGACGGGTCACCTGCGATTGCAGACGAATAGCAATATCGTCCGTCGCAAGCGTCGGCGCAAGAGATGCCGATGACAATCTCGCAGGTCGCATATCACCCAAACTCGCGCGCCTTGATCGTGGCATAAAATCGCGGGGCCCAACATCCTTCCATAGATGATGCGAAGAACGAGAACGTTGTATGGGTAGAGATATCCCAGCGAATTCAACTGGTAAATCCGGCATAGGTGGATGTACCGGAGTTTTAGGCTTGCTGAGGCGCAGATTGTTTTTGGAGACACGGGTGCTCCTTGTACGGGCTGCAGAGACCAGGCTAAGCCGTGTGCTGTCCGGGGAGCGCATACTGCGTGTGCTTTTAGTGCTACGTGCGCTACGTACACTCCTGGCGCTCTTGGTACTGCGTATACTCGCGGCATCGTCCTTGTTCTGGGTTTGCGCCGTGCTAGGGGTAGGCTTGGGTTCAGGTTCGGATTCGGATTCGGGCACGGTTGCGACTGTTGGAGCAGCAGAAGAAGGCACAACACCAGAAAAGCGGGGCATAGGTGAAACGGGAGTGAACATCGGTAGGCCTTCCATGTGCCCTGTATTCCGTCGGGATTGAATGAGCAGTTCTGCGGGAATAATGCGCGAGGCATGCCGAGAGTGGATTCTCATTTTCTCTGCAGTTTCGATTACGGCCACTTCCTCCTCCATCTCTTCGTCTTCGTCTTCGTCTTCGTCTTCCTCGATGTCACCCTTCTCCATCTCCTGCTCTTGGTCACCCTCGACATTGTTTTCTCCATCGTTATCCTGCATCTGCTCCATCAGTTCGAGATGGGCATTGGCCTCCACTTCATCTATCTCTTTCGCTACTTTCTCAACCTCCCTCCACGCCTCCTCATTGGCAGCCTCTAGTTCAGATATTCGATGTCGAGCCTCCACAAGTTGCTCTGTCCGCGATTTGTAACTCTTATGTAGCTATTACGTCCCTGTGAGTAAGTCAAAATAGTGCAAGACGACTAAATTTACCTTACGCATTGCCACGGCAAGTGCGCTTGCGTAGTGGTGTTCAGTAAGAGTGGATATTTGTGCTAGCTGATCGCTGATGACGAGAAGTTCGGACATGAGCTGGTCACAGGCTGCTGTGGTTTGCGAGAGCTGCTGAGCAAGCTTGCTCGCCGTCGATATTCCCTCGTCCGCGTCGGCCTTTTCAGGCGACATATAACTCGAGTTGAGAGCTTGTAGCGTCATAGTACGGCGTTGGACGAGAAATCGATACTGAGTTTGTTTCGAGGCCTTGATATTCGTGAGCCGTTCGACCTCAGCAGGAAGAACAGTGTCGAGATTCTCGAGCGAGAGAAGGCGGATATATGTCTCTGGAGCTGATCGTCGAAGTGCGCTAGCCACGATGTCCTGCAGCTCGCTTTTTTCCAAAGTCCCTGTAGTATGTCACGACAAGTTAATAGCACGAGAACGTCGAGACGACTCACATAACGCAGCCTCGTGTGGAAGAGCTTTCCACTGAATTGGAACTGAATCGAAGGAGAGTGTAGGAGCTGGAACGAGTGTGGCAGGTTTTAGGATTGGAATGACCTTGTAGGTTGGGGGTGGTGTTGGTGCCGGTGTTGGAGAGCTATTGGAAGTGAATGGGGGGTCTGGTGGGGGTGCTGGAGGTGCTGGGGGTGCAACGGTCTCGACGATGGAGGGAAGGGACTCTGTTTCTGATCGAGCAGGAGATGAGGGATATGCGGGAGAAGGTTCACCGATGGTAAGCATGGAGTCACGAGAGGCGTATTGGAGAGATCGTTGTTGGAAACGAGTGCGTGGGCCCATTGGAGAGAGGGCGGGTCTGCTCATTATGGAGGAACTGGGAGAACGGGAATAACGGTTGGTCGCTGGATCATCCATGCAACAAGGTGTGCGAGAACAAGTGGCAATGCCGACAACGGCAAATTCCTACAACCACGCCAACAATGCTCCTCCTTCTCCACTCCAATACTCCCTCTTACGGATTTCTACACACTTTCAATGACAGATCTACTCAAACTCCATCACCATCACAGATGGATCCTGACAAAACTCTGGCATAAGTGTGTATACTACTACCTGGTATGGTCATGCATGTAAGCAAGCTACAAACTTTCTATAATACACCACAGTATATTCCAATTCATTCCATGCCTCCGAAACGTTTTCCTGCATTGCATACAGAGAGTAATGATGAAACTGAAAGAACCGGCGATCAGTTTCATGATCATAAACTGGAGTCGCCGCATCGCCATCGTCATCAACCCAACACAGCAGAAAGGCCGTGATGATCATCTTGCAATCGCGATAATTAGGTCCTCAAGAGATGATGAGATCTTCCGAATCCTTAATGTATACAAACTTGAATAAATGCACAAGCTGGAATAAAAGTATTTCCTATCGTATGTGGGAAGCTACCACCTCATCCTCAGCATCCCATGGTGACGGTATCGTACGGCCCTGGTAGCAAAGCAAAATGATTTATGTAAAACCACACGTCATGATCAATACCAATCCATTCTGACTCACCTGAATGATCTTGAATGCTCCCACCAAAGATAGTTTTCACATCTCCAACAGAGCAGCGGCTATCTGTGTTGTCCGGACCTGAACAGTGAAGATGGTCATTGGTTTATTTCCACCCAGTCAGCACACCGCCAGAAACGTGGGATGAAAACCACCATACCAGGGCACGCAACCCATGATTCGTCGGCCTGAATGTGGTCTTCGCCTGACGGATGGTGAAATCCCAGGAAGCGGCCTGTAAATATCAACATTTGTTCAACATCCCGATGAGAGTAGGTGAATCATAATGCGTACCCGGCAAAATCGGAACCACGTCGTCCCTAAATACGCAGTCAGTACATATGGTATATGCATCTTCCTTTCGATGTGAACTCTGACTTGTTGGTGACACGGGTGATGGAGACATTCGCATCTACGTAGCTGGCAAAAGCTTGGTTCCCTACCTATTAATGCAACTGAATTCAATTCAGATACACCGAATAGATAATGGAAAAACAGACTCTAGGCATTCCATACCCGATGACGTTGATGTTCACGCCAGGAAGTTGAAGCGGCAAATAGACACCGTCAAGGAGGGCGATGGCAGCGCCTGTAATAGCTAACTTCAGATATACACCCACTGACGGAATCTTTTCTAGCACACCGAGAGAATGCCCGACAACGGTAACGTTGTTTAAACCGCTCTGGGACAAGGCAGTCTGCACGGCAGACAGAACATCTTCCGCTGTCCTGTCAAGTACATACAACGTGTCAGTGTGTGCGATGGGTCGGCAAAAGTCGGTGTTGGTGCATCGTACTTTGCATGTGTGTCTCTAAAACCATCATGGACCTGAATATCGGTACCTATGTTAGGGAAGAGGGTCGAGTCCAAATCGCCCAGGAAGAAATCTGCGTCTGTAAGCAAAGGGAGCCTGTCGCCAGCGCCTACGCGTTAGCTTCCTACTCATATACATATAAATCCATAGTAGGGCACCAACAATTTGCTCGGATCTGTTCCCTGATGGCTGACAATGACGGTCTGCAATGTAGGATCTACACCGACAAACCAGAACTGGACGTCGTTCCCGTCTCCTCCGGAAGCTACTGGCTGGAACGTAGGATTTGCGTCGCAATTTGCTTTTGTTGCACACTGTAATTGGTCACATTCCTTCGCGATAGCTGTGGAACGCACCTCCGCATGACCAAGCCAATGTCTGGCTTGCCTGACAGTATGCGGTGCTGGCGTAAAGTGTGAATGGCCTGAAGGCGGAAATCTGTGGCGTGGTTAACGTTGTGAAGGTTGCATCGGTCTGTCGTGATTGGAGAGGGGCCGCCTGGACGTTACTAAACACAGTGCTCAAAAGGAAAGATGTGAAGATTGTGAAGGTTGAAAAAGCCATCGCAGAGGCACTATGAGAAAAGAAAGAGAAAAATGACAGGCAGGAAAGGATTACAGATCTAACGACTTGTGAGGGAAATGCTCTTTTATTTGCGATGTTGTAGAGGAGAGGTAAGACATGTACATGAGGTCAGAGACAGGTTAGACAGTTCGTCGCCGTATTTCAAGTTGTTTGACAGAGACATCGAACGACGCGTCGAGTGCGGTGACACTTTGAACCCCAAATACAAGGCTAAGCTTTCGAGCGATTTTTGTGAAACTTCCAGAGGTAAGAGCCTAGATCTAGAGTTTGCTATGTTTCCGCATGGTAGAGACCGACCTGACGCGTAGAAGATTAAGGAACGCGAAACACTTTCGACGCAAACTGCGGGGAAACTCTGGGGAAACAATTTCTGACGTCGGCTGGCGGGCCGAATAATACCATCACGTGGGTTACTATCGCTTAGGCTTGGCACGCGTCAAAAAAGGCCAAAAACTTAGTTACGAACCTCCATCAGCCTCCATCATCGTTGAAAAGAGACGCTGTTTCCGCATCGAGCAGCGCTACATCAGAAGATCTTCGTCTGTCCTCTCAGGTCCTCTCTCCCGTACACACGGCTGCATCCCAGAATATGTTTTAGCGTCATGCGCCTGATCGCCTATTACAGTGAACCTGCGAGTTGAACCGAAGATGGTGCGAAGACTACTAATTTTGCTGTTTGCCGTATTCGTCCTGGATAGCGTGACTATGGTTGCACGCTCGACAAAGGAGATTAGGGGCCTGTCGACGTTCCTTACCACGCCGTACATTCTACGCGACGTTCTTGCGCTCTGTATTTAAGTGTCTGCGTTCGAACAGGCTACACACGCTCTTTAACTATGCGGTCCTTACTTTTTGGTCTCACTCTCGCGTCGAGTCTCTTCAAGGCGGCCAATGCTCAAGGATTTCCTGAAAAAATCTATGGCGTCTGCTTAGGTTCTTGGTCAGTTCGTCCTCTCCAATGAGAGAAGAGAGATTCAGCTGACTTGCTTTCAGGCTTGTTTTAGAGCCCTGGATGCTTCCTGCCGGTGGGTATTATATGGGTCCATATGTCTGGGTCATAACTCATGTTTCGACTTTTCAGGATGGCTTGCGATGGGTGGCGAGATCTGCAACGATTGCTCAACCTGTATTGATTCAGAGTTGTATGTGTCAAGTTCTCAGTATTGTGTCTTGTCGAGATTGACGCGTGTGACATAGCGCGTTCGCTAAGGCGTACCCTGACACAGTTGACCAGACCTTTGCTACACATTGGTATGAGACCTCGACTCTGGTGAATGGAAAAATATTAAGTTTCTTTCTTAAAGGGAAACATGGTTCAACCAGACAGATGTCGACAAATTCGTCGAACTCGGTCTTAACACCGTTCGCATTCCTGTCAGTCGCCTATTCATCGAGTCTCCCTCGATTTAGAAAACTCACGAGGCACATAGCTCGGTTACTGGATTGTCGAGGACTTGGTTGATCGGAAAACCGAGTATTATCCCAGAGGTGGACTTAAGCAGCTCGTGAGTTTGTTCTAAAAAAAAAAAGTGACGTCACTTGAACTTTCTCTAAACTTGCTTTCTCTGGTAGCGACGTGGACTGCAACAACTCAGCAAGGCGGGCATTGTCGCTATTCTTGATCACCATGCGCTCCCTGGTGTCCAGGATGCTGGTCAGCAATTCACTGGAGTGTCAGTCCTTCCATTAATCAAACGTAACTGCAATGCTGATTCCATCTTATAGATGCACCACTGACGTCGAATTCTATGTTAGTCCTTCATTCATGTTAATCTTCATGCGTCCGTCTTACACGCGTATAGACCGAATACAACTATCACCGCGCGCTCGTTTGGACAGCGGTTATGACAGCCTTGTCCCATGTCGATCCAGCATTCAGCAACGCAGTTGCTATCGAGGCTGTGAACGAGCCTATCATGGATGCCTCTCAGACCCCAGGATACGGAGATTGTTCGTCTCTATATCACCTGATCATTTTTCCTTATTCTAACTAACTTCTGACTGCTTCCTCAGTCCAAAAGAACTTTGTTCAAGTCATTCGTGCCGTGGAACTCCTTCTTGGCATTCCCATCCCTGCAAGTGCTAACCTTGATATCAACGTCAACGCCAAAGTCGGTGCCAATGTCACTGCATCTTTGGGATCTGCCGCGAACTTGCCTTCGATCTTCACCCAAGAGGTCCGCGAGGCCGTCCTCGAGGCCGTCCCCATCCTTGTCAAGCTTGCTTTCGAACTCGGATTAACGAAAAACTTCTTCTCTTTCTCCGGCCATAAGAAAGATTCCCTTGTCACTAAGTATGTGTTTGATTTCATCTTGACTCGTAAACAAGCGTTGAATGGGCGCTTTTTATAGTTTCATGGACATTAACTGGCAACACAACAACCCTTCCAATCCTGCCGATGCTGCCATTGGACCCCAGATTTATGATAACCATCTGTACTACTCGTAAGTCCTTTTAAATTTCATTCCGGTTTGACTTGTACTAACCCTACCTCCACCAGTTATGGAGTGCGTATCTCTTGCTTGTGCTTTGTAATATGATGCTCAACGTCATAATTTTAGGGTGTTGCGGATGCCAGTCCAGATGCATATCTCGAACACAACTGCAGTCAGTCATCTGAGATGAAACTCGACTCCCACATCACTCACATCATTTATCAGATCTTGACAGGATTCAAGCCGATGCTGCTTTAAACAATAGCCCTCTGTTCTTCGGAGGTAAGCCTGCGCATTGATGCGATCTGTCAAATTTTAACATTTATTGTTAGAATGGTCCTTGGCCACTAATTTTGACGCTACGGACGCCTTCCTGCAGAAGTGGGCTGACTCCCAGAAGCGGTCCTATAGCAAGGGTGCTGGATGGATTGTGCGTCCTTATTGCCGTCCATACTTTTACTGCTTTAACCATGCTTTTTTCTTCTAGTTCTGGAGCTTCAAGATCGAGGAATCGGAGTTGATTGGGAACATGTCAAGGCAATGGTTCGTTGTCTCAATGCTTTCAAAGATCCGAGAGAAAGCATGCTGATCTGGTTTGCTTCATAGGTCCTACGTCAAAGGTGTTGAACTTGGCTACTTCAGCAAGGACCCGTCGCAACTTATCGATCCCCACGTGTGCGATCCTTACTTGAACACCACTGCTGCATGAGAGTGGTGCACATGTGCATGACTCTTGGCATTTAGATTTTGAACGTACATGTATGAAGGCCTCGAATGTGGTATAATCCCATTTATCTTTCTTCCAGCGCGCCATGCGATTTCGTGATCACGTTTGAGGCCTCTTGGCTTTCTACCTAATGACAAAAAGTACCGAATTGAAAGGAATGTTGTTAATTTTGCTCATTTGAGAGATGAAGATTATGGATCATAATGTTAACGCCGCGCTTTATTTTCATCTCTTTACAATCAACGTCCAGCTGACGCGCAAGGATGCTGCAATCAGGTTGCACTGATCTCACCCACGTCACTTTGTCTTGTGTTCCAAGACCGGCATCTGTTCAGAACAATACACTTTGGCAGAAGCTTCCCCCACGTTGGTTGATCATCCACAACCCTTCCGAGGCGAGACATGGCATTTCGTGACCATACGATCCCTAGGCTCCGGCTAGAGATCAAGACAAGGACGCGAATTAGGCGGAATGTGAATTAATATTTATACCAACATGGCTAAAAATGCAGGGGACTCCCAAGGGCTATACACTGCTATTGGGCGTCATGAAGGCTACCTTAATCACCTCTGTTCTCTGCAACCTCCTCTTGACCGTTCGTGGGACGCCACTCGCCCGGCGTCAGAGCATCACAACTCTCACTTCTGCTCAAGTTTCAGCGTATAAGCCCTTCACGCACTTCGCCAGTACTGCTTATTGTTCCCCAAGCTCAACGCTCGCATGGAACTGCGGTGGTAAGTTTTCTCGAATCCTGTGCAACGTTGACCCGGATAATGACTCTACAGGCATTGTTTAGCGAACTGCGAGGCCAACTCCGACTTCATTCCGTACGCCTCTGGTGGTGATGGCAGCAGTATCCAGTATTGTGCGAGCTTTGAGCTTATTACCGCTCGTCGATGCACTGACATGTTTCAACCCTATCTATAGGGTATGTCGGATATTCCCCGTCGCAAGCAACAGTTATTGTCGCACATCAGGGCACTGACACCTCGGAATTGTCGGTTTCATTTTTATCTTTTTGTTCATTTTGTCATTGACTCTAATGTTTTACCAGGGAGGCCGACCTCACCGATATCGATGTCATCAGGAGCTCTCTTGACCCAACTCTATTCCCCGGAGTTGATTCTTCAATTGAAGTTCACAATGGTTTCCAAGACGAACAGGCAAAGTAAGGGAAATGACCTTTAGTGCTAGTACATTAAACTCAGGGCTGCATTTCAGGACTGCAACTACAATTCTTGCCGCTGTGAAAGCTGTTATTGCTGCTCATTCAGCCACTAAGGTTACTGTTGTTGGACACTCGCTGGGTGGGTGACATTCATGATCGACTAGCGTAGCGCTTCATCTCATGCTATCGTAAAAAGGTGCTGCCATTGCGCTTCTCGATGGTGTTTACCTTCCTCTCCACATCAGCGGAGTGACATTCCAGACAATTGGTTATGGACTGCCCAGAGCAAGTTTTTAATTTCTCTTGGGACTCAAAAGTGGAAACTTACACGTATTGCTTCTGAAGGTGGGCAACCAGGCATTCGCTGACTACGTCGACGCACACATTTCTCTCACACACATCAATAACAAGTGAAGATCCTCTTTGTTCATGTATGCTAGTCTCTCAACAGTTCATAGGGAGGATATCATCCCCATTGTCCCTGGTTTGTCCAGTGCTGCTTACCTCCCGATCTGTAAATTGAACTTTTTGTGTACAGGTCGGTTCTTGGGCTATCATCACCCCTCTGGTGAGATTCACATCCAGGACTCAGGAGCATGGATGGCTTGCCCGGGTAAATACATTACTACCAAGTGACGCAGATATATCACTAACAAGTATCGCCTGTAGGCCAAGACAACACCAGTACTGAATGCATTGTTGGAGATGTCCCCAACATCTTCGTTGGCAACGAGTCAGACCATGATGGGCCATACGATGGCGTTGAAATGGGTTGCTAAAATGCTATTTGGGAATAACTTGAACAACTTCCTTCACGATATACTTAGTCACACGTACAGGCAGTACATGAACTTCGAATCCACATGGTAAGATATATGTATACTTGTACAACAGATTCTATTTCGAATTATTATGACACGTTTAAAATTAATTGGTGTGAGTACAGTCTCATCTACATTGACTGCCAACTGTAGTTACTCAGTTGACAGAAGTCAGTTGCCGTGGGTTAGAAGACTGAATCAGTCTGATGAACTTAGTGTTGTGCATACATATTTATAAGAAAAGGTGTTTACACATGTGGAAGGAAGTAGTGGGTGTCACTCATCAATCTTTCTTGGAGCTTCCACCTCGTCTCCGACGCGCTTCTGTTGGCAAGTCAAAAACCAATTCTAAGTACTGTACCGGTTTCAAGGCCAGAAATGTTACGTTGGACTCACTGGGAACACATTAGAAAAAGTGTACGACTGACCTTGGATTATAGTGGAAGGTCTGAGTCAGTTACACCCCAGTTATCCGTTCACTCAATTTCGGAAGTCTATATCTACCGAGCGCATTCTATACTGCATGAAGAGATGGCGCGTTGGAAGCATTTCGCTGCTTCGCAATTCTCTTGCCGCCGTCCTTCTTGGGCCTCGGTTTCCGAGTCCTTCACCAATGCTTTGCTTTGCGATAAGCCACCGGAAGCTGCGACCAAGCACGATGATATCTTTATAAACTGGCCTTGCGTCTACGCCGCCGTTCATCCTCGTCCCCTTTATTGAGCCACTGAACCATGAAGCTCCAAACGACGCTCAGCCTGGTCATTGCCGCTATTTCTTTGACCACGCGCGCGGTCCCCACCTTGCATAACGAAATTGCTGACAAGACTAAACAGGGCCTACGCCTCCTGAGTCTGGCTGATGGAGCTGAGCCAGAGTGGAAAACCGAGGCCGAGAAGTTAGACCTTCTGCGTGCTGGTGTTCACTTTGTAAGTTCAGAATTCGGTGTTTTTATTCATCGTTTTCTCATCTGAATCTTTCTCAATTTAGTTTGACGTTACTGAGGTTATTGAGGTCGAGAAAGAGCTACCATCCGTCAAGGGGGCTGACATCACCTTGACCTGTTCGTTTTCATCGTTTGGAGAAATGACACTTGTCCACAGTTCCTTTTCTAGTCCCCAAACCTTCTCATCAAGCTGAACTGGCCCTTATTCTTGCCAAAATATCTATAGATAACATGAAGACATGCCTCAAGTCTCTGACATCTTTCAATAACCGGTACTACAAGTCAACGACTGGTGCTCAAGCCAGCACCTATATTTTGGATACCGTGAAGGCTGTACGAAATACCTTATAATTTTTTAACACAATTTCAACTTACAACACATCGACAGATTATCCGTGATCGCCCAGACATTACTGCATCAATGTTCACTCACAGCTGGGCTCAGTCTTCGTTAATCGTAAAGATTGCTGGGAAGTCGGATTCGTTACCCATCACGATCATTGGGGCGCACATGGATTCCATCAATCTAGCGAATCCAACAAACGGGCGTGCTCCAGGCGCTGATGACGACGGCACAGGTACCGTAAATCTTATCGAAGGACTGAGAGTCCTTGTTGCGGCGGGCTTTCAGCCCAGCACTCCTGTAGAGTTCCACTGGTACTCTGCGGAAGAAGCTGGCTTGCTCGGTTCTCAGGCCATTGCAACTGCCTACAGAAATGCGGGCGTTGATGTCAAGGCATTTATGGAGTTAGATATGACAGGCTTGTAAGTGGCTGTTCTCTGTTTGAAAGCGTCCCATAACTCTCCTTTCATGATACTGCGTAGTTTTAAGCCCGGAAGCAAGGAAGTCATGGCTCTTGAGGCTGATTATGTCAATAATGAATTGAACACCTTTCTCAAATCTATCATCACTACATATTCTAGAATTCCTTGGACAATGGACAAGCCGGTACGAGCAAAGTCTTTCCTTCAATGGCGCGACGAGACTCAGGTTATGCATCAGTGCGGTTATGCATGTTCCGATCATGCAAGCTGGTATAAAACAGGTGTGCCTACTGCCTTCCCATACGAAGCGGTCACAGGCGACGATGATCAAGAGATCCACTCTGCAAGTGATACAACCAGTGTTACTGGATTCTCCTGGACCCACTCATTGGAATTCGTCAAAGTTGCTGTCGCCTTTGTTTACGAGATGGCTATCTGACGACTGTCCATTCAAGTCTCATGTAGATGGAGTAAATCAGAGTTTGTCAACGTAGACTGGCAACGCAGATATATTTGAAGTTGGTTTGACATCAGGCTCCGTCAAGAGGAGAATGATTTAGTCAATCCTCAAGCCTTTCTTGGACTTACCCAGAGGTGATTACCAAAGTGACCCTCTATTCGCTCGGCTCCCCATTGTAACACATTGACAGACTAACAGTAGCTGTCATCTAAGCCAAGCCCTTTCGTTTTCGTCAGTGTTTTAAAAGGGCTGTAGGAGATTGGCCTCCCTTAACTTCCACACATCATGACGCTTCTCGACATCCTGCCAGTGTTGCTATGTATCTATGCCTTCAACTTGCTTTCAGTCAAGGCAGCACCTTTCTCGAATCTGTATCCCCCGTCACGCCAGTGCAGATCTCTGCCTTTAAGCCTTACACCTTCTATGCGAACAATGGCTATTGCCCTTCCAGCAACACCTTGGCTTGGAATTGCAGTAATTTTTTTAAAAATTTTTTGCTGCTGTACATGCTACATTATCATTCTTCCGAAATAGCAAGCTGTGGCGGCGAATCCTGACGTCGAACCTGTTGCTGCGGGTGGGGATGGCGATAAAGTGCAATTTTGGTATGTTGGATATGATCCCAACCTGAAGGTGAATACATTCTCGGATGCTCAACAAGACTCGTCCCTAAAATTTCCCGACGGAAAGATATGAAAGCTATGAAAAACCGTTCGACCTTAACTTGTTGAGCATATACAACCGCCCGATAATCACAGATGTAAATATTATCCTCGATAAACTAGATCCCTCTCTTTTTCCGGGCGTCAGCCGATCGATCAAGATTCACAATGGTTTTCGAATGGCCCAAGCAAGGTATTTGTGGCATGGTTTAATATTTTATCGAAGTCGATTAGGTCTGCTAGGGATGTCCTTGCAGCCGTTCAGAAGGCATTGACCAAGTATAGCGCCACCAAAGTTACTGTTGTTGGCCATTCTCTTGGTTTGGGGCATCCTTTCTTTGGCTTATCGATTAAATTCATGCTATAGGCTGAAAGGAGGGGCAATCGCATTGATTACCTCGGTTTACTTACCTCTCCATCTGCCGACGACGACAAATTTATTTTAGGACAATTATATACGGCATGCCTAGATAAGCCTCTCTCTAGAGCTATGCAACATACTTCTAATTGATGAGCCCACAGGTTGGAAATCAGGAGTTTGCTAATTATGTCGATGCTCACCTTCAACTCACCCATATTAACAACAAGTTAGTCTTGCTCTGAGGACGGGATGATTGACGCTGCTAACAACTAAAATTTTCAGGGCTGATCCTGTGCTAATTTTACCAGGTACGGAACATTATAATAAATATGTCGAAGGTCTCGATTGATAGAAGCCTAGGACGTTTTCTTGGCTTCCACCATCCAAGGGGCGAAATTCATATAACAAACTCGAGCGCATGGATTAATTGTCCAGGTCAGTGATCCAGAATAAGTTCCTGATCCACGGCGCACCTAACATCCTGAGCTTACACCAGGCCAGGACGATACAAACTCGCAGTGCACAATTGGATATGTCCCAGATTTCTTGGAAGGTAACTTCGGTGACCACGAAGGTATGTGAAAGAACGACACAGGCTCCAATTCTAGTTCTCAAATTTTGTAATTGGAAGGGTCTTACGATGGTGTCATAATGACATGCTAATGTTTGGCCACTGTATACTGTCTGACAACGTAGGAGTCCATACTTCTGGAAGGGCGCCAATAGAGGGAGCAAATCAGATATCCAAACCCACACATTGCCAGTAAGAAGTGAGCATAGCAAACGTTAATAATTAATGCAAGTGAGGTCCATAGCTTTTAGTCTACGATATTGAGTTCCCGCAACCGTGCTTTGGCGAACTGGTCTTTGTATGTGTGCCATATCCTATAAACATTGAGACATGACAGAAAAGGTAAAAAAGAACCAATAATGGACAGACCGCGTAAGCTCTTCAATGTATAACTGTTGTACTCGCATAACATCATCCATATTAGGCTTTTCACACTGCTCAACATGTATAGGCTTGCCGACTGTCAGAGTCAGAAGTGAAACAGGTCAGAAATGGCTCAAGAATTCTCAAGATTGGATGTATTACTTACTAACTGAGACTATACGCCGCCGATATGGCATGAGGCCCAAATTATCTGGTATGCAGATTAAAAGACAGGTTAGAAGGGAGTTAAGGTGATGCTCACAGTTGAGCAACCCTCGCCCATGAAACAGCGGTAGAGTGAAACCGAAAATAGACTGAAACTTGCGTTGGAGGGCGTATACTGTTGTTCCCTTCTCGTTCGGCATTTGCTCATATATCTGCAAGACGAAATCAGTCACTTCCCCAAGGGCAAAATAAGCGACGGCTATTACTGACGTCATTTTCACCAAAGGAGAATACGGGAACAAGGTCAGCTCTGAAGTATAAAAAGTAAATTATGTCCTGCGAAGAGACACAAAGTCGAGGAGCACTAACCCATGTCGAATAGCTAATTTAATGAATCCCAATCTGAGTGCACCATAAACCCAAGAGTACGAGGGCAATTGAAAAGAAATCCGATGCTGACCGTCTTCGTAGCGTTAAGTCCGCTGTTCCAGGTCGCGCACTCAAACTCTCCGCTGCACCTCCAACAACGATCGTAATCGCATATCCGGGTCCTGCTTTAAGGATATTTGAACACGATTCTTTGCTGACGCTACACACTCCTAACGCAAGTAGGATGTCCCGATAGAAAGGCATGTTGAAATTACTCGTAAGGGTAAGAAGATGAGGCTTAATCCCCGGAAATGCGGTAGAAAATCCAGTGGCTGTGGAGCTTTCAGCAAGTTATGCATGAAATAGTGCAGGGAATGGAGTACCTTCGGTTGCGAACGTTGCAAGAGCACCCCTGGAGATAGTTAGTCATGCGAGATACAGTGATTTGCTCCAAATCATACATCCCAATGATTCCTGCAATCGAAGTTCTGTCAGAGCTGAAGATACATCATAAACAGAGGGGATCGTGCCATGTGGATGATAACCAAAAACATAGGGCCTGTCTGCCGGAAGGTCAGCTTCCTAACCCGCGCATGAGATTCGTATCTTGAAGTTGAATTGAAGTGCACAAGTGATACCTTCAAGAATCTATTCCAGACATCAAGGATAAACAATGCCTTCCTCTCCCCCAATAACGCGGCACTCACGAAGCAGGGTAGTAGTCCGCAAAGTACTTCCAAAACCGCAAAGAGCGAAACCAGGGGCTCATGCGCCCACCATGTTCGGGACTGTTATCGAAGTGCACCCAAATCAAGTATATCGCAAGAAAGGGCCATAAGGGAGGGATAGAGCTTCAAGAATACAAGATATACAAGATAATTAGTCAAGAGAAACAGCATATAGACAGGCCTTACCAGACGAGGAGAAACATAACAGTGGTTATCACAATCATAACAGACCATCCTGCCACAGCCAGCATCTGCAATCTCCGCTTTCTGGGTATCTGCGCCGGTACAAAACTGTAGAAAACGAGATTTCAGCGAATAAGATGAAGAAATAGCGAGAATGTGACGTACTTGACATTTGCATGAAGTGCAGCAACTTGGTTTATCGGCGTTACAGTGAGCTTGGAGAGGGCGTCTTTGAGGGATGAAGCTGATAGATTCCTGGACGCCGAAGAAAGTTTCCCTGCTGGCTTGAGCTCCATGGCGAGCGTTGTGAACAAGCCAGCTGAGAGATAAAAGAATGGCGTTATTTGAAGTTGGTCCTTTATAGCCGCATTGACATGTGAACACAATTCGTCTAACTCCGTTTGATCATGTATGCGGCGCCCCTGATAGAATTCCTTTCAAGCCCACCTTAAACTTTAAAATGCACGTATGTATGTGCTGTGCTTCCTTGCATCTACTCTCATTTATGTACTACTACTACACATGAATATTATCGGAAAAGAAAATCAAAGTGAAGCCTTTTGCCATCGCCAATTAAGCGTACAAGTCGTCGTCATCTTGGGCGTCTTCAGAGAACCCTGCATTTCCAGCGGTTGCAGCTGGGACACCTCCTTCGCCTTCAGGGAACTTGAAATTGTTGCCGAATCCGCGAGATTGTTGCAGGTTCTGATAGATAGAAGCTGATAAGCATGCATTCAGAGATAAGGAAGAAGATACGAACCTGCGAGAACATCTCGTAACGCCTTATGTCCTGATCAGACACTGAGCGGCGGGCAAACTTCATAGCTTCCTCAAAATGATCCCTGCATAAAAAGTTAAAACGGATCCCTGCACGATGTAAGCAAAAAAAGGAACAGACCGTGTAATCTGAGGGACGGGGTCCTCCTCCTCATCGTCCATATCAGCGTCGACTGCCTCACCGCTTGCCTCCTCACGCTCCCGCTTCTCCCTAACCCGTCGGATATCAGCATCGATAGACTCACGGATTGCCAACTTCGCAGCACGTTGACAAATCTCAGTGAGATCAGCACCAGAGAATCCATGGGTACTCTTAGCAAGGAACTCAAGGTTGACCTCGGGGGCAATAGGCGACTTCTTGAGAGCTGCCCTGAGGATAGACAGACGCGAAGGCTCGTCGGGCAAGGGAATGTAAATAAGTTGATCGAGACGGCCAGGACGAAGAAGGGCAGAATCGATTTGATCTGGCCTGTTGGTGGCGCCAATGATGAAGACGTTCTTCTTAGAGTTCATGCCGTCCATCTCCGTGAGGATTTGGTTCAGGACACGGTCACCAGCACCTCCAGCGTCACCGGAAGATCCACCACGAGCTTTGGCAATAGAATCCAACTCATCAAAGAACATGACACAGGGTGCAGCGGCGCGAGCCTTGTCGAAGACATCACGAACATTGGCCTCAGATTCACCGAACCACATGGTGAGGAGTTCGGGACCCTTTCAGATACCGTCAGCATTAAATTGTTGAAGCCCACATAATAGATAAAACATTACCTTGATACTGATAAAGTTCGCCTTACACTCATTGGCGATGGCCTTCGCCAAGAGTGTCTTACCAGTACCTGGAGGACCATAGAACAAGACACCCTTTGAAGGTGACATACCATACTTGAGGAACTTTTCGGGGTGGTCCACAGGATACTGCACGGTTTCCTGGAGCTCCTGTTTGACCTTCTCGAGACCACCAACGTCGTCCCATGTAACAGTGGGCACCTCGACGACGGTCTCGCGGAGAGCAGAGGGATTAGATGTGCCAAGGGCGAAGCGGAAGTTCTCCATCGTGACACCAAGAGAGTCAAGGACCTCGGCATCGATGGTATCCTCGTCGAGGTCAATGAGGTCCATCTTTTCACGGATTTGCTGCATAGCGGCTTCAGAGCACAATGCAGCAATATCAGAACCGACGTATCCATGAGTATCAGAAGCAATCTAGGGAGGTCAATATTTGAGTATTCGGTGACTATTTTTGCCCATAAATCGGCGTACCTGTTCAAGGTCGACATCGTCAGTGAGTTTCATGTTCTTCGTGTGAATGCGCAAGATTTCAAGACGTCCGGTCGGGTCGGGAATACCAATGTCGACCTCACGATCGAAGCGACCGAAGCGACGAAGGGCGGGGTCGATGGAGTTCGGCCTGTTGGTGGCAGCCATAACGACAACATTGGAACGAGCCTTTAGACCGTCCATGAGGGTAAGGAGCTGGGAGACAACGCGACGTTCGACTTCTCCATTTGTCTAGCGATAATGAGTTAAGAATAATTTATGAAGGGCAACGATTAAGAAGGCACACCTTTTCACGTTTAGGCGCTATGGAGTCAATTTCGTCGATGAAGATAATGGCGGGGGAGTTCTTCTCGGCTTCCTCAAATGCTTTGCGAAGATTACTCTCACTTTCACCAGCCATCTTACTCATAATCTCTGGACCATTGATAAGGAAGAAAAACGCGCCAGTTTCGTTCGCGACGGCACGGGCCATGAGCGTCTTACCCGTACCTGGGGGACCGAACATGAGAATACCACGTGGGGGTTTGATACCAATCGATTTGAAGAGTTGTGGGTGACGGAGGGGGAGTTCAACGAGTTCACGAATCTGGGCCATCTGCTTCCGGCAGCCACCAATGTCATCGTAACCAACATCCGCAAG
Source organism: Tephrocybe sp. 9980TJB (assembly GCA_018220975.1). Classification (NCBI taxonomy): domain Eukaryota; kingdom Fungi; phylum Basidiomycota; class Agaricomycetes; order Agaricales; family Lyophyllaceae; genus Tephrocybe; species Tephrocybe sp. 9980TJB. The sequence continues at coordinate 96,752 of JABAJU010000017.1, forward strand.
GTTAGATTCTTCCTCTTCCCTCTTGACAGGGTCACCCTCTGTAGATAATCTTCAGCATCACGTATTAAAGATCTCTCGCGTCCAAACCTACCGGTATGGATGACGGTATCTTGGGCGACAATACAGAACTCTGACGGGTCGGTCTCAATGACCTTAAATTCCACTGTTCGCATACCACCACGAACGAGGAATGTGTCACCCTTGCGTACGGGACGGTAGGCTAATGAAAGGTCAGAGCGAGAGGATGCTTGAATAACATCGGCATACCCTCGAGGAAATAAGGCTTGAGGTAAACATCGAAAAGATTTCCACTTAAACCCTCGATCGAGTCGTCGAATGGCAGAACGTGCACTCGTTTTCCGTATTTAATATCGAGGCATTGGTGAACGTTTACGAGATCGCCGAGTTTGACTCGTAAGTTGTTTCGTGCGACCTTGTTAATCTGTATACGACCCTCCTCGACGTCATCGGAACTCAAGCAGATGAGGACCGTGTCGCGTCTCTTCTTGCCACTGATAAAAAAAAAAAAAAGAAAAGTAAGTAGGAAGTAAATTGAGCTTTGATTATGGACTTCTTACCGCACGATGATGGTATCACCTCGGAATAGTGAAAGCAGCTCCATTGTTGCGGGGTTGAGAGTCGCAACTGTTTTCGTCCTTTAGCACCCCGGCATAACACAAACTTGGACATGGAAACTAACCAGAGTTATCATCTGCTGTAGCCTCATCGACAATTAAACGATTCGGGCTGAACAAAGTATTTGATTTGAGCTGCAGCGCCAAACGCGAACGCAATCACACTCACGATTTCTTAGGCCTTAGAATAGCTGTAGAGATATCGTTTGGGCCGGGCTGGGCTGGTGCACCACTAGGATCAGCCATGATAGAAGTAATAGAATTTCAGGAAGTAAGGGATGTGTACTGGACACAGGGTTTATGAAGAAACGAAGAAGAAGGACGCGCGTTCAATAAGTCGGTCTGACAAACACGACCAATCACACGTGGTCCATTCCGACGCGTCCCTTCCAGTCTCTTCTTCTACTTTCTACTAACAGTTGTTATCTTTTTGTCAAGCCTCGGGTAACCAGGAGTAATACAATGGTCCATAAGCAACAAAAGAACCCCTCTAGATCTCTTCGTCATCCATGTCCAAGTCCTCTACAGGATAATCGCCTACTTGAACCTTATCAGGGTGTACAAAAACACCGTACTTTGACCGACAGGTGAAATAACGTTCTCCTTGTACTCTGAAACAATTAAGCGGATTTCATTGTTAACGTGAAATTGTGCGTACGATCCGTCATTTTTCCCTAGCGGTTCATCGTATTCAATCCCTACCCACACGCCTTGGGCGAATTTCGTGGGGCCTGCGAACCGCACTACGCCGCGCTTTTTGAGGCCTGGTTCTGTTGATTCTACTTCGCATCGTGCACCAATCACAAGATTTGCAGGTACCTCCGTAGGCGCCGCGGGCTCTTCCTCCTTTACAGCGAAACGACCCATCTGATGGCGCTGTTTGTAGGCCTGTACTGTATCTAGAGCGAACTGTGTCGAAAAATGTTTCCTTGAGAGAGTAGAAATTTCACACCTTGTCGTCGAGCATACTCTTCCGCCGTCAATTCAAACTTCTCAACTTGACTGACGTCAGTAAGTTGACCAGTAAAAGTCGCTGAAGGATTTGTGTCTTCTATCTATCCAGGAATCTGTTCTAGTAGATCGCAATGAAGTTCAGACGGGGGACTCACTTTGAGGACCTGATAGTCCCTCACACTATAGAATCCCAGTAGTTTTGAGTCGTCGGATAGAGTCGCAACTGGAGTCGAATCACTTTCAGAGTTGTACAAAGTTATGATTTGGTTCGCCGAAGGTATTCCTGTGATCAGTTCAAGGTTGTTCTAATCGACCGATACCCAATGAGTCGTTGAAAACGAATGGTCAAGCAGGCTTTTTCCAACCTTAAGACGTTGGATAGTGATATGCAGCTCTAGCCGACGTTCTGAATGAGTGTCTGGCGAGATGACGATGAGACGAACTATTCCGGACATTCGGTTGGGGGAAGATATTCTAAGGTACTAGGCTATCAAATTCAAAGATTGGGACTCAATCTTATCTTCATCTTATCTCTGCAATTAGTTATTGATTGATTGATGCCTTTTCTGAACCACCGTACTTAAAGTAATTCAGTGGGACTACGGACGTGGGGTTCAAAATGTTCTTAGCACGGTGTGAGATTCACTGAAACAAACGCACATATTCGCACATTCTCTGCCCTTCAATGAAAGCCTTTCGATGTGTGATTCTTTTTACACTGGTACTTACTCCCAGCAGCCTAGTAGACTGTAGTACCGCCGTTGAAGGACAAATGCTTAGATACAGCGGTGGAATTGTACGCCTCAAGTAATTATAGAAATATATTGCGAAGATAGCTGTGACACAATGGCTACGCTCATTTTCTGCCCTGATCTCTAATCGCATAGGGAAGAAATTAGATCTCTAAGCTATCAATGGGAACTTGCCCGATTGAGGTTTTCGACGTTGTGGACTAGGATCCAGAAATAAAAAAGATTGGCGAAGTCTTGACCTCGAAGTTCCAGAGAGGTCTATAAGTTGTTCGACAATGTGCGGAAGGTAGAAACCTAGATTGGTTGAACGTCATCCTCAGGATCCAACTTCCATGCCATAAACAATCGATGAAGCAGTTGTAGCAGACGCTTCATCGACTCTGAATTCCCTTATTGGCATAAGAAAGTTTGACTGTTCCCGAATGCCTCGGTTACTTCATGGAGCAGAACGTTGTAGGGTAGATCTCGATCGACCGCAGCAAGTTCTGTGTGGAGCTCTTTAAAGCTAGCAAGAAACCGAGCGAAGATGTGCAAGAAAAATTCAAGTCGCTAGACTTAGGAGTTCCACTGGCAGTAATGGATCCGTCCTTTTTTTCTGCAACTTTCGATGAAAGGAGCTGAGTGATTTCCAAAAGCTACCATGGGCGGAGCTTCAGTGTAGTAATCGATATTGACGGCCTTGGATTCGGCGAGATACATACGGAGACTCCCAAAAAAACATTTCGACTAGTGAGCTTGAATGCCGAGTCTCCATCTGTCGATCTGTCTAGCAAGGTCTAGCAGCGCGTCGGCAACCTTTCGAAGTATGTATTGCGTTGAATGGGTATGTTCTGTTCAGCTCCTGAGCGCTGGGCGCTTCAAGTCAAGGTCTCAAGGTTTGCATTACCTGTGAAAATACTTGCTTTCTTCAGGGCAAATGATGTTCGTGACAGATTTCTATGATAAAATGAGCTCACATGTTTGACAACCGTAGGTGTTATCTAGCAACCAACGACATATCATCTGGAGATAATTATCTTCTGAAGATGCGCATTGCGCATTCCCGAGGATGTCGGCCGCAGAACGCATCTGTCACAGTAGGTATGTTCCCCATAGGTACGTCTACTCGGCCTCGAGGCCATATACAGGCACATGTCGTACATAATCTACCTACAGAGTAAGTGCATCGAACATAGAGATTGAGAGAAAATTAAAACTTGCCCTCAAATTGTTCTTCCTTCTAATCGCTTGGAGTTCAGGTCTTGAGGTTTCGCACATGCAGATCGTTCGTTATCCTTCTCAGGCTTTGCTTCCGCGGCTTCTAAGAGATCAAGAAATGTGGTCATTACCTACCTTTTGGTGACTTATTCTGGTCTGATCCTGATGGCGTTCGTATATCGTGTGATGTCAAGCCACAAGTCAGGGCTAAAATCAGGGGTTTGATGTAACAAGAATTTGAGAGCTTGAGGATTCGCTCGGCCCGACTGAGTACTTGAGCCCCATCACCTCGCCGCAGAAAAAGTTCTGACTCTTCTTCACGGGTTCTTTCAATTTTGTATAGGCGGTTATGCGCCTTGTTGAATCAATGCGGATCGATATTGACATGATGCCAACAAGGTGAACCCCGGATGCATAGCAGATTGGAGGATAAGTTTACGAGCCAGCCGACACATGCCCTCCCATGGAAACAGAAGTCCCCTGGACCTACCATTAGGAGTGCACTCTTTTCCTTCCCTCCATTCAGGCCAGCCCTCCTATCTTGACTACTACCTTTGGCCCAGGCGGAGCTGCTTCAAAACTTCTAACGTCTTCGTGCTTCTGCGAGTCGGACAGAGTGTTATTTTGAATGTTCCTGGCCTCAGGTCGTCTGAGGCGGTTTTGGGCTTGGTTCCCTCTTATAACATTTCTGTTATTCTTGATCCCACAGTCATTTGCGCAGCAGACCAATGTCACCATCTATCCTAACGCATCTGAGGTCGACTATACGCCGTTCCTATGCGATAACGCTAGCTCCTCCAATAATACTGCAGTGCAATGCCAAAATGCATGGTGATTGGCCACCCGTTGTATGTCTCTGACGCTTTCTGAAAGTCTTTGAGAAAAGGCAGGTTATCACCCTCAACGGCAGCACGTTCGTTTCTACCGATGGACCAGCGCTTGGGGGGATCATACCACAGATGTTCTTTCAGTTTCGAGGTATGTCCCAAGCTCTCCTAAACCGCTGCTCAATTAGACGGGTTATCGTACAGCATCAGCTTTTTACCTCTCGACATCCATTCTTTCTAATGCCACTACAAATCTCACAGTATCGAATAATGGTACAGTCTTGTCGGCCGTCTTTAATTCTTCCGTTGGAATGGCGTCTGTCCTTAATCTTGAAGAGACGGTATCATCTACCGTTGCCCTCACATTCATTCCCAGCACGCTGCCCACTCTATTGGACATCGGTGCTATGATCTTAACTGTATCGGGGAACCCGTACGTAGATACGATGGTTTTATTCAATAGTTTTCTCTGAAAACCAAATCACAGGGCAACCTCGGTATTTCTTCCTTCAATGACGCTCCCAGCCTCCGCGACTCTGCCGACTTTTGAAAGCGCGACGCCGTCTAGCTCTTCTACGCCAGTTGGGGCATCTTCTGACCATGATGCACTCGTAGCAGAGGCCGTGGGGATAACACTTGGGCTCTCTTTGGGCCTCACTGTGATTGCAGTACTTGGATATCTATGGTGGCGACGTTACCGGCGGCAGCGTTCGTCAAGAGGTAGCCTGAGCGACAGCGAGGCTTCGCGTTCACCACGGCCACCTTGGCCGCCCTTGTCACGTCCACAACCCGCAACAGCACAATCAGGCTGGGCGGCGCACTCATTCGAAGTCCATGGTCATAATCAGCGTCCGAACGAGAAAAGGCGGTGGCGGTGGTAGAACCTCGTGCCCGATTAGGCTTGGAGTTTGGGTCGTTTGCATTGCTTCTGTGGATTCTGGCTCACTGTTCGTTCCGTCTCACCTAACCACACCGCTCCTTTGATCTCTTTTTCGATTAAGTGTACTTACTGTATTTGCCATTCTACTGTCAGTTTGACACTTGACTGATGTACTTTACTACTTGTACTTGTTCTTGGATTACGCCATGCACCTCATTCATTCGTCCTACTTTTGCATAACTGGATACCTACTCAATATTCCGGCCAATCAATGATCACCAGGTTTACCTTTGTCACCGTCTATCTCATGATAATCATGGAGACTTTCCTAGAGCTTAGATGTATTGGGATATATGACATGAAATTGAATGTCAGAACTTTCTCCTTGAAGCCAGACAACCGATTAAATGTCTTGCTCACCCTACACATGTGTATAATGTCAGGAATTTAGGTGTTATAAAACATATCAAAAGTCTATAGCAAAATTAACCAAAGGCGGACACTGTTTGTTCTGGCATTGACTGAGGAGAAAATTAGCTTGAGAGGGAAAAAAAATGCCACTTAGATCATAAAAAGAAACAGCGCATCGGGCATGAAGCAAGCATAGTAAATGGGGGGATTCACTACGGGATCTATGCATAGCATAGGCTGTTATTTTCGAGTAACTGACTATACCATCGTATGAAAAACTTTGGGCGCATGGGTCTCTTGAATGGCTTGAGAATCGCCTTCACCTCGACCATCCCCTTTCCAAATATCTCATCCCATAAATTTCCCCAAGTTTTCGGAGAATGGCAGAATAAGTATGGTTCTCCTTCAATACTGGTATCCATCCCAAGTTCCCCCAATCCCATTTGAGTTCCAAACAGTACAGATCCAGAGAGCGGAGAAAGCAACATCGCAACGTGCTGTGCAAGTTCGTACTGCTCACCCTCCCCAAAAAGGTGGAAGATAGACGAAATATGAATTACCGAAATATGGCCTTGGAGGGGCGTCAGGGAGGTTAATGCATTAAGGCTAGATCTCATAGTGGATGGGACCTCAGTAAAGGGTGCACGAGGGGGATTATCTTGGAATCAAAAGCATCCCCAGCAACAAACGCCGCTGGATATGTTTTGGGCGTAGTCTTAGAGAGTTCATACCCGAAATTCCAGAAGCCTTAACAGAGATAATCTGATAAAATACTGCATCAGCGATACAGGGCGAATACAAGCTTACTTTGATGGAGATCTGACCCAATTACGTTCTGTATCGGCCAACCATCGGAAATCACTTTGCGTAAATCAGTTCCAGCTAGAACCAATCATATTGATTACTCGTGTTTTCATTTGAATTGCTTCTAGGTGGACGACTCACATCAACATCCTAGGTCAAGAAAAATGACATCTGGGCGTTCATGGCACAGGTTGAGAGCATGTTCGTATGCAAAGTAACCTGGAATCTGAAATCTGAATGCAGTACACTGATGAACACTAAAACAACATGATCTTGTCTCTGAAATGTACCGAGTGAAGTGGAAAAGCCGTATACAGGTATAACTGTATGTCAGCCTTCTATCAGTGACACTGGCAACCCCAGATTGCATGAATGCGTACCTCGTATGCTTTCCTCTGCACTTCGATGATGTGCTACCTCAGCGATGATTCATCCTGGATTCAAGTCTATTCTTTAAAGTGCTCAAATTCTTCGCGGGTCAGCATCAAGGACTTCTCGTTGAGAGAGGGCCTCGTCACTGGATCGTTGTACCAGGCGTCCGAGCCCACCTGAATCAGTGATAGTGAACAATATGGGCAGATGTTATGGCGGGCCCGTGGGAGTCGATGTCACTGGGGTATTTCTCATCGAATGATGGACTAAAGCCACGACAAACCTGTGAGTAAGTTCTGGGAAACTAAGAAAGTGTCAGTATGATTGCGTCAGGTCGGTATCAGTCGTGGAAGTGCAAAGCCTTTGCGAGATGATAAATAAAGCCGACCAGTCTATGGGGAAGGAGGCACAATGTGCACAAGAGAAGGTGTATTGGGTAGAAAGTGATTCTTTGTTCTCTTTCTTCGTATTGATTTGTCCACCAGTACAGATATCTCACCAGCCGATCATCATTATCCGAGTCGCGATGCACTTTATATCCTCTTTTGAGTCTTGATGACCAGATATTTGGCAAACACGAAAAGGCATGTATTATTCGGGATTCACCAGGGTCCCAGATGTGAAACAAGATAGTTCGACAAGGCGCCCAAGAACAAGAAAAAGGCCCAGTCGGAATCTACACAGAAACACAGAGACCGCGAGACGTAAGGATAAAGGATAATGAAAAAAAATGCTAAGAACCACGCCAATGCCAAGAACATAGAGTCGAGTCTCGATCTATAATAGGCGATAGGCGAAAGTAAGCCACGCACGACCTTAGATAAATATGTAGAATGGTATGAAGGTTCATGGTAGGCACGGGCAATAGTTAGATATTATAAGCGGGCCGTAACAAGAATAAGAAAGAAAAGTCTGCGTGCGTGGGGTGGTGAAAAAGTGTCGTCAAAGGTGATAATGATATCTGGTATAGCGTATACAGGCAACGAGGGGTCGGGGATCCCGGCGGGTGGGAGAGGATGATGGATCAAGAAGGGTATGGTATGGTTGCAGGCACACGAGGAACATGAAACACAACACACAACACCGAGGCAAGTCGCGCGAAGCGGGTAAAAATAAAGAGAAGGCAAGAAATACGAGAAGGCGGAGATATTTTCAACAAACAAAAAGGCAAGCCGCGAGAAGACGTAAGCTACCAGACTGGGGAAGAATTCCAAATTCCTAGGACATCGAACAACCAGGGATCATCAGCGTCATCAGCGTCGTCATCTCAGCGCAGTTCGTATATTAAATCCCTGCATACGCATCGTCGTCATTATAAACGGACGGAGCCCTAGCGCGGTTGGCCGCAACTGCAGGCGCCCCATTAACAAGAGCAGGCGAGATGTTATCCTGGTAATGACTCTGATACCCCTGGGATGCATACGGGTGGAACTGCTGCGACGGCGTGGTAACAGCATGGGGACCATCAGTGGAATACGCATAGGAGCCGTACGCTTCGTGGTTGTACGCAGCCTGAGGCATGGGTTCTGAGCTGTATGCGCCGTTGGTTACATCATCCGTAGGGTGGTCATAGTAAGGTTGGTGCTCTTGGGAAGCATGAGCGCCATACGCGCCTGCGCCAGCGGCATACGCAGCGTCGGAGTAGTTGGTCTCGGCATTATACACGTAAGCGCCCTGGCCAGCCATGTTGGGTCCGCTGGTACTGCTGATGGACGGAGCGACGTTGTGACCACGGAATGCGGGGTTGGGAGGCTCGAAGGGATTGCTGTTGTCAGTCTCGGCCATGTTTGGAGGGCGAACAAAGTTGTCTTGGTTGAAGTCCTCTTCGCTGATACGGTTGCGGCGCCAGCGACGCTGAAAAAGCATACCTCAGTATCATAATTAGATAAGAAATTGATAATAAACGTACGAGGAAGACAGCTATGATTATGCCGACAGCAGCAATACCAAGAATTGCACCGGCGACGCTACCGACGATGGCTCCAGTGCTGAGCCCGCCAGATGCAACGGCGGTTGTGCTGGGAGTAGCACTGGCGCTAGAAATCGCAAAATTGGTGGAGGCCGCAAGTCCAGCGGTATTCGTGTAGGTGACGGGTGCAGCAGTGATGACAACAGGCTAAACAATAATCAGGAGTCAGATAGCGATAAAAATTCTAAATAAAGAACACATACTCCAGTTGAAGAGGAGGATTTGATAGAAGAAGAGGAACTAGAAGACGACGAAGAGCTGGAAGTGGAGGTGGCTGAAGTCGTAGGGGATATGGTCGACAATTCCTGGGTAGATGTTGAAGTTGAAGAAGGCTGTTCGGTGATGGAAGATGTGGTATGGCTCTGGTGAGTAGAAGTGGAAGTAGGGGTAAAGACTGGTTGCTGCGAGGATGAAGAAGTGGTGATTGGAGTGTTGGGAGTGAAGGGCTTCTCAGAGCTGGTAGTGGTCTGAGCAGTTTGTGAGTCAATCGCTATGGAGAGAGATTAGTGAGCTGTTGAAGGAGAAAAGTACAATAACATACTCGGAGTTGCCGCATCAGAAGATGAAGACCCATCGGAATTGAACAAGGACGAGAAGAAGCCGCGGGCTTTGAGTTGCCTGTGAGCAGGCGAGCGATGGTGGCGATTCATACTTTTGTAAGAGAAAACGAAGGTAGAGGCAAGAAGGAATGTGGGGGTCGCTGGAGAGCGGGTGAGGAGGAGGAGGAGGAAAAGTGCTTGGACGGCACTAGAAGAACAAAAACAAGGACGAGTGAGTGGAGTCTGGTGGAGACGAAAACCTGCACTTGGGAACCGCCTGATGGATCCGATCTCTCACGTGGTTATCAGGGTCACTCATTGCCTTTTATACTCTTACGACGGTCACCTTCAAGTTGCTCAACGATACATGGAACATGCTAACTTCCATTAATATGTCGCAAGATTCAAGGTTCTCCTACGATGAGTAGTATAACACCCATTCTAGCTAACAACTAGATCCAGAGGAATTGACAATGGTCTGCGGTAGCAATATACATATGACTGTCTCCAGGTGTCCGCATACAGTGTCACTGGTATCAATAGGTCCGCGCCCCGTACCGTGCGTAAGTATAATATATGTCTCTGGAAATTTCTGATTTTCGCAACATAGAATATGATAGAACTGCTTGCTTTAACGGCATCCAAGCATACTTAGTTATCGGCAGCTTGCATCGAGAAACAGTCTGAGTTACACAAGCCTTGCTAAGTTATTGCATTCTGACCCGTCCTGGACCTTGTACGTGGCAGATTTCTTAAGCGACGTGTTTGCCGCGGTACTAGTTGTGGGGCAACCCACCTTTCTTTCTCATAGATATACTTCATCCTGCACAAAACAATCATGGCGAGACTTGACCACTATGTTCTAAGCGTAAAGGGAAGCACCTGTCGCATGATAGTAAGTGCGTGTCGCCATGCTCGAATTGCATGCGACGCCACAGAGATCAGGAACTTGTTTGCTAAATAGATTACATAAACAAAGGGGAATTTCGCCAGCCAAGTTCTCAACTTGAGTGAAGTTGCTGTGCTTGATTCAGTCTCAGCTCTTCCGTCGCTGCTCTTGCGTTCATCCTGAACGCAGTTTCTGTTCACGACATTTAACGACCCTCTGTGCCTTCCGGCTCGACGTTTTGCGTCGCGTCATTCCATGGCCCAAGCCTTATTTGATGAACATCCTCTGGAACAGTATCTTAGAAGTCAGTACGGAAGTCATCTCGTTATCATCTGACTTGACATCATGAACAGATGCGGGCGAAGCCCAAGACTTAATACCAGGAAGCACAGCTGAGCTCGAAAGCGAACTTGATCCTTTGCGGGGTATGCTTGTGGACGACGATGAAGACGAAGATAGCCCTGAATGGTGGCCTTCATTCATGATAAAGGCTTTAGAGGTGATTAGACATAGTCAAACCTGGTTAATATTAGGTCTTAGTTCTTATTACAGGTGATAATGTCTGTAATATCAGAACTGGACCTTCCAGGGTTTTCGACTCACTCAAGCCCCTTCGTCGAGCACTTCAAGTACGATGTAATATCCTCGACACTTCTCGCGGTCTCTCTTCCATCTATGCATGTTCGGACACCGCGAACACCCAGCATTCCTGGCCAACTGCATCACAGCCGAACATCAAGTCTATCAACACAACATAATACCCACACAACTGTGCCAGCATCCTCACATGAACCCTCCTATCTGATACCCTCCTTTGCATTTCTCGCTTTTGCCACAATTCTGCATGCCGGATATATTCTCCTAGCCCTTGCATTCATTGGAATCATTGTATATATTTTCAACGTTAACGACACTTCAAAAAATGACATGGCACCTGTATGTATACGTTCCTTCTATGATTGTCACTGTAGGATTAATTGTCATTTTCCAGTCCTTGGAGTCTTTAAACGAACTGATATCGTCGAACAGCGAATGGGAAACTGTCGTTCAAGAGGCAATCAGTATTCTCGACAAGGACGAACCAAGGTCAGTTCTTGAACTTCGGTCTATGAGCAAGATGTTGACTTTCCCAGCTCTTCATATGGAGCTGTCACTCCGCCCTCTCCATGTTCTTCCCTTCGCGTTGCCCTCCACTCATCGTTGCTTACCACACAAACCCAGTGTGATAATGTTCGCCAACTTTTCTCGGCCTTAACATTACCCTCCGAATTATCTCAACTTTCTGAGATGTATGCGCCTCCATCTCCCATGAATTCCGCTTTCTCACCAGACGGACGCTCGAAGCTCCTCTCACTTCCTTCTCGAAGACGCACGATATCTGTGCCATCAGACTCATTTTTTCTCAAGGATGCCAAACGGCAGACTTGGAATGGCACCCACTCCAGATTCAGTCAGCTGGGCAGCCCGGGTTTCAAAATGCAGGCGAAGCATAGATCCGAACTAGCGTCAATACCACAACCAACAACACCATCTTTGGCAATCTCAAGCCCCCCGATAAGCCCCACGCCTTCGCTTCCTCTGGTGAGCGAGGAATCGGATTCGGAGTACGAGGACGCACATGAACATGAACAGGGACCCCATTCTGCGGATGGTTCGTTCACGTTTGGAGCAGCTGCCTTGGCTCTACATCGGAAGCGAAGGACGGCTGGAATGGAAGCGTTCAGGTTACCGCCACCAAGTTACTTCAGTCCTGCCGCGTCTCCCCGCCTGATGTCCTCTCCTCCAAGAACGCCCCAAACTACCAACAACTTCTCAGGATCAAGATTGACACCTATCCAAGCCGCGCGTCACCCCCTTTCGCTTTCGGCATTACATCACGCGCTTCAAAGTGCTTTGGCTGCTAAACGCTTTGCGTGCTCGCATCTTCTCGCGTTGCGCTTTGCAGATGAGGAGGATGATGGGTATTGGGAGGATGTGCGTAGCGTGATGGCCTTGTTAACTACTACATTAGTGGATGCCTCTTCGAGGCTCTCGGAGGCTATCACAGATGCTGAGCAGCAGCGGTTGAGAGAGCAAAATCCTACGCCATCTGTGCCAGAATTCGACAAGAGTATGGACGGCTCGGTAGGTGCGGCTTCGCCGCTTTCGAGCAGGCACCAAACGAGCATCTCATTTGCACCCCTCCCGAGTCATGTGTCGAGATTTGCAACACATGTGGAAGCGATCACATCTGCCTTGAACGACGCGAGGGAGAATTTGGAGCATTGCGTCTCGGCTTTGAGGGACGAGAGCCCTGCTCCCGACTCCAACTCTAGTTCAAACCCTCGACGGCAGCGGCCGCGAACAACGGGTCCGTTATCTGCGTCATCTATCGACGAACCTTCACCACCTCCAGCATCTCTGGCACTTGAGGCGTACGAGCGTCTTCGCAGAGAGCTGGGACTAGCCCTACGCGAATGCGAACGAGGAAGGGAGCGCCTTCTGGATGTCGTATACCCGCCGGAGCTATATAGCGCTGAGGACGAGGGCGATTCGGCTGACGACGTGCCTGCGTTGGGTCACGATGGGAGCGACGAATCGGACAAGCCCGACCCTTCTTTCCCGTTTGATATCGACGCCGAGCCGGAAAGCCCGCCTGCTGGGTATGCCGTAGTGGCTCTTGAAGCCGTGGACGGAAATGCGTTGGATGACGCGACCTCGCATCTCTTGCTATCGGCGTCTGCACAGCACCTACCGCCGCCTGGGATCGAACAAGTGTTCGAGGCGGAATCGGGGAATACGAGTGGCTTTAAGAGGGAGAGGTCGAAGTTGACTAGGGAGGAGAGGATAAAGCTTGTCAAAGCCAGGAGGGAAAGTGGTAGTGGGGTTTTCGGATTCGATCTTCCGACCGCAGCGGAAGAAGAGAAACCGGGGGTGGAGAAGTGGGGCCCTGGAGGCGAGGTCGTACAGGAGCTCAAGGACGTCATTTGGAAAGTGGGAGAGAGACGACGGCGGATGGCGGATACTAATTCGTCGCAGTTGCCGACTTGTCCGACGCCAAGTGAACTTCTAGAATTGGGCGAAGCGCCTGCATGAAATTGTCCTTTGGTTGCGTTCTATCTGATACACATCTTACCACACATTCATTTTCTTATTGTTATCCTATGCAGATTTACCAGTGTAATGATTAATCACTACAGTTGCTTACTACGGGAGCCTCTTGATGTATTGGCGCAAACTCTACTTTCCGCATATGAAAACTGAACGACTGACTAGATGGCTCCCGCGATCTGTACGTAGGCCATCAACAACTATGTATGAGCTAACCAAACTTGGGTGCCGTGCTTATCTTCTCGTGACCAAGGCAGTGATAATGACGTGGGCCGGCGGAAGATCAAGCCGATGTCGCAAACATTTGCGGTTTAGAAACATTTGTTGAAGCAAACCTCAAGTGTATTCCTTGGGTTTGTGGTGCGTCTAGCTATACTAGGTTCTAACGGCGGACCTGTGACTCCACAGGAAAACCAACTAAAGATACCACCTGACAATACCTTTTCAACAGATACTGATTCAATTCAATGAATTGTGGGCTTCAACGGAAGAGAAATGCACTTTCGAGTTAGGAAAAGGCAGGCGTCTAAACGAAATGAGCGAACTTGATTAATGTATGGGAATCAGACCAATAGCAGTCGTCCAACGCAAGTATAACGTGAGTTGTTATCAGTTACCTCATGACTTTCATTCCATCGTTCCAAGAATCTTTTCGTCTCGCTTAGAGATTCAGCCCGGGTGACCTTCTTAACAGGCTAATAACAATCCATGTGTCAAATGCATCGCCCATAAGCCAAGCCCCTAAGCCCACTACAATTCAGACCTGCGCTTGATTGTATACGTTTATAAGGCAGCTGCAGCTGTCTTGTACAGTCATTCACAACCCCTGCGACAATGATCAGATACTCCATCTCCATGGCTGCTGTCTTTGCGATTGTGGTCGTGATTTTCGTTCTTTGTATCCACCGACTCTTCTTTCACCAGCTGGCAACGTTCCCTGGACCTCAGGTCGCAGCATGCACACTCTGGTACAAAGCATTTTTCGATATAGTTATGGACGGGGGTTGGTCTGAGCACCTCGACTCCCTGCATGCTAGATATGGTGAACTCATTTAAAGGATCTCTACATTTCGTTTTTCTGATAGTTTGGATCATAGGTCCCGTAGTCAGGGTGGCACCGAATGAGGTTTGTACCGACGACAAGACTCGTTTTCTTCACAACTGAATTACAAGATAGCTCCACTTCAGCGACCCCAAAGCTTACGCAGATATATATGGGATGGGAACTAAGTTCACAAAACACGGCCAGCTATACAGTTGCTTTGCCACTGACCTCTCGGTTTTTGCTTTGACCAATCCACATGAGGCAATGCAAAGAAGAAATCTCATCGGCACGTTCTTCTCTCGCAAAACAGTCCTGAGCCTTGAAGGAGTTATCCAGACCCAAGTAAGTCGACTAACATCAGTTATAATCTCGTCTCATGTGTCTTCAGATTGAAAACCTTATTGCTCGTCTGCTCGAAGCTGGGCCTGAGGAAGCCGTTGATATTGAGTTTGCCTTCAGAGCAGCAAGTCTGGACATCGTCACTGCATATTGCTTTGATCTCAATGAGGGAAGTCTTGTCGTCTCTAAAGATTTTCAGAACGATGTTCTCCTTGCGATGGATGCCACACTGCCTATGATATGGGTTTTCAAATATCTACCACAAGTCAAGCATTTTCTCCTCAGCGTCCCAGAATGGACGGCTGCTTATTTGAAACCTGGGACGATTGGGATTCTCGACCAACGGCGAAAAATGGGTGCACAGATTGACGGTTTGCTCAAGGACCCTTCGAGTCTAAGCGACCTGGAACATGAAACGATCTATCATCACTTCTTGCGCCCTCAACAGGAAAACCAACGCATACCTCCGTTGTCTCGTAATTGGCTACTCGAGGAAGGTCTTTATTTAAGGTTTGCTGGCAGCGACACCGTCGGCAATGTCTGTACTGTGGGGGCGTACTACATTCTGACGATTCCTCGCGTTCATATGATGCTGACAGAGGAGCTGTGTTCGGTGTGGCCAGACGCCGACTCGTCAGTAGGTTGTGATGTCCTAGAAAAATTACCCATCTTAGTGAGTATTTGCTCCAACCCTTTCTCTGCGGTACTAATTATATTTACCCATGTTTTAAAGACGGCGGTCATCAAAGAGTCGTTGAGAATGGCGCATGGTGTGGTAACACCCCTACCCAGGGTCGTCGGACCTACAGACACAGAAATCTCCGGTACGATTATCCCTTCTGGGGTGAGTTGCATCGAGAACTTTCTGGATTTACTTCATTTACTTATATGTATATATCTAGACCATAGTTTCGATGGGGGCAACCGTTGTTCATCGCAATCCAAATATCTTCAAGGACCCTTATGTGTTTCAACCCGAACGCTGGCTTCAAAAGGATGCCCACGAACTGGACAAATATTTAGTTTCGTTTTCAAAGGGTCCAAGAAGCTGCTTAGGAATCAAGTGAGTATGATAATTTTACATGTCGGTCAGATTTAAAATCTTACTGGCCGTAACAGCCTCGCATGGTGCGAACTTTACCTTATCTTTGGAAATATATTTCGCAGATTAGCACTTGAAGCGAAACATCCATCGTAGGTCAAATTATTCATAACACCTGTCGGGTTAATGGCTGAGCGTTTCTCTCTTCACTAGTATCGACAATGTGTCATTCAGGGAATATTTTGTGCCTCTGCGTCGGGGAAAGCATCTGAAAGCCTACATACAGGCGAGAGGATCTTATTTAATTTAAGTCGCCGTGTAGTTTAATAAATCCATTCAATCCCATCGAGTCTTAGTCCTTGTGAAACGAGCACGACAACTAATGTCCTGACTACTTTGAGCATAGCTCACTAAACAGACGCCTGTGGAGCGTTTCTTTCGACAGTTGACCCCAGAGAAGGCGAAGGT
This sequence comes from Tephrocybe sp. 9980TJB, assembly GCA_018220975.1. NCBI lineage: Eukaryota > Fungi > Basidiomycota > Agaricomycetes > Agaricales > Lyophyllaceae > Tephrocybe > Tephrocybe sp. 9980TJB. The sequence continues at coordinate 112,965 of JABAJU010000017.1, forward strand.
CATTCGGCCACGTAGATCGAACTGCTGCATTGTTGGCTGTTTCAAAACTTTGTATCCTGCACCTGAATCCTGTGTACCAAACAAATGGCCGATATTAATCTCTGCTTTGAAGTGTGTGGTGTTCTATCTCTTTCCCTGGATATAGTATCTGGCTAATCGTGATAGTCAGAGCTTGCAGCTTCTCACTTATGACAGTCATAGTCCCTTCAGCCTTGAATCCAATCCTCTGGACCGATTTTTCTACGACCTTCATAGTTTATCCGTATCCTCTCCCTCAGTCTCTAGTAACGATTGGCGACCGGACGCGACGACTCTCCAGGTTTATTGTGATTAGTCATCACACTAACTATCAATTTCAGCTTTCCAACTCGAGCGGCGATATTTCAACAGCATGACGGCTGTCGTATTGGTTTCAAGGTGTCTACCCGTCTAGATTCTTTCTCGATTCTGTGGGGCGGATGTCTATCCATCCAGGAAAATCCTATACGCCAAGTTGTTTATCAAGTCGATCTTCAATGAATCGTTGGTCCAGAACCTCCAATGCTTGGTGGAATGATGTTTTTCTTCTATCTTAGTCCTTAAACTCCTTGTAGACGACACAGATAGGTAATCTACAAGGTGAGCTCAAACTCCGCTTTCTTGGGCTCAGCACATTGGGTGATCAATCGATCAATAATGGTTCAGCCTTCCAAAATCACGTTTACCTCGACAGTGGTCAGCATTGTCAGTCCTCACTGAACTTTATACTCTCGAGTTAGACGCTTGGCCAGGGAAAGAGTTTCCCATTGTTAGCGCTGAGAAAAAACTTGATTTGGTGCATTCTTGGGCTTCTCGCTCTCCGACCTTGATACGTATCCTATTTTCCGGTGTTCGAACAGTTGAGGCGGGTGATGATGGAAGGTTCCGGTTGTACCAGTGGCCAAGTCCGCCTTACAGCCCAATTTCAATTTCTTCTGATGACGACTTTGACTCGGAGTTTTCGGATGAGGTTGAAGAGTCGAATGAGATCTTTATGTATTGATCCTTGTTGAACTTACTTTGCTATGTCAATTGAAGATACCGCTGGCTGGCCCGTCGTCCCAGCAAACCCGCTGTCTTAGTTCCAGATAAGCACTGGTGCTTTGGCTTGAATATTATACCACTTGAGCCTATCACTCACAGGAAAGTTCAAGTTCTCAGTCTATGCAACTTGGAGACGTGGATAAAATATGTAGCATCTTGGACTTAAAGCTTCATTCCGTCAATATACAATTGCTTCTCCGTACTGGCCATACTGTTGAGCTTGTAAAGGTTGTAAAGATCATGCCCCCCTATACCCTCCAAATGTTGTATGCCCACCCTTCCTCCAACTTGTATGATAATCTACCCCATGGTCTTTGGCTTCATCGATGTGATATATCTGCCAATGGACCCTAGCGAGGAAATTAGTTATTCTCTTGCTTATTTTACTAATAGCGTCGATTTCTAGCATTGGAATGAAAATCATCATACTGTGTTGAAGAAGAACATAACAGCAGTGTCTAAAGCTTTCTTACTGTCTCAACAGCGGCCTCGGATGCATATCTTCCTTCGTGAGTTAGGTTACTGTACCGCGCTAGTGCTAATAAACCAAGAACCCAGTCGCTCTAACATTCACCAAAACTCTGCGACCTAGGACTCGCTTAATTTACTGTATGTGAGATGAGAGTTAGACTAGTCATCATCCTTGATCCAGGTTCGTATCAGGTATGTAAACCTTCAATCGAGGATCCGTGTAAGTCTGCTCCAGGGTATCGTCGCAGTCTCGTCTGTATCCTGCATGTCAGTTGTAATCCCGTAAATGTTATAATATACGCAACATAGATGTCAATTCTTCGAACATTACAACTCATCGCCCACTCTCTTCGAGCGTTGCTCCAATTTCTGCACATCGACTCTCCCTACCCCGCTAGCCTTTTTCAGTTTCTCTAAAACATCTTTGCTAACATTCTCCCACTCTAAGTTTGGAACGCTGAAAACCTGAACGTCCTGCATCTGTCCAACCTGGCCGACGTGTGCAATGGCAGGATGAACCAACGCGAGTTGCGCGGGCTCATTGAGGAAAGGAGAGCTTGAGGAAAGTGTCACAGTTAGATACGTGTTTAGATCGTAATTCAAGTTCAAAGCCATGGTGGTTGCGGAGAGGAACAAATGAATGATGATGCCATTGCATGCCAAGCCCCTTGATCACGCATAACGATGTAATCGTACGTATCTCTAACTCTCATTCTACCTTCATTATGCCTTCTCCATCACCACCTACAGCTCTGGCATCTCAAGTAGGTGGCCATGCCGGTATACTCGCGACGGAGGACGGATCGCTCGTGATCAAGCCAGCACTGCCTTTAGAAGTCCAGTTTTATCAGGCTCTCCAGAAAAACGCGGATCTCGAACCCTTGCGCCCATTCATTCCAAACTTTATCGGCACTTTGAAGCTGGAGGGTGAATTGGATGAGAAGAAGTCTGCAGAGGAGGGAAATATCAGCGTAATTCCTATCCATGACGTACCAGAAAAAGATGAGTGCTTAGCTCTACATCCTTGGTCGTAGTAAACTTACCTTCCTGCCCACTTGCTTGCGTTTTTTTCTGCGCTGTCTCAATCGTTTGACCCCAACACAATCCATTGTCTTGGAGAATGTCTCCTATTCCTTCCTAAGGCCTAACATTCTCGATGTCAAACTGGGTACCATCCTCTATGATGAAACAGCCTCGCCTGAGAAAGTCCAGCGTATGATCAACACCGCGAAGAATACTACTTCATTGGAGACTGGAATACGATTGACAGGATTTCAGGTGAAATCAAAAGTCGCGTCGCACGCGTTTTCGACAGCTGCCTGACACCTCTTTTAATAGGTGTACGATAATAGCACATCTCTTCCTGTCCTCACGCCGAAATCTTACGGAAAGTCTATCAAACCCGCTGATCTTCCTGACGGGATATCTCGATTTTTCCCTGTTGGGTCGCCAATCACACAGGACGGAGAACAAGCTTCTGCAAATTCGTCAACTAGCGGCCTTCCGTTGGACATCCTTCTCCCCATCTTATACGGGATACGTGAAGACATCGCGGATATCAGAGATATATATGCAGAGCTTGAGATGCGTATGGTAGCAGCTAGCTTGTTGATCGTATATGAAGCAGATTGGACACGTGTAGAGGAGAGTCTGAAACGCCTTGAGGCAGAGGATAAGGATGAGGAAGAGGATGAGGAAGAAGACGAAGACGAGGAAGAGAACCAAGCAAGTCTCAAATGCCGAGGGCCGCCTTACGCCGTAAAGCTCATCGATTTTGCACATACTCGCTTGACGCCAGGGAAAGGCCGGGATGAGGGTGTCCTGTTAGGAATGGACACTCTTCTGAAGCTTATTGGTGAGCGAATTGATCAGCTTGAGAAGAGAAAGTAGCGTGGGTACCGCGGGAGGCTATTCCTTTGCTTTATAGTTCAAGATATACCTGGTAATTAAGTACTATTTGTGTACTATGATATGTTAAAAGGATAGAAGAAGTCAATTGCCATGGCCATTGAAGGAACAGTTGTGCAAGGACGACATAGCGTGGGTACCGCGCGAGGCTATTCCTTTGCTTTATAGTTCAGGATATACCTAGTAATTAAGTACTATTTATGTACTATGATATGTTAATAGGATAGAAGAAGACAATTATCATGGCCATTAAAGGAACAGTTGTGCAAGGACGTGATTGAATTGAACCCAACAACATCGTTAGTAGTCAGTAGACTATGTGTACGTAATTACAGAAGCTTTGAGACTGAAAATAAAATCTAAAGGTGGATTTTTCGCATAACACTTATGGTCGAAGTGGATCGCTGTCTGTAAAGGAACATTCTGTGCCATGGCTAGATCCCATTTCGCCTTGGGAACCCACTGGATGAGAGGCATGCGTTTGCGGGTGGAGAGAGGATGATGGAGCTGGTGCAGTGGCACCGCCTAGGGAGGAATACCGCGACCTTTGAGAAGGGTGAACAGGAGGGGGGTTGGTGTAGGTCATTGCGAATTCAAAGTTGAGGAGAGTGCGAGTTGCGCTTGTGAGCTCATGATTTCAATATCGGGGGGTGAATCTTACCTTGCAAGATATAGGAGAGAAGTGCCAAAGCGGGCGTGAGCAAAGCAGTTGAACGGTCAAAGAGAATCTTTGAGCGCGGCAGGAGACAGAAAGCGCTTTGTCGCGTTTCAAGCGAGACTCGGCCATTTATCTCATACCAGAGTTAAATGCCGAAATGAGTGAGGCATAGACGGCCTGTTGTTGGCGTTATCCTTGACCTACGGTGACAAAGAAAGACAAAGCGAAAGATAGTGACTCAAAGATGTAGCGACTTTGATGCACGCACATCGTGTCGTTGACTTGAGAATTGAAAACTCGGAAAACCAAGAGTTGGAAGTCCATCGAAAGCTAAGCCTAGCGAAAGTATCCAGAAGTTGGAAGATGAATATCATTAGTGCGGGCAGCTCCGCAACGAAGTCATAGCACAGAAAGCGACAGTTTGGAGCCTAAAATTTACTTGCTGATAGCATGATATCCCAGTCTTTTGTAGCCACTAGCCATTAGAAATGAGGAGGAGGTGCATGAGATTCAGAAACGCCGCAGAGCTGAGTGATGACACGTTTTTCGAAGTTCCGTAAAAGGCAAGTCCGTGAGCACGCCCCAATGAACGCGCCCAAAAGTTGCCTCCACCAAGCAGCGATTTCGAGCCAGGGTTTAGCCCATTGCTCTGAACTTATTCGTGCTAATAATCCACCATGTCCGATGGATCCAGGTATTTAATCCATCTATCCACGTCTCCTTTAACTTTAACTCCTTTAACTCTACAGACTGCGACAGTCCTGGTCAACTGCACTCAACGACGCTGAAGCGCACTTTCGGCAGCTACTCACTTCGCCCTCAAATGAGTGGAGACGAATTACGAGCAACAGTGATGGGTCTCCCAGTAAGAAGGGAAAGGCGAAGGCATCAGCCATACCGGAGCTCACTGACGTAGTGGTTCATCGAAAGCCAAGCAAAGCAGGCGACGACATCTACAGATTAGTGCTGGACGTTCCTCTCACCGAAGAACTTGTATCCCTCGAACCGTGGAAAGCCGTCTTGACTACACCTGAACTGAGACAGGAGTGGGATCCCGCAGTGGAGGAGGCACACTTATTGGAAGTCTTTGACCACACAACGCGAATTGCTAGGACGAACTTTACACTGGGATGGCCGGCAAAGTGTGTTATTTCGAATTCTTATCACATTTTGGTCACTGACCGACTTTCCAATAGCCCTCGAGATGCCGTCACCATATCCCGGGCATACCATGACACCACGACCGTAATTGACATCACCACATCGCTACCTCGTTCAGCAGATGAACCTGTATACTTACGACCCTCGCCTCCTTTCGTCCGATCGCATATTCCCTGTACGTCCTTCCACTACTCAGATTTAGAAAGTTCTCTAACTTCATTGCAGTACTCGCATGGTGCATACAACACATCCAACCTCAACCAATTTCGAATTCACCCAACGATACGCACAAGAAGAAGTCTATCAATCCTACGGGAGGAAAGATTCGCATAACCTGCTTCTGGCAACATGACCTGAAAGCTATGTGGGGTTTTGGGACGACTTCAAGTCTTACACAGCAGCTTTCTACCATGACCCTAGGCCTCCTGAAGACTGTTCTCAAACGCGGAGCCCATGTACCGAAATTGATTGGGTACGGAATTGGTGTCAGCGTCGAACGCTTGCGATTTCAAGTTGATCGCGAAGCCCTTACAATCGACTACTCTGTCATTCCTGAGGATGAGACAACACCAGTCGAGGGTGTTCATGGAATGAATGATGTGCACACCTTGCGGGAATTCCGCCGTCTCATACGGTCCATTGAATGCATCCTTCCCTCGTCGGAAGGATGGGACGTACGGGTGACCACCAAGGCGTCGTCTGAAGAAGTCGAACAACTACCATGGTCCGCCCATGCTATGCGAAGCAGCTCGTCTTCATCTTCCTCCCAATCACCGATGCCTGCAGACCAGATCGTTTTCCGCCTGTCTCATGCTCCTTTGATTGACGACCATTCTGTCCTCAAAGTCAAAGTTGTAATCGAGAGATCTGGCCCATCTAGTGGACTCCGACTCAACGGTCTGCCTCAAACCATCCAAGATGTGGAAGATCGGGATCCTTCGTCGTATTTTATTTCGCAGCAGATTTTCCAAGATGTTTCAAGCGCAGTTGACCTCAGCTTTCAATCAACGTCCTCTTTGGGCACTGTTAGCACTACGACATCTACCGATTCAGCGCAGGCTCTTGCGCGATCTATGACCGAACGCACTCCAGCCGCGGAAAAATCCATATTGTCCAGGGTTCGCAGAAATTACATCTATTTCTCGTCACTCTTACAAGAGCCTGAAGCCAAGTGGAGGCGAAGTAAGATTTTTTAGGCATCGACTGTCGCTCGTTATTAATATTTTGTTTAGCAACGGAGGGTCGCGGAGTGGCCATAACTCAACTCGATTCAATCGATCCTACATTAGTTGTGTATCGAGCAGAAGCAACATTTGTCGGCGTGGGACTTTGGGATTTGTTTGGGGCCGTCGTATCCCCAGGGGCCAAGAATTTCTGGGACAAGCAACACGAGGACGCTGTATTGTTGGAGGATGTCAATGAACTTACCGAACTCTGGCATTACAAGACAAGACCAGCGTGGCCTGTCAAGTAAGCATCTCCACCCCCATCTCCTTGCCGGAACTCTTTCCAATGATTAATATCTAGTGGTCGTGACTCTGTTGTGCTTAAGACAGTATATAAATCACCTACCGCCATCCATGTGTTCTCCTTTTCCGCTGACGACACGAATCTCTTTCCCTCCATCCCTCCCGTCGAACCTAATGTCATTCGCACCCAAGTTGATCTGCAAGGTTGGGCTATCGAGGCTCTTTCTCCGACTACAACTCAACTCACGTTGCTCGAACAATCCGATCCCAAGGGCTGGGCCAACAAGACGTCTATACCTATGCAGATGATCAACCTACTGGCTGGCATAGGGGAATTTGCCATCAAATGCGGCGGTCCACCTGTTATGACACGCCTGGCGGGAGCTAAAGCCAATGAATTGCGTTACGACTACGAACGTTCCAGTTTCCGGATCGAGTACGAAGCTTCTGCTAGCAGACGGGCAGTAGCAACGAACAATGCGTCTTCAACGGAGGAGGAGTCTATGGCTTCCCCTGCGATCGAATGCGAGCTTCGCTGTGACCTTGATACATGGGCTCCTTCCTTGGACATCGTCGTGGATCCACCACCGCAAACGATCACCTGCCTCCGCCGGCATCGCCTATCGCTTGAAGGAGGAGGCATTTGGATCACCATGACGCACGATGCGTTGTTCGTTGACGACGATCGGTTGCTTACGATTATCCGTCGTGCTCCAGGCAAGGAGAAAGGTCTCGTGATGATCAATGGAGCTAAAGTCCATGTCGACGTCGAGGAACTACCTGAGGCTGAAATTAAGCAACTCTCGAAGCAGAAGCGGGTCAAGCCTCCGCGGATACCTCTTGATCAACCACCAGTTGTGAGTGCCATACGGCGGAGGAAGGCAGAGTGGGACGCAGACTCGAAGGGTATACCTGGGATGGCGGTCAATACAACGAACAGCGCAGTCAGTGCTTGGGCCTCGGCGCCACGAATATCGAGCCCGTTGACGCGGTTCTTCAGTTATGCGGTGGACCAGGCGACGACAACAACACAACAGGCGGTTGCGGCAATATCGCCTGCTGTGGCCATGGGGAATGCTGCGGGCCCGTCATCGTTGAAGGCACCAATGCAGTACGCTCTCGACGCGCTTGCGTGGACTCAAGAGACGCATGCACATTTCCCCTCTACAGGGTGGGAGCTTGTTAGTGAGAAGGGACTGCCTGTGCACAAGAAGCTCGCCCCAGAGATCTGTTCTGTTATTCCTGTGCACAAAGGCTTCAAGGTCATCGAGGGCGTATCTGCCGAAGAGCTGGCCGCTGTCATTACGGAACCCGATTGCCAACGGAAGTGGGATGACAGATATGATTCAAGCTTTGTCCTGGAATCATTCGGGGGAAAATCTCGGACGTCGTTTGTCGTGTCAAAGGCTGGCTTTCCTTGGCGTGATCGCGGGTTCTACGTCGCTTCAGTGATGGCACGTTCGTTTGCAGCGCTGTCAAGGCGTAACACGGCAGCAGGGGAGGTCGCGGAACAATCGAACAGTGTCCGGAACGCGGTATTTTGTGTCTCCGCGTCGTTCAGCCCTGACTCTGTGGCGCTCTTTGCTCCAGGGAAGTACAACGCGTATGCGCTGCCCATCGGGCGAGTATATCTGGACGCGTGGATCCTGGAGACGCTGGACCCATATACGAAGGAGAATTATGCCATTCCTTCTACGCGGTGCACGCGACTTGTGGCGGTAGACTTTGCAGGTGCTATTCCCGCGGCAGTGAACTCAATGATCAACGCGACATTGCCACGTTCTATTCTGGCATTAGAGACGTATATTAAGGGGCTCACGCCACACCCTCTCACGCGCCTCCCGGCTCCGGGGCTCGTCATCACAGACAAGAAGGTGGAGGGGCATCTAGCGAGCACGGCGTGGAAGCTGAGGAAGAGGGATGAGGAGCGTGTGTTGGTGAACACTAAGTATTCACTGGAAGATAAGGTGTATGTTGCGACGATACTCATTGCTCCGCGTGGCCCATCCGCGGCTGCCTCACCGAATCCATCAGGCAGTAATGGCAATATTCTCAACACCGAGGCTGCGCCCAGTCCGCCTGAACAGACACAGACGCCGCGGGCGAGTAGGATAAAGCAACTGGGAAGCCCAACGGAACCGAGTGCTGCAGATTCACTCAAAATGGATGGTAATACGAGCCCAGTAATTGCAAATCCAGATGAACATTTATTGACGCCTCGCCTACCTAATTACACACCGTCATCATCCCCACCTGGGCCCTCCCCACCCTCGGTACTCCGCCAGCGCTCGGCGTCCTCATCAAGTCCACCGAGCTCGTACAATTCTCATACGTATATCCGAGGTCGCACGATATCGTCGGCGTTTACACCGAAAGGTGAGGTGCGTGCGCCGACGGACCTGCTTGTTGGGGAGATTGTGATAGACTCGAAGCTTTATCCGGAAGGGTACGATGTAAGGCTTAGGTCGCGTCTGCGTCCAACGTGGGCAGCGGGTGTGAAGGGGGAGTTTATACCGCTAAGGTCGATGTCTTCTACTAGTGCCACGACTGCTGCTGCTGGATCGAATACTGCCTCTTCGGTCACGGCCCCGACCACGACCACAGCTACGGATGGAGTTTCGCAAAGTGTGCTCCCGCTGGTGTATACAGTCCATACGATGCCATCGTCACCTTTGCATTCGTCGGGGCTGAATGAGGGCGAGAGTCCAACGAGGCACCTGTTGAGGTTCAGTTTGCCGACGGCACAGTATCAGGTATCGACGGTGCTGGATCCGCTAACGGGGGAGACGAGAAGTGCACCCCCGCGCCCGGTATGGTTAGTGGATATGAGGGAAGGAGGAGCGGTGGTGGAGGTTGAGGTGAGGCCGAGGAAGGATTCCGGGGTCGCAGTTGGGACTGTGGGTAGTATGAGAGGGTTGAAGGGCAAGGAGATGAAGGCGAAGGTTAGGGTGAGGGTGAATGAGAATGATGTGGTAATTCTGGGGGAGAAAGAGTCGTTGACTGCACTGGGGAGAGAGGAATTGCTGGATGATAGAGTTGGCAAGATGGGGGTACTATCACGGTAAGTGATGCTTTTTTCCTCTTGGATAGGCGTTCTTACTATTTTACTTTTTCGTCTTTGTTTAGGATCCCGAGCGAGTCGGAACCCCTGCCACAGGAGCTTAAACTTCCTGTGGGTATCGCTGATGACTTGCTAGACCCTACGACCACGAGCCCCACCACACGTGACGGGACAGAACCTATCAAGGAAAGCAATACCGTGGCCGAAAGAAGCAGCGATGAAGGGTCCAGCCAGGTATGATTCCCTTTTTTTGCGTATGTTATACCATTTTAACGTGGAATGGCAGACAAATGAGCAGGACACGGCGTCGCCGCCATCGACATTAACACCGCGTGTTCCACAGGTGGCGTCACCAGGAGGCCTACTCGGATTCCTACATGCGTACAACAATCCTCTTATTACACGATTCACGAGCACGAACGCGAGCACGAGCACGACGACGAACGATACAACTTTTGATAATAATAATGCTACTACTAGTACAGGATCGACTAATTCCGATGCTATACCGAGCACCGCGGAGGGTGTACCGAGGACAAAGGAGAGTGGGAGTCCCAAGTTGCCTGGAGGACTGGGAGAGATGGAGGTTGGAACAACAGCAACAATGGCACGGGGGCGACAGTTCGGGATGTCAAGTGTCCTCGTGGTTGCCCTCATTGCTTTCTTAATTGGGTCGTTGCTTCGTTCGTTGGTTTCTCCAGCTGATTTTGTGTATTTTGTTGGTGATGGGAATTCTGCGGAGAAAGAGAGTGGATGGAGGGAAATACGGCGGCTTATTGAGGTGAAATATGTTGTTGGAGGGTGGGATCTGCAGGTCGCGGTAGTGCGGCGACATTGAGATAATAAATTGTATTTACCTCGGAGATGTGTCGATGATGAATGATGAATCGGCAAGTGGCGAAGTTTGGGTCGGCGATGAATTTGAAAGCGACAGGTTGTGTGCCGCTGTCTTCCTTGAAATCCCCCGACCAACAGCCCTGCACGTCGTTCTCCCATCCCTCTGTCCTCGTCGTCACAAACGACGTTGCCGACATGGCCACTGTCTCCCAGTCCGTCCCCTCACAATCAAGTCCCCCACAGCTAGAGTCTTCTCTATCATGGGAAGGTGAAAAGATGTACGTTCATACCCCTTCCGTTCTCTGTTTGACCTCTCATTATTTATTTCTTAGGTTCAACATCTATATCTATGACTATTGCTACAAGCGTGGCTTTCGTAAGACTGCACGCGAACTCATGAACGAGGCCGAGATCCCCCCAGAAGCAAGTCCACCAATTAATGCAAGGCAGGGTTTACTATTCGAGTCCGTGGCCGATACTCCGCTTGTATTGTTTCTTACTCATACAATTACAGGTGGTGGAGCGTATTCTGGGTTCTTTTCACTGCGAAAGCAAACGGACATGGGTCAGACGATGCAATTATATACACTCAAGTGCGCCTGCTTTCGTTATCTCACACTAGTTATCGACTAATTTTATACCGCGTACAGCACCAAGCTAATCAGATGCTCCAGCGCAATGCCAGCCAACGCATGCAACCACAGCCCGGACAGACAAATGCTGCAGGACAACCTCCGCAACCTGGCATGCCACATCACCAAAGTGCACCGATGGCGCGAGTAACGAATGGTATCAATGGGCGACCGACAATGATGAATTTTGGTCCCAATGGTATTCTATCAAATGGTGTTCCCCCACCAGGATCCTTACAGCCTGGTGCCCCCAATCCATTCATGTCCCAGCCTAATGGTATCCCAACTCAACCCGGAGCCCCACTACCACAGGGCCAAGCACAGCCCTTTCAGCCTATGCCTCCAGGTGGCCAACGCGCCTCAGTAGGCGGAATGCCCCATCAACAGAACCCTCAGCAGCCTCCACAACCCCAACGTGGTCCGAATCCCAGCGGCCCCTTCCAATCCCCCAGCATGCCCACCTCACCTCAAAACCCTCCGGGAGCCCCACAGCTTCAGCAGCAGCATACCCAGCCACCCATGGGACAGCTTGGTCCCTCTCCTCACCTCCAAATGAACCGTGGAGGTATGCTTCCACCAAATCAGGGTATGAACCCTATGAATCCGCAGGGTCCTCAGGGATCCGCGCCACCGCCACAACAATACCCACAGCTGGGTCGATCTCCTAGTCGCGCTGCTACTCCCAGCCAACAAGGTGGAATGATGCAGCCGAGCCCGTCGATGGCACATCGCCAACCTCCTGGGATGCAGTTGCCCCCCGGTGCAGGAGACATCGGCGCTCTGAATAGTCAGATAATGAATATACCAACGGCGATTATTGCACAGATTAAAGCGGAGATGGGTTTGGAGGGGAGGGATATTGGTACTCTTTCGAATGCGGAGAAGGTGAGTTTGCATTATTCTGTGCCTATTTAATGGATCTGCTGACACGATGAAAAGTCGAGGGTGGTGCAACTATATCGGACAAAATACCAACCAGTGCCAGGGGGCGGTCTACCGCCAGATAATGCGACCCCAGGACCGTCTAATCCGATGGTGCAAATGCCGAACCAGCAGCGCCCGAACAATCTTAACCAACGGAATCAGCCCTCACAACAGCATCAACGAGGAGGGAAGCGGAGTAGTACGTCTCCAGGAGAAGAGGTGCGTGTTTCATTATTCTCCGTTTTTCATGAACAAGAAAATTAATTGACGCATTTAGCACGAAACTTTACCGCATAATGACTCCCCGCCACACGAACGAAAACGTCCTCGTCGTTCGCCAGCAGAACAGCATGCCGCGCTGCCGATGAACTATAACCCTCAGACAGGACAGATGGTGATGAACCCACAGGGCGGGCAGATGATGGTTAACCCTCCAGGTGGGCAGGGGATGATGGTTATGCGTGGACCTGGACCTATGGGAATGAATGGCGCTCCACATCCTGGCCAACCGCCTATGGGTGGATCGATGGGTATGGGGCCGATGGGCATGGGACCCGGGACGGGACCACAGCCACCGATGGGGATGCAGCATATTCCTGGTGGTGTAGCGCCAGGAGGGGGAGTGGGTGGGATGCCTCCGCAGATGGGACATCCGTTGACGCCTCATATGCAGGTGCGTTCGGTTTTTATTTTCCCTAGTGGTATAATCTTATCAGTTGCGTTAGAATCAACAAATGCAGGCGCGTGAAGCCATGCGACATACGGGTATACTTCCCAAGGGACCGGGGCCTCATCCAGGCGGACTTGCGAACATGAATGCAGGTTCACCATCCGCAAGTGACCCAGCAGCGCACTTCAATCTTGGGGCTGGGCCAATAGGGCAGGGTCCACCTGGCGGGGCACCGGGTTTCGCACAGAACCGCATGAACAAGAATAACATGATGCCTCCTCCCTCCCCAGCACTGAACGGCCCACCGAAGGACGGGAAACCTCTTATGCTCCCAGGCGCCGGACCCGCGAAAGGCCCTGGTCCAGGGATGCCTAACCAGGGCATGCCGCCCGCTGTAAACCATGGCTCGCCGAGAAACCAACCGCCTGGACCCGGATCCATACCCCCACCAGGTAGCGGGGTCCCGACGCCTGGCTCGATGGTGAATGGCGGGGGACCACCGACACCTGCGCCTGGGAACCCACAAGGGGCGCCGGCACAGGGGCCTCCGCCGCCTGGAGGGGGGATGGTGCCGTCGCCGTCTGCGATTCTGAGTGGTGGAGGTGGGGGTGCGCCTCCCCCGTCGTCGGCATCGTCAATGGATGGGTTATTCCCGTCAGATTTCATCAATAGCGTTGCGACGGGTCTGGAAGACTTCCAATTCGACCTTACACAGGGCGCTGCGGGGGATATCAATTTTGAGAGGGACTTTGGACAGTGGTTCAACAATCCGGACGATCCGATGTCAGGGCTGGATGGGATGAAGTGAGGGGAGGGACAGGAAGGTGGACGTACGCTGGGCTTGGGCTGTATGTCGATCCCTCTTTTGGGTGAGCGCGATGCGTGTTTCGTAATACGCGTTGCGTCGGATTTTGGTGGTAGTGATGCGGCGAAGAAGGAGTGAGATGCTCACGTCGAGATATGGGCTTGTCGAAGGTCGCCCCGTGACGCGAGCAGGTTGAAAATGTTGCCACGTTATATCCTTGTGGTTTCGTTGCTTGCGGGCAGTATGCTCGCGACCTCAAAAAGCCTTGTTACGCGGATGGTTGGAGGAATTAAAATGGAACAGTGGGTCCCTGCAATTGGTTTCGTACATCCGTCGGACTTTTTCTTGCCTTGCCTTGCCTTGCCTTGCTCTGCTATGCCATGCGATCTGGTCCCGTCGGCGTCATTGTTGTCTGTCCACTGGCACTTTGTCATACATAACCCCGTTTCGATCCCCTTTTTCCCCCTCGTCTTCAGTTGCACATATGTTTGTTTGATTTCTGCTGTCTTGTGTTTTACTTTAACATTATCTTTCCCCATTCTTTGTGCTATTTGTCTATCTCATCTATTTCTTTCTCTTTCTCTACTATTTTCTTTTCTCATTTTTACCCCTTTGCTTATACTCGCTACCCTGTCCCCATCTCGGCTGTATTTTACTAGTTTTGTGCATGTACAACCTCATCCTTTCAATCATATTTGCCTCTGGATGGAGCAATCCATGTCGTGGAGCCAATGGAATGCTTCGAATCTGAAATTGACGGCCTTCGGACCAAGTCTTTTCTCTCCAAACTTGGAAGAGACACATTACAGTTTCCTCCTGAACAGATACGTAACTCCTATCACCAATCTTAGGCGCCTCTATTACTTATCTACTCGCCTGAAAAGGGGATCTTTTGAAATCGGATGCAGCTGCTGACCTGAGTGAAGCTTGAACGATACCGTTTTCGTAGTGGTATGACCACTGTGAGACCTATTCATGCCTATACCAAATGGCCTTAGACTTCTTGAGAACCACTGCTCAGTAGTAAAGCTGTCTTTACAGATATCCAACCCGTATTATTCGCTTCTAATTATGAATAAGTAATTTGTTCAGAGCAGGTTCAAGACTCACTGGCAAGAGACGGCCTTGACACTTGTGGAATTGATTAGGAAATTTATCAGGAATTTAACCACTGCCGAATCGCTACGGTACCCGATTCAGAGCTTGTTTGGGATGGCATAATAAAGCATGTTATTGAGGACGTCAATTGCCAGTGGACCTTCCCCAGTCTTTCAAATTTCAGACTTTGCCCAATTCACTCTACACGGAGCATGAAGTTCTTCCCGCTGTAGCTGTAGCTCAATATGGAATCACTGTTCCTGCAGAGGATACAGACATCTACACTGGCAGTCATATCACAGTGCAATTCACACGCTATGTACGTCTTGGATTGTGACTTTAGCTAGATGGGCTACTACTAAGAGTCCTAACTGATCTGGGCCTAAAACCCCCGGTAAAATTGCTATCGAAATCGACCTCCAGTCTTTCGCTGACACCAGTTGTGCGCCACCAAACGCCACCGTCGGATCTGTAATTATATCCCCAGGATTTTGGTATTGGAACTTCTCAGAATATCACCGTTGACATCCCGGGCGACTCACTTCAGGACCAGCACACCTCAGTATTGGGAATTTTCATTTAATCGGCGTAAGTTCATTTCTGTTTCGAATTCCTTGCGCCGTTATCTTAGGTTTTCGGTCGTTTACTGCACTGGACTGACTCCTGTCATGGATTTCTATAACTTTCATCAGTTTGAACATTGAGGACTGAGTTCAGTAGTTAAACCTGAGCCTGGCAGTGTATGACTTGAACATAGTATTCGTATCTTATTACTAGGTTTTGTAGATGCTTAATTGTTATTGATTTTGAATTCAGTTCCGAACGTTATACGAGATGTTCAAGGATATCGGATTTGTCCGGATTGCTAATGATGCATGCAGGTGGAAATCTCTTTCTTAGATTTGCCTGTGGTACCCGGACCTGGTCCTTGTCGAATCTATTCCACCTGTGCAAATCGTGGCTTGACCTTCAAAGTACTGCGACTACTGAAAACCATGGCAGCTTATACACCATCTGCAGTTTGCCATGTCCTCGCTCTGCCAGAGCTGCTCAGAATAGTATTTCAATTTCTCGACGAGGCCTCCAATGCTACAAATGCCTTGGTATCTAGCCATTGGTCTGAAATTGCGCTAGACATTCTATGGGAGGATATCCCGGATTTTTACCGCTTGTTCAGTATTCTCGCGCCTCTAGAAAACATCGAGGGTTCATACGTGCGTCTTTCTATCAGTCTGCATGGTGATCTTCAAACTTATGTGCTACGATTGGCTGTAGACGTTTGTCCGCCCTCTTGTTCCTCGCGATTGGGCGAGGTTTGACCGATATCGTCACCGTGTACGGAAAGTGTCCTATCAGCATTCGAATACAATCCGCATGCATCACAGCGTTTTTGATGCCATCGCGCGGTCTCGTTTGACCTTAGATATGTTGCCAAACATGTCTACCCTAGAGTGGGATGCACCACTCGGCTTCTGCGTGCTTTTTATGCATAAAAACGTCAAGTCCCTGACTCTGCGCCTCCCTCCTGATAATGCCGAAGTTGCCCGTGCTTCCGCAGATGTTATTGAACGCATGCCGAACATTCGTTACCTTGATCTGCGCTTTCAGTGCTCCGTTTTGGTACTTGAAGCGGCCATAATCGAGTTGTTTTCAAACCTATCAAACCTCCAGAGAATCAATCTTCCGCGCTTCTGCCTCACGTCAAATATAGTCGAAACGGTCTCACGCATCCAAACGCTCCAAATTTTGGGATATGAATTTTTCCCTGAGCAAGGCTGCGGGAACGCAGCGGATGTTGTCACGTTCAAGCCCATGTTTTCAGAAGCATCGTTTTCCTCCCTTCACGACCTCAGCATGACGGTATCCTTTGCAAATGCTTTTATATTCTTGTCCACCCCTTTTGCTCCTGCCAACCTAACCAGCCTCTATCTCAATTCACCAGTCTTGGAACCCCCTGCCGTCCTGTTAACCCTCACCAGTATCATTCCGCAAAAGTGCCCGTTACTCAAGGCTTTGTATTTGGTTGCTTTTGACACACCGACGTTAGCGTCACTACCATCCTCTCCTCAAGAAGGTGAATCTGTAACCATAGATACACTGCGTCCTCTGTTCAACTGTATCCATCTCACTTGCTTTGAGATTGAACACCGCTACCCTCTGTGCCTCGATCTTACAGATATGGAGGAGATCACAACATTCTGGTCAAATATTGAGGTTCTTGTATTAAATCCGCGGCCCATTTACGCAGCCCATACCGACTTGAGCTTGGGTGCGCTGCTTCCGTTTGCGAGGAATTGTGACAAAATATGGAGATTGGGTCTTTTCCTCAATGCTAACCCTGTCCACATTCCCACACCCGACTTGAGCTTAACACTCCCCGAATTTTCCAACCTCCGTCAACTATCGATGGGGGCATCTCTCATCGAAAAGGAGATCCCTGTTATACGCTTTCTCAGTCTCGTCTGCCCGCTTCACTGTGCCATTGACGATGGAGGGACCTGCATGTGGGATACTACTTTGCCACGTTGGAAACCTGATATGTATGACATAGTTCAAGCTCGACTTGACACATGGAAGGAAGTGAACAGGTTATTACCACTTGTGACGGAAGTAAGGAATGAGGAGCGTGAACGGATGCGATTGTTGTTTGAGAAGGGGTTCGATGGGTTCCAGAATATTCGGTAAGAATATCATACTCATACAGCTGCATCGCCCCTACTCAAACTAATACAATATGGCGAAACATATCTTAGTTCGATGGACACCCGGGCTTCTATAATATGAACTTCAACAAATTAAATTCCTCTCGTTTAAACATGAGGCCGGCTCTTGCCCGAATTGAGTACATGAGGCGATTGTGGAGTTTCGAGGTGGACCTTGAGGCCGACAGGCAGTGTGAGCTATTATTATCATGCCGCTGAACTGTCAATTCAATTGTGAATTTCAATGATTTGGACATGTCGATCATAGTAAGACAGGAGCTTGTACCTGGACGGCCAACGTTCTCCGGAGAGAAATTACTGAACAGACTGAAAATGTATACCTACTCGGGAACTCTGAACTTTGTTAAGAAGGCCAAGTAGCGTTCCTTTTGCCATTCCACCTAACGCTGCCTCCGACTATGAATCTGCTTGCATCCATCTCTGCGCTGGCATTTGCGACGTTGGCTGTCGCGCAAGGTAATGCAATCACCAGCCCCCCCGACGGAGTAACGGTATCAGCGGGTAGCGATATCGTTGTACAGTTCACTCGCTATGTGCGTGAGGAGTTGACCCCTCCTAGTTCGTCGCGGTGTTAACTCGCATGCATCTAGGATGGGCTTCTTAGCCCGTATGAAATTGGCATTGCAATAGGTCTTGAGCCATGTCCTGCGACTGGCTGCGTACCCCCCGACGAAATCATCGGGTCTGTCCTCTACACCGGCCCATATAAGCCCGTCCTACACAAGCATGGGCAGATGTACAAGAACTACACCGTGACTATTCCGGATTACGTTGAAACGGGGATGGCGCAACTGAACGTTGCCCATTTCTTCTTGATTGGCGTAAGTCGCTCAAGTGAGTCGTAGGTACTTGGCCTGATTCTGCATGATAGGCTGGCCCCTCTCCTGTCTCGAATTTCTATAATATCACTCTGAACGTTGTTTGATGTACCAGTCTCTATTCTTGGACTTTTTCATAGTACATACTATAATATGAATTTGGAGCGGATTCGCTGGGTATAGAGGAAGGCCATATTACCTGCCTTCGATGTGATCGGGGAGATCCCGAGTTTAACGCAAGCCTTCGCCTGTCCTGCCTCTGAGTTAGAATATGATCATAGACCCTTCCAATTCTAGCGCTGTGGCCAACATTTGGTGGCGGTTGGGGTTTGGATTGACCTGTAGAGGGTTTGTAGACGAGTCCTCTTCATGGGTTACCTGGATAGTGCCAGCGGAAGGATCTTGAATGGGGCCCAAGCAATCGCTCAGCAGTCGCAAGAGGTAGCTCATACGATATATTCTTCTTCAAGAAATCAATTAGAAGAGTGATGTCAGGATCAGAGAAGGCGCAAGGTTTGTGAGGAGGTGCGTCGCGTTCCTAATCGAGAATGACTCGGAGGATGGCAATAAAGAGTATTTGAGAAGCTTCCGTAAGTCGTTGTCGCAGGAAGACGATATCAAGCATTTCACGGATGATAGGTTGTTCGATTACTTTTGACAAGAAGAGCTGGAACTCCATGTCAAATTCAAGCTGCGCAATTTGGGCCCCGTCTCGAACATCCGCTAGAACGAGCGCAACTGTACTGAATGGACCCAGAAAACTGGGGATAAGTTATTGTTGGCCGAGAAACGGGTGATGTTGTTAACATCTTAGAGCGCACCTTCGCTTGACGTGACTCGGATTGGGTTCCAGGAGGTCGAGGAGAAGAGAAAGAGGCTCTAGCTCTCTGTAAAAATGCCTGTGTTCCTGAACATATTTGAAGGGGAACTAAGCTGACGAGAGCGCTAAGCACTCTCTTCCGCGTCAACAAGTTTTGGGTAAACACTTATGTTCCTCATAAATACGAGAACCTGGTAAGGATAGAGATCAAGTTCGCAGAAGGAATCGGAAAGAGCCGGAATGTCGCGAAACTTCAAAAAGTAGCGAATATCCGGAAGTAAGTAGTACCATGATAAGTGGGTATGCTGTCTTGACTCCTCGTTTTCGTACAAAGTCGGTCTAATGTTTTCCACCCATGCAATTAAATCCTGCGCTTTGACTGCAACGACATCAAACTAAATGCTCAACTGGTCTCGGATGTCTTTCCTGTAGTCTTGAGGGTCGCTGGCAAGTGCCAAGAGCACTTGCTCGAGAATTTTGCGCATATCATCAATATCGCAGTGTCGGCCTCTCTGGATAGTCTGAGAACCCTCTCAACTAACCCCTAGTCTTTGTCTTGTTTCGAGCTCAATGGCCGTTGTACACTGGGAAAACTTCAAAATCATGTACTGACGAGCCAATAAGGCGAGGGTGCAGATACCATTGGACAGGTAGACCGTCATGGTCTCTGGAGGCAATCTTAATTTGTCGTAAAAGGTGTGATATAGTTGAAGGTTCAGGCACGGTAAGAATCATCCTGGGTATGGTAACGAGAGATGGCGGAAAGAGCATTGATTCAGATGGAGGCACGTATCCTTTTGACCTTGGAATCCAAGTAGGTAGCCTTGGAACAACTCGTCAAGAGCTCCGTGATGCGATCTTCGAGAGGGGATGACAATCGATTGAAGGGAGCTCCCCACGTCTGTCGCCCATCTTGAGAACTTAGAAGTTCTGGTATGCTTTCAACGAAGAGTTCTAGTTCATGATCATTGGTGATCGCATTGTGTGCACAGACCAATGCCTGTGCGTCGCGGCTGAAAGAAGACCGATCGATGGGGTTGAGTGCCAACTGTTCCCGACCCCTTGCCAGATTGTAGCTCGCTATGGCAGGAACAAAGTCGGCATATTGTCGATATTGAGAAGACCAGTGGTGGGCAAATTTTGTCCTTGTGTCTTGCATAAAACGCTAAAACAAAGCTGTTAATAATGTCTCGTACGGTGTAGTAGGATTAAAGAGAGATGCGAAAGACGTAAGACTATAGAGTATCTGGTAAAGTATAAAGACCACTGCTATGGAATGTGAGACGGGGCCATTAATGTAGGCAAGAAATACGTAAAGCCAGCTAAGAAAAAGAATAGTGAAATGTGAAGCAAAGTTGGAATATCTCGGACGACAACCTCAATCCTCCATCTTTCGCTCCCGTTGAACAGGAATGTCCTGATCCTAGCTCGATATAGCGGCTGATTGTGCCGCTGGATCCGTTGTAAATAATCACGAACCCATTGTTGAACGAGCGTGACGCATAAGGCTGCAGCTAGGCTGCATGCAAGACTGAGGAACCACAAGATATTGACCATAACAGCCAACTTGGATGGCACGAAAGTCCAATGTGGTGAGCGCAGATGGTGACACGACAGCGGAGCTCGCATTTATCGCGGCCATTTGCGTGGTCAAAAGTTGGGAGAGAAGGAGGTTCGTTACGTCCCCTGGATCTTGTTGGAGAAGTTGATAGCTTTCGATGATAAATGCAGTCACTCTAGCGAAGAAGAGGCCAGCCTTTACATGAAAAGTCAGGTCAGGATAATCAGTATACGAAAATAGACTCACAAAGATCAGCGTGCTATCCATGCTACCTTTCCAGCTTTCCTCCATGTTCGAATCGTACTATTCAGCTTCAGGCACATAAATCGACCAAAAATTATCTGTTTATACATTGTATCCGTTTTCTAGCTTTATGCTGAATAAGATGGAGATCTGAAAGAGGCCTGCAAGAGGGGAAAAGTGGAAGCAAACCCTTATCCATGCTCGAGGGTTGAGACACCAGATACAAGGAGTGGCAATTCGTAGGAGATATTAAGGCACCAGCGCTTGACTAGCGCCCCCGCAGGGGATATAATACCAATAGTTAAATAAACAAGCAAGTCATGCGTACGATGAAACAAGTGATATCGATAAACATTGAACGTTGAAAATTGATCTGTAAAAAACAAAAGATAACACTATAAGTAGAGACCAGATACAGACGATGGTAGAGTGCCGGTGAATGAAGCACTCTTAATAATATTTGTGATGATGTAGTATAGAATTCTGAGGAAGGCATCAAATTAATATCGTCCACCCCTTGGCCTTAACCCCAACCTCATGCATAATGCACAGTTGCATCCATACATTCGTTACAGAGTAGGCGCCCCTGCATATATTAGACGTGCATTTTCAAAGTTATGCTACTTGCGGAAATAGATCTCAAAGCAAAGGACTCCCAGTGGGGTAAGAGCATCGGCCACCCTGCGTTGCGTCCAGCTGACTCAGGATTTCAGAGCAATTAATGCGTTGTCTACGGCATTCTGTTCCAAACTCCACAAGCAACCTAATTCACTTCTATCACACTTGTGCTAAAAGCCAAATACAAATCTCCGTGTGCCGTGACACAGGCTGCATCACCTTGCGTTTGTCACATACACTCCTTGACCCCAACCCTCATACACTATGCAGCAGCTACATACCATGCAGCGTAGAACAAATGATGTACATGGGACCAGGGAAGCTCATGAGGAGGTTGATTCTGCACCAGATCCTGAGCTCAAGCTTCCAAACCGTGCATCGCTAGTCATTATGATTTTTGTAAATATCCTCCTTCAGGTGCGTATGAATGAAACTTTCTTGTTATAGTATGTTGAGTAATCAATTTTAGATATCATTCTTCATCATAGTCTCATCATCCAATGAATACGCACTACATCTGGGCGGCACATCCACCTTCTCAGGAATTGTAATTGGTATTCCAACAGTTTTCTCTGGTCTTGCCCTTATACCTCTCGCCAAATACGATAAGGGTTTGTCCAGCCACACTAGTGCCCTAAATCAGGTTAATATCTGCCATCCTAGGTACCTACAACCTTCCTTTACACGTTGCATGTGGTGCTTCGATACTTGGGCACACTCTCTACGCACTTGCTTACTACGCAAATTTCCTTTATTTAATTCTTATGGGCCGCATCGTCTCCGGACTGAGCTTCACAATGTGGATGTACTGCAAGCGTTTTTGCAGTGATCCTCGAATTGTGGGCGTACGCCGACGTACTACGCTTGCTGCTTGGCTAGTCTTGGGTCAGGGTATCGGCATGTCATTTGGCCCCTTTGTGGGAGGGTTATTTTACAAAGTAGGGTTTAGAGGGAAAGGTAGCGACATCTGGAATGGGTTCACGTCGCCTGCGTGGGTGATGGCGGTCGTGTGGATAGTATTTTGGGTCGTAGTGTGGAAGTACTACGAAGACATACCGGCAGATCAGCGTACATTCGAAACGGCACCTGTGCCCTCGGTTCATGGGGAGACGATTGAGCTGCAGGATACCGCTGCCTCTAGACCCACGACCCTACCTTCTCTTCTTTTCCGACTAACACCTCAACAATGGGGTATCGTCCTATGCATGTGTTGGTTTTCTATGACGTGTTTCTTCGTCCTCGGTGGTTGGGAATCTAACATTCCCGTCTTTGGATTGGCATCTCACTTCCACTGGACACCGTTCGCCGCAGGCAACTTCCTCGCATTAGGCGGGGCAGCCACTTTCCCATTCCTCGCTCTCAATCTCCTGCTGGCACGACGCATGCAGGATCGTTTCATCCTCGCCTTCGGTGTATCACTAGGTCTATGTGCACTCGTCACCTTTCTCGGCCTGCTCAGTGGGGGGGAGAAGGCAATTAATTACGGGGCAGTGTTTGTTTGCTGGTGGGCTGTTGCATTAGGTTTCAACCTTGCTAGCACTGTGACGATGAGCATGCTGAGCAAGCAGCTACCACCGAAGTGGAATGGCCCGACATCGTTAGCCATCCAGTACAGCAACTATGCAGGTCGTGTAACAGGTGCAGTGTGGGGGGGTAGTGGAATATCTGTGGGAATGCGCAACTACGTGGGATTACAGATCGGGATAGTGGGTATTGGTGCCGTTTTGAGCACGGGCTTGTGGCGAAACTTAAAGACAAAGATGGGCTAGCAAATAAGCATTGAAAGATATTTCAGTACTATGAAATGTTTTCTCTTCAGATCTATTTGGACTCTAGCCTGAGGTCCGCGGTTTACCCATGTCATTATCAGATGGTATAAATAAGCCCAACCTGTCCTTCAAAAGCTGCATTTCGACTCTCAAGTCATGCAACTCCTTCTCTATCATCTGCCTCTGCTGTCGTGCCTTGAGTAAGGCCTCCTCCTGCTCCATCTTCAAGTACTCGGACTGGTCACGTTCAACCTGAATCCTAATTTCTGTCAATAGAGGTAGAAGGTCATTCACTTTGTTCCAATTTTTGAACCGCGACTCCAGGACCTCGTCTGTTTCGATGTGCTAAAGCGGAGAATCATTGCTCACGTCTTGAATACCTGAACCCAGTGGGCAAATTTGACTCAAAAGTCACAGAGAAGGCTTGTACTCCAGGACTGACATTCAATATAAATATGGTGAACGAGGAGAAAGTTTGAGCACCTGTGAAGCGCGGGCGTGACTCACCGTCACTCACACTGCATTGTGACACGTCGCGACTTTCGCAAGTGCCAGCTTATAGCCTAAGTAAGTATAGGCTTACATACTTCAATCCTCGGATAAGGGCCATATGCATGGATGTTGCCCTTTTATATTCGCTAGACGTGATCTATGAACTTAGCAGGTAAGATTCACCAACTTGAAGCTTTCTCGGAGGCACTGGTGTACGTATGTCACGTCGGACACGCTCTACTTTATAGAACCAAACGGTTCTGGATCATGTAAATGATAACGACAATTTGTGTGGAAGGGGACGGTAAAAGGACAACAGCAGCGTGATACTATAATAAAATTTGAGGGATAGGACGCCTGATCGATGTAACGAAGACAAAAGTAAAGGGTAATATACCTGAAGTATTCTCATCACGATGTTAATTTCCTTCCAATCTGGTGGAACCAAGCAATCGTGCGCTCTATCGTATGTTAATGAACTCAACTATCCGTAATTATTATCAAAGGGTATACCGTAAATTACTATGTATACGCAACGGCATCCGAATCTAAGCATCCCAAAATCCCTCCCAATGAACCATGGGCTTTACATCGACACCTTCACCGCGGATCGCTGCTTGTCCCTGTACAAGCCTAAGCTCACGTCCACGCATACGTCGAACCTTGCGGAGCGGTTCCGCAATATCCAACTCGTCATCTGTTGCGGTGGTTTCCAATGGAGGAAGTGTGAGTGCGTGTAGATGAGTGAGACGTAAGATATGATGCGTTGTAGCGAGAGCATGTGCCGCAGCGTGTGCTACAGGGCGTAGGAGGGTCGAGGACGAGCCAGGCTCTGGTGAGGCGGTACTCGAAGTTGAAGGGCGGGAAAAATGTGCAAGTAGGAGGGCAGAGAAGAGATCGCCCACACCGGAAAAATAGCCGGGTAGGAGAGGAACGCATTGGGCATAAATTGTGGGGAGATCTCCCTGCTCTGAAGGAGCAGAAGACGCGATGCAGAGCAACTCAGCAGCGCCGTCTTGATGTTGAATCGCTGACGGTATTGCCGCAGAAAGCCAATGTGTAAGTGGTATCGAGGAGATCACGACATTAGGAACGTGGTATGTGTTATGAAGAATAGATAATGCTTTCTGGAGCGACGGTAGATCATTAAGTTTGACTTCAGTCAGTGTCCTAGAGTACAAGTCAGTGTCATGATTATTAAGGTATCATAACTGCTTACTCTACTTCAAACCAATTTGGAGATATGACGGTAGCGAGGGGAAGCATCTCACGGTATATGGGTATAACATCTGCAGCGACGTAGAGTTTCCCCGCATCACCCATTACGGCTGTGCGTATATTTTTGGTCAGTTTTCCGATACGAAAGCATGATTACACGTACGATCTAGGAGAAATATCAGATCCGGCTTTTCATCCTTCAACTTTCGAGCCAGCTTCGCAACTGCAGATAGACCTTCTGCACCCGGAACATAGCCTTTGCTAGACTGTCAGCGTATAAGATCCCGGAACGGAGTAAGAGTGGGCGGACCAGTTAGGAGCCGGGTAGGTACCATGAGCTCGTTGCGCTCCATGCCCTCGAAGATGACACTAAGTTCCTGTGCTGTTGCTCTCGTGCCTCCAAATCGGCCATATCCTGGATATGACATGTCAGAAACTGTTCAGCCCGAGAACCAGGAAACCAATTTACCAGAGTGATTCGAGAAATGGACGGTGTTGACGACCTGCGAATGGTGAGCAATAAACGAGGCATCGATAAGGTATACCCACATCTACGTCGTAGCCTAGGCACTGGAGGGGAAAGACGGCAGCCTTGCCACCGACATAACCGTAAACAACGTGAGATTGGATACTTAGCACACGCTCTGTAAACGAGGCATCCATGATCCAGCTGGTAGTAAGTAGATAGCAAAAAGCTTGCCTAGAAAATTATCTGACTCCTACTCACGGCGGGGAATAATTGCAATCGCAGGTTACGTAATAGATTTTTCCCCGATCGCAAATTCAAAATAATCATTCTCCGCGAATATATATTGACAACTCTATCTACGGTATGCTCTGCCACTCGGTACTGGAACTGTACTCGTCGAAGACACATCAGCGGCGGTGGAAATGTTCGTAGAAGATACAGCGGCGCTTGATGCGGCATCCTGGGCATTCAACGTCGTCGTGGGCGCTGCGCTCGATATAGCCGTGGAAGTAGCATTCAGCATAGTAGACGATCCATTCGAAGGTTGAACAACTTCCACATCAAGAACTCCTGCAGATCCAGCTGTACCATTCACTCCCGGGGTACCAGTCGGCGCAACTCCAGTGGATGTAGATGTCAACGTAGCAGAGAGAGATGGCCCACCACTCGATGTCGCCTCAAAATTCGCAGCAGAGGGAGTCACCATAGGAGTGTTGGTCACCGTCACCGTAGTCGTCATCGTCGAGGTCTGGGGTACAGTGCTGCTCGAGACCTCGATCAAAGCCTCCGCATTAGCACCTGGATCCTTGGGCTCCCATCTCAAAACCACATCCGTAGGCGGCTGGGCATCCTCTCTGCCAAGAATACTCTGAGCGCTGCTGCTATCTGAGTCTTCAGACGGCGAAGGGAGCGGTTGGAGGTTATTGGTATCTGTGTTATAGAGGAAGGACTGCTGTGCCGGACCAGTCGCGTTACATGGCGAAACGAAGAGCTGACCAGTAGAATCCGACTTGTTATAACCCATACATTCGAAATTCTTCTCATCGACGAGCCATTGAAGCTGGACAATTACTTCATTGGCGGAAGTTCGATTTTGTTGCACCAGCGTGAAATCACTAGACTTTTCTGATGAGGCATCCACAGGATAGACGTCCGGCGAGGTCGGAGTTGAATCCACAACGAGGTGTCCTAGGGTATTCCCTGCGTCATTCTTATCTGAGTCATTCTAAAGAGGTTGAATAGTCAAAGCGAAACCCATCGTATTCAATGAAGCAGACGCACGATAAGAGCGATTTTTCCAGTCCCTGTCTGTGCCTCCGCCCGTCCAACATGGCCATTACGATGCTTCGAGTGCTTCGTTCGAACTACAGAGTATGAAGTTTTTCCGTGCTTTCTCTGCTTTCTCAATGACCAAGGGGATTCGCGATGGCCTCGCTTAAAAATCTGGGTCTTCGTACCCACCGCTACTACACAGAGAAAATTATCACAGTCGTCGTCAAAATCGCGTTTCGCCGCCTTGGCTTGATGAAGGCTGAAAGCACGCTGGGCGAGGTCGAACGAACGCTGAGGGATGTAATTAAAACCGCATGGGAATCTCCACCAAAAGTGCTTACCGCCGCATACGAAGCCTTTTCGCTCTTCGGGATGACGGCTGCAGACGCGGGAAGAGGTGAAGACGCAAGAGCGACAAAGGCGGCGAGGATAGTGAAGCGGGAGGTCAAAGCAACCATGATTATATGCGAGTAAGAAAAGGGGGAAAAGTTAAAGGGTGAGTAAAGATTAAAAAGACGTGTATGTAGGGTAGTTTGTAGGTAAAAGACACAACTGAAAAAGGCGGGTTAAAAAGAAATGATCACCAGGATCAAGGGAATGCGAAGGAAAGGGAAGAAAGGGTGAAGAGATTCGTCTTGAGCGCAAGGGTTCTTATAGGATACTGGTATTTGTTTCGCTTTGGTTGAAGGCGATCGATCGAGGGTTTTGACTTTTGGTCAACCAACGTAGGATAACTTTTCGAGAGATTTCTTCATTCGTTAATTATGTGTATACTGATTTTTCCTAGGGGTATTTCTGTTAGAAGATAAGGCAGATACATACGTACAAACCTGCGCGCCAGTTTCCAGAGGTAGCTAACACATGGATACCGCTCGAAAAAAACATTGAGGAGACGTTGGGTTGAACACCTTGAAAGGTGACAAATCATGTGACCGCGTATATATGACCCAGTCAAGCAGCACTGAGAAGACTCAATAGAATGAGGTTCCAGCCCAGAAAGATTGTCCTGGCAACAGAACAGCCGAAAGATTTTCCGACTCGGATGGTCGGAAGTATGTAAAAGAGATTGAGAAGATACGTGCTCAGGATATATCGATCCTTATGAGGCCAACGACGCTCCTCATCGAAAGATAGCTGTGTACCGGGCCCATCGAAAAAATTTCGAGGAGACCTTACCCGTTTCTGTTGACAATCAATAAGGAAGGTCGATGGACTTTGAATTCGTCTCAATCAAGCAACCGTCTCGCAACTTGAATCCAGGAAAGACTTTGAGAGTTAGCAGCAAGCGTCTCTTTGATGCGGTCCGTGGTATCCTCGACTGAATGAGTGCTTGAAATACTCGAAAAAGCGTGTGAGTGGCAAGCCGTTGATGTAGTGCTGTGTTTTGAAATGTCCCTCCTCTTTGCCACCATCATGGCGCCGCGCTCTTAGCCGATCCGGCGTTATTACCTTCTCCCTTATAAAGGCCAATTTTGAACGCATTCTTTCTACCCAGATTCACTCCCATTTCATCACTTGATTCATGTTGTCTTTGCCGTATCGAAGAGCCCTTACCCCTGCGTTTACTGCCCTGCAGACACGGGGCAAAACGATTGATGTTCGTATTCTTCGACCTCTTCCCATATGTCCTGACTCTCAGTCCTAAATTCATCGATAGGCTTTGCAGGCAGCATTCAAAGATCCCTTGTCACCGTTTTATCTTCCTCCGGGAACTCAAGGACCATCGTCACCCGACCCTCCATCTGAAGTAGACGATGCAGTAGACCCGTTGAAGGAAGCGACCCAGAAAATGACTAACGCAGGTTTTGACCCGGCCTCTTTTTGGGAGCAACATATCGTCTGGGGAGACCAAGACTCGTTCCAGTACGTGTTTTTTTTATTACATTGTCCCCATACGTGCCTTGTCTCAAGTCTCGTATAGGCATGTCAACAACGTTCGTTACTGTACGTCGACGCGCTCCTTTCCAGCCCATCCCTGTTGACAGCTTAACTCTGCCTGTATTAGTCCGTTTCTTTGAGTCTGTAAGTCCTGAATTGACATGGCTCTGGATGCACCATTAACCTGCGTACAGTGTCGAATGAAGTGGGTGACGTCTATCGGACGTCAACTAGGAGGACAGGCAAAGGCAGATGCCATGATTAAAGGAAAGGGTGTTTCCCTTATCATGAAGTCGATAGAAGTGCGCTTCCGTCGCCCAGTGACCTACCCAGATACCGTACGGATATCAGTGACCTTCGCATCATGCCATCCTTATCTCTCATTGATAGCTCCTAATTGGTTATCGTCCCAAAGACCCTGCCCTAGACGAAAAAAGCGACCCCTCGACGTTCTATGCCACAGCGTCCGCCTACTCTATAGCGCAGAAAGCTGTTGTCGCAATTTCAAACGAAGCGTTAGTCTGGTACGATTACGACCGGCTCAAGAAATGCGCTCCTGATGAAGAGACGCGAGCCGTTGTTTTCGGGCCCGTGAAAACCATGAATTAGCGTTAATATCCAGGTAAAGTTATAGCTCTAGATGTACCACGCATTTGAAACAGCTAAATGTATTTATTGGTTTAACTTGACGAAGAGGTCGTGCCACGAATGTATTTCTATAACTTATCCTTGCGGCAGCAATTCTTAAAGCCCTCCTGCTCGTGCCCAGGCCTCCAAAGTCTAGCCTCTAGCGCAACAGTGCCTATCAAGATGTCGTTGCGTTCGTCCAATCATGGACAGCCGTAATTAGACCCACAACAGCCAAATAGCCTTGTACTAACGCTTTTAGAGGGTGTCAGCAGGCAGACTTCATTAACGCGATTGTGACCCTCCTGCCCTCCCGGATCGCACTACGGAGGTGCAAACCCCTGCGTTCCAACACCTTGCACCCATGACCGATCAAGATGCGGACTACTGAGGTCCACATGGACCGCCCTACAACATATTGTCGACTGATGTGGGCTTAACTTTTAGGGTTCATCTTCCCACAGCACAACTCAGACGATCTCAAATCAGTCTCAGTCCCATCTTTCCCTGCATCCTAGCCCTGACTCATGCCTACTTGATCAAGATTTTTCAATTATTACTATCGACATGACTTAAAGCAGGACTGTACGGAGCCCTTCTCTTCGTCAGCTATCTCCCCTCAAACTTGGCTTGAACCTAGGTGGACTACTTCTTTTAACCACATGCCCAGACCTCGGGCCTCTTGACGCTCAAAAACTATTCTACCGCCCTGTTGAGGGTCGAGAAACTCTCACCCTCAAATCGTTGGCGAAACCTCGCATCCAGATCAAAGTTGATCCATGATTATCTTCAAAGCCAGCCATAAAATCTGGCGGATAGAGATGGCTTTCCTTGCTGGGAGTTTTCGACTCCCGAGCTTTTTCCTTCGTCCCATCTCGAGGCTCGACAACCCACATGGCGATGTACATCTAGTACAGTGTCAACTCTAAATTAACCCAATCAAAACGCTGCAATATACACACTCACAACTGGTGCTTACTGACAGGTCTATAGATGCACATCGATGATTCGCATTGGTGTTCCCCATCATGTATGCAGTCTTACACCATGCTGCTTACTAGTCGGTCGAGAGATAACGCCATGGCTTAGTACAGGCCAACCATCATACACCATCGTTGGCGGTAATGGAAGCGCAGAAGCGACGGCTCGTCGGGATTGCCGAGCCCCGAGGGGTGCACCAAAGGATTGATATTCACGTGTTCATAACGCCCATGCTTCATCAATCCATGCCGTGAGCCATAACGTTAACGAAAATTGATTCTCCAACCTCTCCGTCGGGACCTCCACGCGGCCTCCCTATCCTTAAGGTTTGGATTACGCTAGGATAATGACGCGCGCCAATCTGTCCGTGCGCAGTCGAAGACCGCTGTAACGTTAGGTACGTCGGTTCGTGCTATGCACCTCTTCGAACTAGCCTAGGATTAACACTCTGGCCTATCGTTACCGGTCCCAACCACAGCTCGGTACTTCGCTCGTTCCGACTGACCAATTGGCGGTTTCAGTTAAGAGTCCTATGTGGCAACCAGCGCTATCTCTACGATATACTTAGCACGCACATACACCGCAGTGTACGTCTTTTCGCCCCGTGTGTATTTATCCAGGCTCTTCATCTCACCACACGCCCTATGACCGCTCCCGGCGATCCGTACCTAAATTTAATGGCACTTTTCATCCGACGCGGTCTCCACTTTCATCTACCTTCGTGTTGCTCCCACCGGCATCTCGCCAACCACTTGCTCTCGTGCACACCTTACGTTACGAGCGGTCCGGTAGATGTCATGCTGGACCTTCAAGTTAGGTTGTCCCACCCACTCTTGGCCTGAGGGTGCGTCGCGTGGACTCAAAACTCTGCGTCGACTGTGGCGCTGCTTAAGACTAGGTTTTCTCTTCGAATGCGAGATCGTTGAAAGAAAGGGTAACGACATCGTGCATCATGCATTAGTTCTTTTGTCGGCCCTTCACCCATATAGCAAGGCTGAAGCTTTTTGAAATCTAGGGTGGCTCTTTTTCTGATGCGCTACAGAACAAGCAAACGGCTTGGCTCTCGTACGCAGCATCTTTGCTTTGCATGGGTACGCATACGTATAATGCACCCCTTCGTCAGTGATCCTCAACATAGCACACCCCACCGGCAGGACCGACGTCGACTCGGTCCTACCACGATCGCGATCCCAATGCAAAGCAGGGTACAAAGTACAATACAATACACAGTGCTAGTGAAGCAAGTACGTCCTAACTGACTCATCATAATGTTCATGCGCAGACTCATGCTCATTGCTTATGCACATTCACTGCTGCCAGTGATCATGAATCATGATCATAACATGCCAACTCGAATATTATAACTTACAGCCTACACATCCATGCAAATTAAACTCTTGCATATGTATTATGCATAACTGGGATGTTAGGTCCATCCGCAATGTACATTGTAATTTCTCCAGATCTACTGTGCATGCATACGTCATATAGTAAGTGCAGTGGACCGGGACCGGGACCAAGGGAGCAGCTTGCACGGTAACAATGGCTTGGAGAGACAGACTCATTGACTCGGATATGGTATGGTAGTATGGTTACCGACTGCCCCAACGTAAGTTGATTTATGCTGTGCTGTGGTACTAAGTATGCTATGCTATGTACTGCATATGCTGTAGGATCAAAGAAGTTGTGTTTAAGAGTCGATAAAGTATGCTGGTTTCTCTTTCTTTCTCTTTCTTTCTCCCTCTAACCCCAAGCCGCGTTAAGCCGGAGTTCAAGTCTCCACAGCTCATAGCTGAGGCTCTTAGAATTCGAATTCGAATTCGTTCAAGCTTGTTCGGCGTTCCCGTCGCCGTCTCCACATCGACATCCACACACTGGCACTCTGCTACGCTAACCACTTACTTAACGCTTGAACGGTTACCGGCTGATCTCAGACCTCTTTTAGCATCGACTAAGGACTCGGTCGCTCTGGCTTGTTTTTGATAAAGAAGGAGCACATTCGTGCCCTTAATCTATAGATGCTCGGCGCTATGCCCGCCCGCAGCCACGCCTATTTCGAATTCCAAGCACAAGCCCATGCGCCCAACACGGGCAAGTGAAATAGCATCGCTTAGTATATCCGCCAGTGCCCGGTACCTGAAGTGCTTTAACGCTAATCCTATTGCAACACCGTGATATAGCTTGCAAGTGATTGACATGACATGTGTGGCTGACCATGACGTTGCGTTAAATCCGCTGGGTATGCATATGACGGAAGGTACACATGCGCCAGTACTTTCAGACGTAATACTAGGGTCAACAAGCTGGCCTTAAACTTTTAGCTGGGAAAAGGCATAGGTGTGTAGGTAACTTATTAGCTACGTGGGCCGAGGGCGATGGAGATTACTTATTAGATATGTCGATATTGATGAGATTCGGGTTTTAAATTAATTAATGAAATGGGCGAGGGGTTCGCCGTTGGGGTTGGGGTTCTGGAGGGCGGGGGCCACGCCACACATGCGCAAGCGCATGCTTTGCCAGATCTTGATATCAATTGGGTTGGTGAGCCTGAAAGCAAACAAGGTATTGATTAATATTCTTGGAATAATTTACGAGAGAGCACGATCCGACACTACACTCGAGCTAGGTAAGGCTTGAAAGCTTGAGATCTGGATGTGCTTGTAACTGCTTCCAGTCATTGTATAGTCGTTCCGTTCATTCAATCATCTTGCTTAAGTTTTCAAGATAGGCTCAAGCTCACGACCGCTCCATAATCATGACATGATTGGAGGTTGATTAACATTCGGTAAGCGGTCCCTGCCTGGATAGGTCTCCGTGAACGGTCTCGAGTAGAGATCCGAGATGGCAGCTGGTAAGAAAAAAACAGTTTAGGATCCTGTCGTGTTCGCTAGCCAAGACGTCACATGTTTTCGCAGGCAGCTGGAACGATGAAGGCGTGCGGGGAGCGGGGACGCAGGGCGACATGAGATGCCGATTCGGAGACGTGTCTGACACACCACTGGGATGGGGACAACCGACAAGGGGTGGCGTATGGACCTGCCGTTTTGAGGCTAGTTCAGTGAGGTGGAAGAGAAAAGCTCCGCCGATGGAGAGATCAGATGGGACATTAGTAGAGTCCAGGGACCACGGAGATTGCCGGAGTTACACGTGTGAGGGGAATTTACGTGTGGATCTGAGATCGGGGATTATTGGTTGAAGATATGTAAATTTCCACAGCACGACCATCGTCTCGAAGTGTGCTTTACCATGAACAACCACCAGCAACAGTGGTTAGATCAGTATTCCCTCTACAACACACGCTCACAGGACCGTCAGCCCCAGTCTCTCTCTCTCAATCTATCCTCCCTCTCGGTCACTTCCCCTCCAAGCGCGTCCCCCTCTACTCCAGTCAGTCCCTCCGTCACACAGTACAACTCACAGTACCAGTTCGACTCCCCCTACGACGAACATGCCCCCTACGATAATAGACGTACTCCTGGTCCCTCCCGTTCCTCATCTTCTACTTCTTCCTCCTCTCATCTCCCCCGTAAACGATCCTTTACAAGCACCCCGGTCCTTGAGGAAGCCATCTATGATGAGTCTCGCGATGCTCCCATGGAACTTGCATCCTCACAAACATACGAAGACATCGACATGCGTTATACATCTAGCGCAACCACGACGGCCAATGGCAGTCCTGTCGACGGTAGCGATGCCAACAGCGGCGGCGAGGCTGACCCAAACGCTGCAATCAGCACAATTTCAGGTGTCAATACATCCATGAACATGCTCGGCAAGCCTTTGGCAGCCAACAACTTTGTCACAAAGTTGTATCAGTACGTCTCTTGTCATCTTGTCATCTGCCCTCCTTTCCCAGCTCAATCTTTACCCACAGAATGATCAACGATACCAAGTCTGCCCATTACATTAACTGGACCGAACTTGGGACCTCTTTCGTCGTGTCCAATGTCGGCGAGTTCAGCCGCAGCATCCTCGGCTCACATTTTAAACACAACAACGTCTGTAATCACTCCTCTACCTCCTTGGCATTCTCTAATCTCTCAGATACTTAGTTCTCCAGCTTCGTGCGGCAGCTCAACATGTACGGCTTCCACAAGATCAATCGGGTCCGTCACGAGCCCCTTACATTCGTTTTTAATTAAAACATTAAATCACCACACTAGACCCCGCGTGCCCAGCGCACTTCCACCGATGCGCAAACCTGGGAGTTCTCGCACCACAAATTCCTCCGGGGTCGTCCCGATTTGCTCGACGAAATCAAACGCAAAGCCCTTGAACCAGATCCAGCACTCAAGCACCGCGTTGAATTGCCTGGCGAGGTGCGTTTATCTTTTCTTGTTATTTTCTTATGGCATACGCACACGGCACACGGGGAATGGTTATGGCGTCTGTTACTCTGTGATTACTGTAACTCCGTGCCGCTGCCGCTTCTGCCTCCGCCCGATCACCAAGAGCAACTTCCCCGATCGTTCATCCGATCGATCGTGACAACCTTCTTCCATTATGCCATGCCATGCCACACCCTTGCAATCCAATGCATTGCACATATTCCTCATTCTTGCCCCGTCCAGCCTTCCCTCCGCTCTTTCCGTTTCACGTTTACTGACGTTTTTGGTAATCCCGGTCCTTTCTTCTTCCCGCGAAACACAGGTGGCGGCCCAGCTTGGCGCGATGCGCGATGAGAACCGGCGCGTGTGGGAGCAGCTCAATCTCGAACGGAAGCGTACAGAGCGCCTTGCGAATGCTCTGCAGCGGCTTTGGGAGTTTATTGGTGCACGTCTTGGGAATCGTACGTTTTCTTTCACCGCAACAAGTTAAAATTCTGATACTGACATACATTCGCAAATATGTAGTCCCGCCCTTCCCGCCAGACGTGATGATAGGGGATATCGGTGATAGCCCAAACATCTTTGTCACTTCTCCAGCTGGAGGGCAGTCTTCATCTGGCGGTCAGTCAGGTGTACCAGGGCGGTTCGCGCCCCCTCCGCTAAGTATGAACAACGTCCACATGGGCAGCCACACATCGTCACTACACACGATGCACAGTCCCAATAGCAGCAGCCCAACACAATCTGACTTCCAACAACCCCCAGGGAGTGCAAACGGCCCGCCGCCGCCACTCACGAGACAGCATTCCTTCCAACACACCGCCGGGGGGTACCATCTGCGCGGGGACGCGTCTCCGCTTCCTGCGTCGCCCGGGGGAAACAACTCATCCTCGATGGACGTATACGACGAGTCCGATGCGCCAGCGCCAGCGCGTATATCCTCCAAACGGCCACGCATCTCCACCGCCGCAGACGACGATATCATGTCTCACGGGTCCGCGCCGTCTTCCGCGCATCCCGACTCCGGAGCGGGCGCGTCTTCGTTATCGGCGATGTCCTCCCCGGGCGCGGGTGTGAATGTGAACGGGGGCCGGAAACCGAGCCGTGCGAGGAGCGATAGCGCGCCGTTAGGCTATGGGTTTGGGGCGCATGGAGGGATCGGGGGGATGGGTATGACGGCGTGGGGAGGGGTGGGGCGGCCGAGGAGCGGGAGCGGGCTTGCGGGGCGGGGGGTGCCGAATATCGGGAGTGCAACGAGGGGCGTGGGCGTCAGTGTGGGTGCTGGAGGGATGGGGGTGGGCGGCGGAATGAGTGCGATGGGAAGTGCGATGGGCATGGGGAGTGGGCTTGCGGGCGTAGGCGTGGGCGGTGTGAACGTCGGTGTGGGATTGGGCCCGCCTGGTGTTGGTGTTGGCGTGGGCAGTGGACTGGCCGGGGTGGGACAGGGTATGAGCGTTGGTGTGCCGAGTTTGCCATCGAATGGGAGTGTTGCATCAAATAGGTAAGGCGGGCGGAGGAAGGTACGATCTACGCTAGTTGGCAGCTCATGCCACGCGCTACCACGACACCAACCAAAATTTTTACAATACCCACCATACCAAACGGACTTCTCGTGGCTTTTCCTCGCTCCTTCATTGTTTTTGCATCCCGTTCATCTTTATCCCGCACAGAACCCCACAAACCATTTCTCCCCGCTTGTCCCTGCGTTGTTTTCTGTGTCGCTGTGCTCCATCTCATCTCATCTCATCTCATCTTTTGTACTACCCAACCACTCCCGATCACCATAGAGTTTCTCATTTGCTGACCCCAACAACCATATTTACACACCTACACCAAAAACCAAAAACCAAACCCAACTTTCGTCCGTTCCTTCCCCTACCGCTACCCCTTTCCCTGTCCCGTCCTGTGTTGCCTGTGCCTCTATGTTATTAACAAATTTTGCTTGCACCGCGGATACCCTCTTGTTGTACATCCATCCATCCATCCTTACCTCCCTCCTCCTTCTGTCGCCCTACGTCAAAAGCCACCAACCTCGCCCTCGCCCCCCGCCTTGTGTGCTTGTATGCTTGTACCCGCTACCCGCTTGATACATACAGTTCCTTTCCTTTCTTTTTTCCCCCATGTAGACGTTATACAGATATACAGATACCCCATCTTCAAAATCGACAACTCCAGCACTAACCCCCCCACTCTCTCTGTCTCTCTCTTACCTATCTATCTATCTACTCTGCGTTTTTGTTGCTGTTGTGATGTAGTACCTCACTTGCTCTTGCTTTGTCTTGTATAGCCTTATCGATATCTGAAATCTCAATGTTTGGCACATGATGACCTACTTCAAAGATAGATTGTACTGCTGTATACTATACTAGTGTGTGCTACCGTATCAACGAGCTCGCTTACTTGGGAGACATGGGTCTACCATTGTAATGTCGAGGTTGGCGTCCGTTAATCATGCATGTGGTACACCACACAACAACGAGTTACACACGTGCAAGGGCGCGTCGTGGGACCTATATTCTCATGGTACCTTTTTAATGAGTCCACCTGGCACCTGGGTCCAGCGTAGACAGCAATGAACCTCAAACCAGATAAGAGATACAAGGTACGAGTACATAGCGTATTTCTGGTCCGTTATCTCCGCTTGCCACTATGTACGTACTTACATATAAGTACCATGTTCAGTACATTGTATTTATTTAATTACCTAGCCGTACCTGAGACGAGTGGGGATGTGGCGCCGTGGATCCTTTAGCTAACGTTGCTTTCTTGGATGCGTGCTCGACGAGGATGAGGAGGCACTGGCAGGATTTTTTTTTCAGTCTATTTGGAATTAAACACATTTAGGAGGCCGACGCGTTTTGGAATTCAAAGTTGCACGCTGGGATCATGATGGCAGTTAGCTGCACAACAACCTGTCATAGTATCAT
The DNA here is from genome assembly GCA_018220975.1 of Tephrocybe sp. 9980TJB. Classification (NCBI taxonomy): domain Eukaryota; kingdom Fungi; phylum Basidiomycota; class Agaricomycetes; order Agaricales; family Lyophyllaceae; genus Tephrocybe; species Tephrocybe sp. 9980TJB. Next base: position 150,465 of record JABAJU010000017.1, read on the forward strand.
CGTCTCCGAGTCCGGTCCTCCGTTGCCAAATACCACCTTTGACATCGGAGGAGAGCTCCCAACTCCTTCTTGGACTCCAGTAGAGAGATACTCTTTGAAGTCTCTTTGGGAAACTTAGCATAGCATGGGCATGATCATTTGGGGCTCGATCTCATCGGAACCCATATATATCACGGAACAGACTCAAGCCGACGGTGAATGTCTGCAGCAGTGCTACACGTTTGATGTATGCTGTGATCCTTGAGGTAATTATAGTCTCCACTGTTCAGAAACAACACGTCTGCCCCCGATTATGTCGAGATTCGAGTTTATTCCAGTTATATGTTGTTGGCCGATGTCAACGACGAAACTTGATTTTGAAAATGTTGTAAAAACGCGTTGATTTCACGGCGGCATGTTGACATTATAACATCGGGGTTTTTTAAAGTGAAATTTTTTTGGAGATGAGATGACGACCAGGCTAATGTCAGTCTGTCGGGCTCCACGGCCAGCCAGCTCAGAGTAGATGCGCCCGCGTCCTTGCTGCCTCCTTATTCCTATAATGTCGTAGAGTCAAAGGCGGTTATCTAATTAATTTGGCGAAATGCCTTTGAAGGTTGATACAAATCCAAACCGGAAAAGGTACAGGCTACGTCTCTACTGCATTTCTTTCAGATGATTCCGACAAAAGCCTGAGCTCATTCAGTTAGGCCCAGAAGCCCCACGTCTAGCACGCGCACGCATTGGAAGATCGTAACCCAAATTTGTAACACTGCTACTTTGTTCTGGGATAGACTGACTCCAAAAACCAGCGTTTCCATTTTCTGTGGCGGATGAACGCGTTCATCTTCTTGATCCTCCAGTTCAAGGGGCTCGATAGGCGGCGTTTCCCCTCCCCACTGTGCAGCTACGTGCGCGAAACGGCGTAGCTACTGCCAATACGAGCCAATGTGCATTATAATCGGATTTGTCTGTTTCTAGAATATCCCTCATGACCCCATTCGCGGTGAACCTTTAGCCTGGCTACAGATGAAGGGATTGAATGTCCTATATGGCTATGGCTTCTCACTCACGGTGGCCCGTGCCTATCGAGTTCGAGGACAGGTTTAGGAGACCTGTTGCTGGCTAGTCTTGTAGAGAATTTGGATCCTATTTTGGCCCTCTATCATGTCGTAAAGGGAATGTTTCGATGGGTCTATGACAAAATTTAGGACACAGGAGTGCCCTTAGTTTTCGCTTCGCACCCTAGTCATCATCCCTGGTGGGTCGTCAATTATGAAGGCAGGAGAAGCATAACGCAGCCAGTTCAAAGCAAAAATATTCCCAATGGCACTGACAGTTAACAGCCTAAACGGATTTTTGGCAGATGAGAAAAGGTGCCCTGAATGGATTCGTTACGAGAGCGGGATTGCCCAGGAGAGCCGCTTCCTGCCGCCAGTCGCCACGGATGCGGCCCATGTATTTGTATGATCCACCGGTGCGATATGTCGTACAAGCCCCTTTGAGTTTAGGCGTGAGCAGCTGCAGTCTGGCACTCTTCAGTCAGACTGTCAATCACTACTTGTCAGGCTGATGCAAATCCCTTGTCAGAGTCTGAGATTTTCCATCTGTATGCCACAAAGCGCTAGCCTCGTCAAGATTCGAGCAAAGAAAAAGCTTTTCTACAAGACAACCAAAGCGCCGACATGGCCGAAAACCGTTGCAACAGTAGAATGAGGGTCTATCTATTTTTGTATTGATGGCAACAGGCAAATCATTACGCATTATGTCTTGCGCATGTGAACGTGTGACCTTTGTGACGGAACAACAATCTTTCTTCTTTGCCCCCCTTGTCGCTGACGAGAAGGCTGGGACCCCACATTCTTTACTCTACCCGTTCTTTACGCTCAAAAAATTATGGGTGCTCACGACAGCCACAAACTACACAGGCGCATTGCCGCTATCAAACAGCGCCGTCTTCCCCCTGACGTTGAGGCTTCTTCAGTAAAGGAACTTGTTGCTAGATTTAGTCCTACCTTTGACTGGGCTTCTGCTCTCTCAACTGACGGAGCTAACTCCGCTACAACGGCTGATCCTGCTGGTGAGCACACTGAACTCCCATGCTTCAACTCAAGATTCGACGCGTTCGGTCTGCATCGATTGATCGCATTTCACACATCCATACTGCAACTTGGACATCTTTTTTCTTTTCTTCTCATGGTGCAATGGTTTCGAGAGTGCTGACGCGTGATTCATTTCAGCGACCACGACTGCTGCTCCCGCCACTTCTGACCCCGCTGCCCCCGCAACGACCTCTGATATTGTAGCTCCCACGTCCGACCCGGCCCAGACGACCGATTCAGCTGCAGCGCCCACGGACACCGCTACTACCTCCAATACTGCAACTACTGATCCCAATGCAATTCCTACTGCTACGTCGTCATCTGACATTGTCGCTCCAGTCACGACTACTAGTGCAGTAGCACCCGTAAGCGACGTCTATTCCTTCTAATTAAATCATTTCTGACTGCTTTCAAAGATACTTACGCCTACCACTACAGCCCTTACTAGTCTCGCCGCCACAACTCCCTTGACCTCTGTCGTGCGGACCACCTTATCTTCTTCTTCAACCTCTGCAGCTCCCAGTGCAACCGAATCATCTTCTAGTGGATCTGGTACCAACGTTGGAGGCATTGTTGGAGGTCTTGCCGGTGCTCTTCTCGGCATCGCTGCCCTCTTCTACGTTGTCCGCTTTCTTTTGGTAAATGTTGTTCTAGCACTGGGTATATCATACCTAACACACAACTTGATTTAGGATCGCAGGAAGAAGCGCAATGATGAATTCGGTGGGGCCGGATTCGATGCCCATGACTTTAGACGTTCTGCAGTACTCATGGAAGATCCTCCTACTCATGATGAGACCGTTGAGCGTGGCTTCAACCCTCGGCCACCTACCATGATCGAGCGCAGGCTTGCTTCCCCTGCGCCGACCTTCGGGACCCAGTATGGTGCTCCAGGACCTGCTGCTGGGCCCACCGATTACGAGTACAACCAATACCAGGCTTATGGTCCTACGCAAATGAGGTCTCCCACGTCTGCTAACCCAATGCTGGCATACCCTGAAACTGTGTACCCTAATGCTTACGGACAGTCACCCTTCTCACCCAGCATGACGTCGTATGAAGGCAACCAACAAGCGGGCGTCCTCACTAGGCAACCATCCAACCCCACTGCCCTCTCACGTGCCCCATCTGCAAACGGTCCCAGCGGGTACCCTTCGGAGGATCCTCACTTTGGTGGATACCCCAGCCCGCAACGTGCTGAATACGTTGATCTTGATCGCTCCAGTGTGACTCCCTATCAGGCTGCCCAATACGCCGAGATTTCTGAACATCTTCACGCTGAAGTACCCGCTGGTCTCGATACTCCCGCCGTTGATTCGTTCCTCCAGAACAACAACCAAGCCCATCCACCTCTTCCCGCGAAAGCTGACACGCCAGAGCCCTCGCCATTCTCCGATCCTCTTCCTGAGCATCTCCCATACCCCGGCGAAGCTACCCCACGTCCATCCACTGACTCTGTTGCCCATAACCTTGACGACTTCCCTGTCCCGCCCTCGCCAGCACACAGTAGCCGATCGCGCCTCGTCGACTCCCTGCCGCCCACGCTCCCAGAAATTCACCTTGAATCTCGCCCAGAATCATACAACTTCCCCACGTCCATTCATGGAAGCAGCAACAGCAGCAGCCCTGTTGCGAGCGGATTCCCGGGCGGTGTGGCGAAGGAGTATTTGAAGAGCCCACTTGCAAATCAATTCCCTACTAGCCCACTCGCATCCAGCTTCGGTATCCCCACCCCGCCGGCTGCCGCGACTAGTTTCCCTGTGCACGAAGCTCAAGTCGAAGCACAGCCCACTCCGCGTGTGAACAAGTCGGAGGCGCCAGCTCAGAGGCCGGAGACCGTATATGACGATGACGATGCATATGGTGGTTTCTGACCAGCGGACGAATTGACAATGCACAACTCAAGTTGAAGAATGAAGAAGTGCTGATTTTAAATTCAAGGGTGTAGGATATTAACACTTTGTTCGCGCGTTCTTGCGTGTCTTTCTTGTCGTTAAGTTTTTGTTTGGGATTCAGCGGGTGCGGCGTCTGGAACGCCTGTACCTTGCTTTGTCTTCGTTGTTGCTTGGATATGTGTCTGGCTGCGCATGGACTTACTGGTGCAGGCGCTAGAGCGGTCACACGGTGCAATATTCCGTTATTGATATCTTTTTATTGCTCATTTAAACATTGACTTCTTTCTTCATATACGGATCTCTCACGAATCGACACAACTTGGACAGAATATACCTAGCGTTTTAGTTTTCCCGGTCGTATGGCCTCCAATACCCATTTATCAACATAAAGGCGCCCAGAAGCCCCCAAATACAATACTAAGGCTCCCGCCCTGGTGCGCCAGGGCGGCGGGCTGCAGCGAATTTTGAATTATCATGCTTCTATTCGGCACGGGGCTTTTCAGCGGTTGTTGACTTTTTCCGAAAATAAATATTTACCGAGAATACCGGCATTTAAAGATGGGCTTTTCATTTTCAGCTTTTTGAATACCATTTCTTACATACAGGAAGAGATGCACGATTTTAACTGTCATGCCTAAAGCTATATATGTATAAGATGATTTTTTTCATAAAATCGTCTCGACATTGCAATGAAGAGTATACACATCTTATCTTATCAACATGATGATCGATGGTGTGTACCTGGCGAGGCAACATGACTCCAGTGAATCTTCTGTGCCGGAGAAACGATGGTGTAGAAAATGGTTCTCTATACAGAATAGACTGTATGTCTCTCAAACTCAATAGTTGCGAACCTTGGAGAATATTCACTCATTGAATTATGTACTACAGGTTTCCTAATAACTTACGCGACGGAAGAAGGCGGAAACCCCATTCAAAGACTCCGTGTATAATTCCACGAAAGCGTCGGGATCGTCTGGGTCCAGACTGGGCCGGAACCAGGGCCGCCGGGGATGTCCAGGGGGCCACTGGGAAAAGAAGTCGATATCGTAGAGCAGGACTGGATTTTGAGGAGGTTTTGGAGATCCTTACGACCAGGGAAAGGACAAGTAAAGATCCATGCTTCAGCTGTCACGAATATGGGTCTGAGCGCTATGGAGGCGAGGTAGCGAAATAAAGTTTTGTGACATGGTGACTTGTAATATATCCTAATTTGCATTTATGACAAGTCCGCGAAAGTGGTGGAGAACGCCACCAAATTTGGCATGAGAAGTGGTCATCACAATATAGCAGAACACATATCTACAGTCGAACCCCTCTCTCTCTGTCATTATCTCCTCCCCGTCGCCGCCCAAGCTGGCATCCACCCTTGACAAGGGCTGAGCAGGCCATCTAGTTGTCTGTCACTGGCATGGACCTTAATACGTCAATCACAGACGCCGTCGAGATCATACAGGAGGCCAGATATGCTATTGCTGCGGTCTACAGCCTTCTGGTGTATGAATGGTTTGCGACGTAAGTTCCGATATATCTGCTCTCATCAATGTTCTAACCCTCTTCTCAGGCTCTCAGTGGAGATTCAGCTGGTGTGCTTAACCTTAAGACCTCAAATCGAATCCAGTTCTTACGGTCGAATAGATCCATAAGGCCCGTTGGACCTCAATAAAAGTCGCATACCTGCTGTGCCGGTATTATCCTCTTGTCCTATGGCCAATCGCCATGGCGGCGTACTGCGGAACATGGTCATGGAATTTGTGCGAGCGTTTCGCGCAGCCTGTGCACATTCTCTTCATGCCATGTGTAAGTGGTGCTCTACCGATACTCTATTATTGTGCTGACTCTTCTTCGTAAGCAACTCCTTCCACAAGGTTAGTCAACATCACTCATGGTGATAGAACGCCGGTCAAACTGATATATCACTAGCGGTCATGCTGATGCGCGCGTATGCCTTTGCTGGGCGCGATACGCGTATCCTTGCCCTCCTGTTAGCTTGTTATGCGGGGCTTTTCTCAGTCGACATCTGGTCCTTCTGTACCAACATCTCGACCCTCCCAGAGAGTGTGTTCATACTTTTGGGCGGCACCGGGTGCTACCCATATTACGGAAAGGGTTACATGGGATTTCGGATAGGCGTAAGTCTCCATGTGCTTACTTGTTACGAAACCGCTGATGTTATTCCTACAGTACTCTATGGTAAGCACTTGATGGCGTTGTTAAGTTTTCGACGAGAGTATTGAGGGGGAATAATCACAGTTAGCCGCCACCTTGATGGATCTGATTTCGTTGATAATCGTACTCACGGTATGTGTCGGCGTTGGTTGACAAACAATAGGTGTTCTGAAAGACCTCGTTATGCAGCAGTGTCTCCGTAAAACAAATTCAGGATTAGCCTTGGCGCGATATTTCCTTAGGCAAGGTATATATATATTTTTCACTTTTATCACTCTTTTCATGCATTGAACAACATTCATTAGGGCTAATTTCTTTTGGTCTCGTTATTGCAGTAAATCTCGTCGCAGCGGGCCTGTTCTTTGAGTATGTCTTACCTTGGTCTTTGAGACTAATACAAATTTGAATGTGTTTCTTAGCCAGAGTAGCCCAAACAATGGGCTTGGACTCCCGTTCGTCATGACTGTCTCTAACCTCATAGTGCGTCCCCTTTCCAGTATCTTTCTTTCCATTGTCTTATAGATTGCTGTTCAGGCATGTCGCGTGTAAGATTCCCTGATCACAAGCCCGATTTCGAGCCACTAACTGACCTTTGTATAGTATTCTTGGTCTGCGAAGAAAAGTGTCTCCGTCCGACGCGCAAATAGAAGCTCGAAACTCCGTTCTTGTTCGAGAGGCATTCGCCTCCCCCCACACCGTTTCACGTTCTGACCAATGGCTTATGCCAGCGGACTGGTCAAGGTAGCGTCAAGCGGCCACGCACCTATCACTTCCTATGGAGGTACCTTAGACGGACTTTTGAGCCCCTTGCATCCATCACACATTCCTACACCTTCACACATCACTACCGAAGCATTCACGACTTAATTTATAACAAAAACCTGTACCATTAATCCTGTACTTGTACGTATCACACGCACACACTGTGCTTTGCTACCATTAGGCTAGATCTCATTGTGTACGCGTTAACGCTCCTTACCATTATCACTATCGGTACACAGTACTTCCTCACATTCATTAGAATTCAAAACTTGTTTTCACCCTCACAATGACCATTTCCAATGTCTGGTGGAATTGACCTTGATCTTCCATTTCACCTCACAAACACCCGTGGTGATAATGGTGCGAGGCAACGATTTGAGAATAAAAGTGTGCGCCCGCCCTTCGCAGCATAATTTGCGCAACGTGGCGAAGATCTATTTCATGGCATCATGGAAAGATGACATTTTCCAGAACACCATCGACAATCTGTCTTCCTGAATACTTGGCACGTTGAGAACAATCAGTACCAATAATGGGATGTCCATCTGTACCGATTCATGTGGAACACGCTTTTCTCGAGCACATCAGGTACCATGAAATGTAAGTTTTACCCTTCGTTGTCAGAAAGTGTCAGTCTTGTCTCCTCCCAAAATAGCACATGATACCAACTTCCGAGGCCCTTGCGCAAGGCACATCATCCAACGCTCCCCTAAGCAAAAAGGTACTACCCCCAAGACAAAGGCTTCAAATGATTAAAATCTTAAAGTGTGGTATTTAGTCCACAATTTCGCCTACTTGGCCATCGTATCAATCCGCTGCATCGACCTCCTACACTTTACAACTCAAATAGATCCTTTCATCACTTAAACCCTATCTGCCTCCGTCGATGTCTGGCCTAACGACGCAGTCCCCACCGGCACAGACAACTTGAAGGGCGGCAGCACATCTTACTGCGTTGTTGTTTAAGCAACCAATCGAGGTGAAGGCAGACTGCCCGACAGAGCTGTAAAACTAGCTATTCTGTAAGTTATTCACCTCCTCGGATCGGCATAAATACTCACCCTCGCGTGACAGAAATCTACGAGATACCAATATAATCAATTATGTGTATTTTTTTTGGAGTTGTCTGGAATTCTGGACACCAATCGTTTCGTGTGAGGAGGAATCATCTATATTCATTCCTTTTAGGGATTGATGGGATTGTTTATCCTCCATGCTTGAGAGTCAGTTATTGGGATGGGAATCGGCCTTTGTCTGATCGCTTTTACCTTCCGAGTCATTGGAGCTTGGGTATCAAGTAGCATTTGGGCAGCAATCCCCTGCCAGAATAAGCGTGCTAGTCTAAGGCTTCGGATTCTGCTTCGTAGACTGTTAGGCGCCGGTGTGGGTGCGTGTGTGCGTCACTAGAGAGTGACGCCATCGGATCTACATAGACCACATATATGATATCACCCTTCCAACTGCCATTGATATGTCACTTGAAGGCAGATGAGGAGGCTCGAGTTAAATGAGCATAACTTCGCACCTGTATATGTGCCGTAGTATAAATGTTCGTTCGATTTTCTAGTGGCGGCTCTTTCGAATTCAATACCAAGAAAGTCTCATAGACACTGCAAGGCAGTTTAAGGATAGGGCGCCACTCGTTCGGATCATCCATATATATAGAGCCAAAAAGGTCCGGCTATATTTGACCTGAGGTTGTCGTCAAAATGGAAGCCTATAAACAAGCAGGTCAGCGTCAGAGAGTGAATGATGGTACAGAAGGGATTGCCAGCAAGTTAGAAGCTAAAGACAGGTGTAAGTGCAAGTGCAATATTAATCCTGACACCATGTGGTAGAGATCAGAAAGATAAATAAATTGGTTGTTGGGCAACGGCATCTTGGCGTTGTCATCATATCAACAGAAAAGTTCCGACCTTGCCTTAACCTTCCTTCACTGTTGTCCTAGTTCCCGGCACGTCTTTCCAGCGCCTCCCTTGTCCCACATTCATTTTCTATTTCTTTCTTTTTCACGCCCTATATACCCATGGTTCACCACGAAAATAGACGTAACCATCGCGCTCGCGCTGCTCGTGCTGTAGTGGAGTCTTCAGCTTCAGAGGTAGCAGCCAAGAATACTGTTGTCGCAAAGACCACAGCCGCTGCAAAAACAACTGTCACCAGTGCGGTCTAGTTCTTTTCCAATTTTATATAGGCCTTGCTGAGTTGTATATAGCTACTTCAGCGGCAGTCAAGCCTGTTGTCAAAACCACATCGGCTGCTGTGAAGTCTACGGCGTCTGCTATCAGCAAACTAGTGGTTTCATCTTCATCTTCCTCTATCCCAGCAGTAGCCACCACTTCCTCCACATCTACACTTTCCCTTACAACAACATCATCATCTGTCACTACCACCTCCCTACCCCAGTCCTCGGTATTCCTTCCCTCCTTTCCTTAAGCTCTATCTCGCTGATTTCATTATTTCTAGGCCACTACCGGCCCAATCGCGACAACCACTGTACACGACATTCCTAGCAGTGTCGCGACGTCTTCTGCAGCTGCGTCCACCTCCGATGTGCCTGCAACCACTGGTGCTGTCAGTGGTGGAGCTATTGCAGGAGGTGTGGTTGGTGGATTAGCCGGGTTTGCCATACTCATTGCTATCGTCGGTTTCTTCGTCGTAAGTCCATTGTACATTTCAGCATCCCTTTTTAACCAAACCTATATCCAGAGGAGATACCGTAGAAAGTCGATAGAGGCTTTGGCCTTCAATGCTTCTCAATTCCGTCGCTCTGCTCTGCTCCTGAATGACCCTCCAGAGCTTTCTGAGAAGGAGAAAGTACCACAACGGCCACAACAGCGCGGCCCACGTCCTCCCACCATGATTGCACGTCACATGAATGCCCCTGCTGTTCCCCAAGCATCTGCATCAAGTCCTTACGGTGAGCACGCGCCCTACAGCGCTGATCCTTACGGCCACTATGCTGTCGGTGCCGCGCAATACAATGTCGGAATGTACGGTGCAGACGGACAAGTTGCACGCGACCCCTACGCGGATCTCTATGGCGGAAACCCCACGTACGGCCAACACGCCCCGTATGGACAACCTGGCTTCAGTCCCCAACAACAGCAACCAGCTCAGTTCCAGTTTCCCCAGCGACAACCCTTCGCACAGCAGCCATATACCCAAGCGTACCCCTCCCAACACCAGACATATCAGAACTCATTCGCACCTGCCGCACCGGCATCCGCTACCCTTTCAAATGCTCCTCTGCCCAATCCCTTCTCCAACTCGACGACTACCACTGCCTCCGCTGCGCTTGCGGCTGCTCGTTCTGCTGCTGCAACCCAGCGCAGTCCATCCGTCAATTCTCAGTCCCACTCTGACCACTCTCACGTTGGTAGCGATACAAACTCGAGCCAAGGGGCCTCATCTTCATCTATGATCTTGCATCGCCGCCAGTCTACCCAGGCAGGCGGTGCTCCGCCTGCGTATGAGGAGGACCCCAGCTATGCGAACGTCCAGCGTGACGTAAAGGTGTCACCCAGCGCGTTGGCTGTGGTGAACGACGGCAGCTCATCATCTTCTGCAGGCACAAATACTCCTGCCGCTGCCCCTGTTACTGCTGCATCCCGGCGGCCCGCCTCCTCATATACCGTGTATGACGATGAGGATGCATACGGTGGCATGTAAATTTGAGAAGACCCTCCCAACGTTTATTTCTTCTACTCCTCGCAGGGCCGGCAGGCTACCCTCGTTGCTTTATGGACGTCGGCTTTTTGTTTGGGCCCGATATTTCCTGCTCTATCAAGGTGTTAGCCCCTTAACATCATATCGCGGTGTATGACATTACATGCATTCCAGTGGGCGAACGATCCCCCTTGAAGTCGTCGATACCCACTTCCTTTTCCTCTTGTCTTCTTTCGTATCTCTTGTCCTACACCGCAAATCCTATTATCCCGCTGTTGTTGTCTCCATCCCGCCCCATCCCGCACCGAATATCATTATTATTATCATTTGCACAACTGCAGAACCAATTGACTCCGTCTTATGGTGTTGGAGCAGAACCCTTATATGTATGTACTGTACGCAAGAATTTCATTGGGTCATCTTTCCATCATCGAAAGCAAATCTAGGTTCTGTAGCTTACGAGTCCACCCTTTTGGGCCCTCCTGGAGTTTAATTCTGATTCAAACTGAACTCGTGTTGGCATACAGTAAGTTCTGCGGTAAGACAATATGACTAGAGTTAACCTGAAGGATATCCGGAACAGCACAGCAACGTGACGTTGCACGTCAAACTGTTCGAAAGTTAGGGCTTAGACTTGCGCAACCATCCAACAGTCGACAAAGAGTGGCATCAATGTCCATGATTTGAGAGTCGAAAAAGTCCTACAGTGTCCGTAAAATTGCTACAATAACAGAAATGTCCTTGCTCATTAAACTACAGTTATAGTCGTGTTGTAGAAATTCAAGACAGATGAGGGACCAGCCTACGTTACGAAACCTTGTCAGCCTACGATTTCAAACCAGAAGGTGGGTAACTTACACCAACCACGAAGTAGTGCCCAATCCCCAGCTGAGCTGTTCCCTTAGTATCAGGAATGGTCACAGTGAAGTTCTCGTATGTTCCGTCAGGCCCATGTGCGGTGGGGTTGTAAGACCCAGCATAAAGAACAGTACCCAAGCGATCTAGGCTCTGAGGAGGATCGCAAGGGCCGTTACCGCAAGATAGGAAAGCAATAGCGATGCCGACTTCCTGTAGGTATATAGGCCCATTCTACTCATTTGGCGTCAGCACGGCCGACCTTAAGAGGTTTCAAAGACACCTACAAAGCGCTTAAACTGCACAACAGTCTTTTTCCCGCCCTTGAGCTTGGCTCCATCAGCGGGAATGGAGATTTGATTGCCTTGCGCCAGGGCCATAGCAGCGAAAGCCAGAGCAGATAGAGACGTGAACAACTTCATTGCAGATATGCCTGTGGTGGATGTTTCAGAGGGAAGAGATGCTGCTGACAGCCGCCGTGCAGCAGCAGTTTTACAATGTATTTGAGGCGGGACTTCAAATTGGCCTCCTATTCGGAAAGACGAAGTATGTAAATACGAAGTGTCACCTTGACCTCGGTTCGGTTCGCCTTGCGGCAACACTGCCTATGCCTTAGTCATATTACCTCGGAGTCGGTGACGTCCGTAACACAACCTGTTATCCTAGTCAACCATATAAGGATACTTGCGGCATAATGGATCATTCGCGTACCTTGACTCCCTTGGCTGTCGTTGAGATGAGTATGTCATTGTCACCCTATTGGTGACCACGATCTAATAAGGTGTGCATGCATACACAAGGTTAGAAATCCCAGGAGGTCGGAAGACAATGATTTAAAGCAACAGCGATCCATGGCTGTATGGCCCTTATGCAGGTTGCAACGAAATTAAGGTAGATTGGAAGAGTCGCGACTGTCACAATGATCACGCATGGTTCTTGTCACGCATGTCATACTCGCGTCAATCTCACCTCACGCCCGACATTCAGACGGTGAGCTTTCAGAGAAGGCCAAGCCGTTGATAATCCTTAGATGGGACAAGGTACGATTGATTTGACGCGTCTGAAAAGAGTTCACGTTTTGATTTAGTGACTTCACACTGGCAGTCGAACTTGACCCTACGGTCGACTTTGTGGCTGGCACAGCGGCGGTAAATATTTCCGTAAAGTTAACTCCTGGACTGAGTGATTAACTGCCGCAGGGAATAAATAGTCTGATCGTTGGATTCCCGCTAGACACCGGTGTGCTACATACCATGTTACAGATTCACTGGATGACCTGAGCATCCGCAGACTAACGCGTTTTTTTCAGTCAAAGTACGCTTCCAGAACCCACAGACAGCCATCAAATACCGCTCAACAGTTCATGCGGCATCCACTATAATACGTGAAGAGAAGTTCCTCGGTTTGTTCAAGGGAATAACTTCGCCATTGGTAGTACTTCCTTGCGTGTCGATCATTGCTACTAGAGTCTCATTCTTCATGCTTACAGGCGTTTAGCGCACTCTTGGGCGGACTTGTTTTTTCTTCGTATCGTTTCTTTTTGAAATTACAGCTAGAGGACAATGACGACAAACCAACACTAACACAAATCACTTTTGCTGGCTCTGGAGCCGGAATTATATCTTCGTATGTCTACTTGTTGTGCCCTAAGCGCGCTTCGAAGGCTGAAGGGATATTTAGGCTCCTAACTTCACCTATAGAATTAATCAAGATTAGACAACAGACCTCTGTGCAGAAGTCTTTGTCGGTATATTCCACTGCTCTTCAAGTTATCAAAACTTCGGGATTTTCTGGGATGTATCGAGGAATTACTGCAACAGCTTTGAGAGATACCCGCTACGGAGCTTATTTCCTTGCTGTTAGTCGATTGCTTTGTTGCTCTAGCTTAATTCATCACGCATTGTTAAGTATGAAGCTACTTGCCGTGCCCTACCATCTCCAACTCCAACAAGACATTCGGAGGGAGCTAATTCAAGGGCGTCGGCTTATTGGTCGACCTTACTTATTGCAGGTGGTATTGCTGGAGTTTGTACGTACATCTTTACCCAATTCATCGGCTCAACCCTTCTTATTCTTAATTTAGTTGGATGGGTGGTGACTTTTCCTTTCGATGTCATCAAAACTCGCATTCAGAGCACTGAGAGTAGCGACTTGCGGTCGTCCCGTCTCAGTCCTACGCAATCCCGCTCGACATTACCTCCGTCAATGCCCTCTACATTAAATGCTGTGGACACCAACCCATATCGCAACACGGTCTCTACCATTGTTCATTCCTATCGCAAAGAAGGCCCGAGTGTATTTTTCCGGGGCCTTTCTCCCACTCTGCTTCGGCAAGTCGCTCTTTATTGCATGTGTGTTTGGACATAACTTCAGTTTCGTAGAGCTATTCCAGTGAACATGGTCACTTTTGTGACGTTCGAAGCCGTAGTCCATGCCCTCGCCTGATCGTACATTTGGAATCGGTGGTGAGGCACTGAAGTACTAAAGAGCCTGCAACGATACTTGGACCTTACCTAAGGACTCCCCTCGACTCCTAGTTCAATCTTTTGCTGCATGTATAAGACATGACGATGATATATATAGCTCTGAACTAGACTTTGAAGAGGATTCCCTCCTTTATCTATAGTAGCATACCATTGGAGGTCGGATTTAATAATTTACTAGAATTCCTAGACTGATCAATATGGAGCCCCCGTTTGAGTTGGTTTGACACCCTCAGAACTGGGCGCTCTGCGGTCAGGAGTCCGACTGCCAAGACAAACATCTCAGTGAAATGGAAGTATGCCATGAACTATGTACTACGGATGAGAACTGCAGCTGAACAAGAAGGCGCAGAATCTAGGTGATATCCGAATAACAGTTTTGAAGTTTTCCGGTCTTGCATATTACAATAAAGTTCTATATTATTTGCGGTATATATAAGTATTTCCAAGCAATTAATCACCGAAAATGTTCCTCAAACTTAGCAAAGGAGATGGCAGAGAGACATTCAACCTCTCTCACAGCTAGGATATTCTGCCGATCATCAGCTTGCGAAATAAATAGGTCACAGAACCACTTACATCCACCAATTCGTTAGGTAGTGCATTCATTGCCAGATGGCTCCACCGCGACAATCCTGGGAGTAATCCGGCCAACCGGATTCGTACTGGCTCACCAGGGGAAAGTCCAGGCTCAGAGGAGACGAAAACAGATTTTTCGAGTCCAGCGAACAACACCTCCGTCGCCCGATCTAAACATGATTCAAGCACGCTCGCAAAATCTGGCGATGTGATGATGTCGCGTGTCTCTTCCAGCAGTGCGAGGAACGCAGGGTCCTGGGGTTGCGGATGTATTAGCGAAAGGGTAGCAGGCACATGTGGGAGGTGTTGGGAGTGTGAAAGCTGGGAGGAAGTTGCGGAGATGTCGTCGAATTCAAGGAGGTCATATGGCGCAGGAATGGTGGAATGAGGGGCGCAACCGCCCTGTGTGAGCACGTGCTGAACGGTCTCGGGGGTTGAAGGCAGTAGGGAGGATATAAAGCTATAGGACGTTGTTCAGTTTATTAATTAAGCATCCAAAGACGAGCTTACTCTATTCTCCGTTCCCTGCCTTCAAATGTAATTTCATACTCTACGCGTCGTCGTACATCACTCACGAGCCGATGTAGGTCGATCGCGGCAAGTTTGCTCTTCAAGGACACACTACGAGTTTTTTTTAGTGATCCCCATCTTGATGATTTGAAACGAAGAACTTACCCTTCAAACGCTTCTTCAACTCCCCGCCGTACTCTCTCCCCAACGTCTTTCCAACCCACGTGCAATATCCACCAGCTCAGTGTCAAAAATTTTGTCTCAACCTCTTCACTGATAGAAACATCGTCCGCTTTCCCACTATCTTCATCAAGAACCCCTGCAAAAAGCTCCTCGAAGTCCCGTTCCGACCTTAGCAACAAATTGGTAAGTGTGAATTCGGAGGCCATACGTTCCTGCCTCCTTTCATCCTGCTCCTGCTGCAGAACTGATTGAACATATTTCGATCTTGCTAGCAATGTGAGCTGTATTGATGTTAAAAGTGATAGAAGGGTAGTCGAATAGAGAACCGTTAGGGTTCTTGTGAATGCTAGACGCATGTTAGGGTCACAGACAACAAGAGACGAAGAAAAAACGAACTAAGGATCTTCACTTCATTCCATAGTTCAGCAGTCGTTCGAGAGTTGCTTGTCTCAGAGAGAATGGAGGAACTGATCAAGCTTTCTGACTATGAAGTGCTCAATAAGAAGTCGAGTAGGACTAGAATTGCAAACGTACTTGGCCTGATTCCGCAACAGAGGAACTTTCCCCACCGTGTGCAGAGCTTTCCTCAAGCTTTACTGTCTCTGGCATATGAGCGACAACTTCGTCTGTCTGCAATATTTCCATTTCAGGTCTGGCACCAGATGATTCCACCCAACTTTGAAGACCTGACGTCGAGATATCGGATATCGAAGTAGTAGTAACATCGTAGGACGTAGATGCTACCGAAACCACTGCAGACTCGGCCTCGGAACGCGTCTCATGATCCTGCAGCATGTCAACGCTGGACGCCAGGCTAGACGGCGGACGCTCCAAACGTTGCTTGTTCGCATGACGTGCCTTGGACCGGTTCTGTAACTCCAGAGTAAGCTCTTCGACATTCATTTCACTTAGAACTTGCTCTGAGAGCGCTTGAATCAAAGCAAGAACGGTGTAAGAAACATCATCTTGAGTTTGGTTGAATCTGCGTTTGAGACTGAAAGATGACTGGGATTAGAGACGCACAATAATATCAAGAGATGCACAACGCACTTGTCCCGGGCCAACCGCTCCTGTTCTAATCTGACCTTGACCTCTTCAAGCCTGTCCCGAATATAGCCCCTCACGACATATCCACCACCAATGATAGCAGTCGCTTTTGTGAATCCCTTTCGGCGTTCGTAAAAGAAATTTTTGGCGCCGGTCAACATGACCTGGTGTGGTGGGTGTATAGAACAGAGTTTGTGCTAATTGGGACCGGGGAAGTTGTTGGTTAATTAGCGACTCCGACAAACACATGATTTTGTAAACATCAGTTATGATTCAACCCAATTCCAGATAGCTGTAACTTGATTATTTACAAAGTTATGCAGCCGTCTACAGCAGTCCCAGTCAAGGCAAACTTGTCCATCAGTATCTCCGTCCGTATCCTCAAGTCCTGCACTTCTCTTTTCAACAGCTGTGCTCGTTCACGCTCTTCAAACCTCAATTTTGTCAGCAGCGGCAGCAGTTCTTCGACTTTTTTCCACCTCTCAAACCTTTCACGTATCGTATCCAGGATATCGTCCGAAGCCAGGTGATCATCCCAGGTCACGCCTTTCTCAATTTCACAGTGCAACGGGCAAATTTGGCTAAGGAAAAGCGCGACAGGCCCTTCCTCTTGAATGGGCGAGACTCCCATAGACAGGGTGCGGAGTGCGCGGAACGGCGGCAACTGGTACACTAAAGCCTGATCAGCAGTCGGGAAGTCAGTCGTCGTTGCGTTGAGAAACATGCCAAGCATCTGCAATTTGGGGCAGTGTTGTGCAAAGGGCAGGAGCGCACGCAGTGTCAGGTTTGTGTGCACCATAGATACGGGCTGGGTGTTGAGCACGAGGACCTCAATGCCTGGCCATGAAGTGGCGATCTCTTCAACGTCCGCAAGGTCGAGGTGTAAGGGGTAGTGGTGTTCAATTTCAAATGACGTTAGGTTAGGGCATTTGAAAAGAGGACGGAATGCATCGATGGATACGCAGTCTTCTTTCTTCGGAGGCAAATTGAGCGGTACGTTGGACCCGACAAATGAAACGAGTGTCAGATATTTGAGTAGTGGGCATGCATCAGGCACAGCACTGGTAAGGGCGCACACCGCCGCAGGATCTTCAATTTCAGGGGAGTCGATATAAAGGATGGTTAAATTGGATGGGAAGAAGGGTGTTGTTAAGAACTTGACAGCGTCGTCGAAGGAGATGGTCAGGCTAAGGTCCCAGAGAGAGGGGAAGCACCCTTCTGATAATGCCGGTTGGAAAATTGCGATGTCATGTGGGTTTCCACACCCCTGGTATTCATGATACTGAAATTGTACCGTCTGGATATTTGCAAGTTGAGAAAGGGATTCGGCCAGTTTCGTTGTAAGGCAGAAACGGGGGAGGGTAATCGTACGCAGATTGAGAAGGCTCGAGCTTAATTTGACCAGCCCCTCTTCTATTTCGCGCACGGGGAATTTGAAGCGAAGGTCGAGTACGGAGACGCTAGGCATGCGCGAAACAATATCTTCAAATGCGCGAGCGACACTCGTAGTGTCTGAATAGAGGCAGAGCGCCAACGATTTGAGATTCTTGTGCATGAAAATCACACACAGAGTGAGAGAAGCGTCCCATTCCAAGGAATGCATGTTCGGAAAGATGTCCAAGCTCGTGCGTGACCGTGCAATATCGTCGAAAACGCTGTGATGGAGGGGATGCTTCGTTTTTGTACTTTGATAGGACAACTTCCGTACGCGACGCCGGTACCGCTCAAACCTAACCCAATCGTTGGATTCGAGCGGACGTACAAATTTCTGGATTTTGAAAGCATTATTTAACCGAGTGTATCTCAGTGACTAAAGGTTGGGCAACACACGTAGGAGTTATTGTATCTCTCGAGGGGCGAGAGAATATTAAACAGACGCCAAAGATCTGTAATGTCCTTCCACAGGACGTCTAGTGCTAGTTCGGACCATCTTTTCGACACTCTAGCGTTTGACGCGTTGGAAGCGTCATCGAGAAATTGGAAAACCATGTCCAACAATTCTGGTATGGCGATAACGCGAGAAATCGTAGAGCCATGTGTAGTCATGATTTATGGGATCTTGAGCGGTTGGCAACTGCAAGCTATTGACGTGAAGAATGAGAGTCAAATGGGGAACGAGGAATTGAACCAGAACAAGAGAAGTCAACCATCACTGGCAGCATGTGATCATCAGGACATGATATCTCCGAGAATCAGTCATGTACATCAACTATCTACTATACGTAGACGGTGAGGCCTCTCAGTGCAGGATTGGCCCCGTCTACCACAACTATGCCAGTCATACTAGAATGTAGGAGAGCCGGAGTCGAATCTACTTCGTGGAAACTTATGTAGGATACCCAGGTAATACTAAAAATTGATTCTGAGATTTATTTTATGATTCTTCAATTCAGTAATTCTCGAATACCAGGCTGAGGTACCGTTTCCCCTCGCGTCACCATTAGGTAGGTTAGACGCTCTCGATATGAAGCCGCAACTCTGTTCTCAGGTCGTGTGACTCCTATTGCGCTCCTCCATCCTAGCGTTTGTTAATAACGGCAAAAGCTTATTCAAGCTGTTCCACTTTTTGGACCGTAACTCCACAATCTTGTCAATTCAGATATCCCATAGTAAGCTGTCTTTGGACCTGGTATTGAGATTAACACCCGGCGGG
This sequence comes from Tephrocybe sp. 9980TJB, assembly GCA_018220975.1. Taxonomy (NCBI): domain Eukaryota; kingdom Fungi; phylum Basidiomycota; class Agaricomycetes; order Agaricales; family Lyophyllaceae; genus Tephrocybe; species Tephrocybe sp. 9980TJB. The sequence continues at coordinate 169,351 of JABAJU010000017.1, forward strand.
TAAAGTCGGCTCAGAAAGAGGGCCACAGGACCTTCTTCCTGGATGGGAGAGACACCAAACGATAATGTTTTCGTCATTTAAGCACAGAGTCTTCATGGCAGGCCACGACATGGCGATCTCCTCCATGTCTGCAATTCGAAGGTCTAAGGGGTAGTTGTGCGATATGGCAAATTTATGAAGCTTTGTGCATTTGAAGAGAGGGCGAAAGATGCTGATTGATATACAACGTTCTTTCACAGGGACAGACACGATGTTCTCGGTCGTAGCATTGGATGCATCGTAATAAAGGTCTAGAATTCGGGGTAGGGGACATCCATCTGCGATGACTGTTACGAGGCCCGAGAAAGCAGAGGGTGTCTCTAGGGCAGAGGATTCAATGTAAATCAACGTGATAGATGACGAGGAAAGGTTAAAAAATCTAACAGCTTTCTCGTAAGGTACAGTTATCTTGAGTTCTGCGAGGGCCGGAAACGAGTCTTCGGATATCGCGGGTTCGAAGTTTAAGATATCATCTGGTATACCGTAACCACTATCAGATGTAGAGTCCAACGATCGAAGCTTCTGGAGTCTGGAAGCCGCCTCTGCTATCTTGCTCGTGAAGGAGAAAGGAGGGAGGATGATAGATTCCAGATTGGGAAGGCTTGAATTTAGTTGAGTTATATCTACCTCGAAAGACAGCACGGAGTTGTAGAAGCGCAGGTCCAGCTTATAAAGGTTTGGCATGCGCACGGTGACATCCTCAAAGGCACGAGACAGAGCGGAACTGTTCGAAGGAATGTCAAGGGCTAAATTCTGGACATCCAAATTGTGCATGAAAACCATGCACGGCCGCAACGCCGGTCCATCCCATTCCAAGGTATGCATCATCGGAAGCACTTTTTTGCTTGTACGAGACCACATGATTTCGTCAAACACACGAATGTGCATTTCGGGATCGGAGTCGGATGGTCTGTAACACAGCTTGTGTACGCGGTATCGATAGCATTCAAACCTATCCCAGTCCCTGTATTTAAGCTGACGTCTGAATTCCTGTATTTAAGGAAGGACTGATTAGAACGACTTGAAGCCATAATAGAGACGCAATATTGGCCCTTGGAATTTTTTTTTGAGAGGTGCAAGGATGGAAAGAAGAGGATAGAGATCCTCAACTTCCTTCCAAATGATGTCTAGCTGGGCCAGACCATTTTTGGCGCACTCTAGTATTCGACGCGTTCGACGCATCGTCTAGACATTGAAAAATATTGTCGAGCAATTCTTGGGTGGTCAAGACCTTTGAGGTGAAAGATTCCATCTTGAATTTCTGGCAGGGCGAGTAGTTTGAAGTGTAGAAAGAGTGGTGCCAACGCGTGGCCAGCGCATGATGCATCACTCGCTTGCAAGCGTTCAACTTCCTGCACCCTCCTGGTTGTAATCAGAACCGGCCCGCGAAGTGCCATGTTTTGGTGTGGTTCAAGGTTGCCTTCCATGCAAGTATCCCAAGCAAGGGCGCTGTTGACGAAGGCGCTTCTCTAGTTATATAAGTACCATACCATTTGGGAAACACATGTATCTAAAATATTAAATAAGCAATAAATGCGACAGTCATTCTCGAATCCATGAGCTTTGACTAGTGACTCCCACCTACGAGAGTACCGGCTTACCTGGTGTCTGTACCAGATGACATTGAAACGCGCAATTGCCCTTTAAAAGCTCCGTCTCAATTTTCAGTTCATATAACTCCTTCTCTAGCAGCTCTGCTCGTTGGGCCTTTAACTCCAAGGCCTTGAATATCTCCTGCCGCGCGACCTTCAAATGTTGTGGCTGGCGCTCCTGCATCCGAGCTTTCATCAACAACGACAATAGCTCGTTCACTTCTTCCAGTTCACTTTCCACAAGGCTAAAACCGCGGGATCTCCAACCTTAAAAAAATTGCAGCCATCGCTTATCTCTGTAATCACAGTATCAAGCCGGCATATTTGGCGCAAAAATAGAGCAACGGGACCCTCTTTGTAGATGTGCGAGGTACCCAACGACAGGGTTTTCAGCGACTGAAAAGGCCGTGTCCTGGATTGTGGGCCAGTATGAGCGAGGGCGGGTTCAGCATTGAGGAAAATGCCGAGAGTCAAGAGGCGGGGGCAATGACGAGCGCATCCAAGGTGAGATCGCCGGGTCCTTTATAAAGTGATTCATTATTTAAAGACAAATGCTCCATCGCATGCCATACGCTGGCAATCTCCTCCCTGTCTGCGAGTTGGAGGTCCAAGGGTAGTCGTGTGTTATTGAAAATTCTCGGAGGTTCGTGCATTTGAAGAGAAGCTGAAGGGCACGAATTGAAATGCAACGTTCTTTGATAGGGTCATACTATATAGCATCTTCAACTGCGCATGCGGCGTATTATAGCTGCTTCCGCAATTCTTGAATAATCTGACCCTTGAAGCTTGACCTATGAGAGTACCGTTTTACTTGTGTCGCTACCAGGTGGCATAGACGCGCTTAGCACTTTGCTCTTGAAAAGCTCGATCTCAGCTTTCAGCTCATACAACTCCTTCTCTAGCAACTCTGCTCGCTGGTGCTTCAACGCCAAAGCCTTACGTATCTCCTGACGTTCAACCTCCGCATACTGTGGCTTACGATTACGCTCATGCATCTTAGCTTTCATCAACAACGACAGAAGCTCGTTCACCTTCTTCCACTTTTCATTCCACAACGTCAAAGCCACATTATCTCCAAATCTCCAAAGCGCGCAGATATCGCTTGGGCCCTCAATCACAGTATCAAGCTGGCAAATTTTGCTTAAAAAGAGAGCAACGGGGCCCATTTACTGGATGTGTGAAGCACCAAACGACAAGGTTTTCAGCGACTGAAATACCGGTATCAGGGATTGCGGGCTAGGATCAATAAAAGCCAGAATTAAGGAGGATGCCAAGAGTCAAGAGGTGGCGACAATGGCGTGCGAAGGGAATGAGTGCATCCAACGTGAGATCTGGGGGTCCCTGTTTAATTGGCTCGTTGTTCAAAGTCAAATCCTCTATTGCATGACATGATGTAGCAACCTCTTCCATGTCTGCGAGTCGGAGGTCTAGGGGGTCGTCGTGTGTTATTACAAATCCACAGAGGTTCTTGCATTTGAAGAGAGGCCGAAAGGCACATATTGAAATGCAACGTTCCTTGATAGTGTCTAACGCAGCAGCTTCAACTGCAGATGCTCCGTAACGAACCTGTAGGATTTTGAGTAAGGGGCAAGTATCTGCAATGGCTGTCATGAAACGAAAGAAGGCAGTGGCCAGTTCGATGGTGGGAGATTCAAGACGAAGGTGTGTTATATCAGACGACGACAAAGGGTTGTCTAAAACCTTAGAGAGCCCTCTCGTAGGCGACAGTCATACCGAACTGCTTAAGGGCCGGAAACGAGTCGCCTGTTTCCGTAGATTCGTTGGAAATATCTTCCGATTCGCCACAGCCTTGGTGTTCATGATACGAGTAGTCCAACAATTCAAGTACTGAAGTCTGGAAGCTGGTTCTGCTATCTTGCTTGTGAAGGAGAAAGGGGGAAGGATGATTTGCTTCAGATTGGGAAGGCCTGAAACTAGTTGAATTATCTCTGCCTCAAAGGGAAGCACAGAGCTGGAAAAGCAAAGGTCCAATATAGTAAGGTTTGGCATGCACGATATGACATCCTCAAAAGCACGAGACACATTGAAACCGTTGTGAGGAAGGCGAACGGCTAGATTTTTGACGTCATTATGTATGAAAACCACGCAGGGCAGCAAGGGACCATCCCATTCCAAGGTATGCATGTTCGGAAAGACTACCTTGCTTAGACGGGACCACATTATATCGTCAAACACACTGATGTGTATGTTGAACTCAGATGGTCTGTAACACAGCTTACGGACACGGTATCGATAGTGTTCAAACCTACCCCAGTCACTGGATTCGGGTACGTGTTTGAATTTCTGTATTTGAGCAAGTTCTATTTAGAACGACTTGAAGGCAAAATAGAGACGCACATATGGGCCCGTCTTGGGACTTTCTTCACGTTCGAGTAGCGCAAGGAGAGAAAGAAGAGGATGGATATCTTCAACTTCCTTCCAAACTGTCCACCGCTGTATCCGACCATTTCTACACACACTAGCATTCGATGCGTTTGATGCGTTGTCAAGACATTGAAAAATATTGTCGAGCAATTCTTGGATGGCAAAGGTGCGGACGGTTGAGGGAAAATCCATCGTAATTTTCTCGCAGCCTAGCGACGATAGAAAGGCTGAAAATGACGCACCGCAGACCATAGAAAGAGCGAATAAAAGAGCTCAATGTTAAACATGTCTAAGACTTTGTCTTAAGCTTCAACTTGGTTTCAACTTGCAAGACCGTGAGTTCAGTGTCGTAGTAAGAAATACACCGTCACGTGTGAGTGCACGCGTAAAGCATCACCAATACCAATGCCATGACACCGCGTGCTTAGCGCTACTTGAGTACTAGCATAGTACTCTTGATATAATTTCTCTCTTCCTCAGTCCAAGACCAACCCCCACAACTTGCTATCAGTAGGCCCTACTAGTCCACTCATTCGGCAATGGAGAATGGTTTATTAACACGCTAATAAAATAATATTTTAAACTTACTTATCTGCCTGCAACATTGACCTAGATTAAACTTACCTTGACTTCGTTACCTTACCTGACCCTACTGCTTACAGCTGCCTGAGATTCTCAGCAATAGTGCCTTGAAAAAGGTACAAGTAAGTCGCATTTTCAGGCAATAAGGTGTCGTAAGGTACTAAGACAAAATATAGTTTTGCTGATGTGACATGTCATGCAGTGGAGCCAACATCGAAACTCATGTACTTGGGGCGCCGTAAAACTCCTTCGAAAAGCCATTTCCTAGGTTTGTTGTATGATCCTATTTGTGTTTCTCAAATCCTCACTGATATTCTGACTCTCGGCCCAACCACCTACTAAGAGATCCCCATTTTACCTGCGTCTTCAGAGGGCATGATCATTAGACGTCGTCAATTTGTCCTGCATAAGTTGCATCTCAGCTCTCATATCATGCAACTCCTTCTCTTACATTTGTGTCTGCTGTCGCTCCTTGACCTTGAATGCCTCCTCAAAAGGTGTGACCGATTGCGCTCCTCTATCCTAGCTTTTGTCAATAATGGCAAGAGCTCATTTACTCTGTTCCACTTTCTATTCCCCAAATCCAGAGTCTCGCTTTCGAGTGCCCGAGCATTGAAATGCTCGCTCGCGTGGTGAACGATTGAACGCAGTGGGCAAATTCGGCTCAAAAAGTGGGCAACAGGGCAATGAGCAAGACATCAAAATACAAGTCTTTCAGTGATTTGAATGATGGCAGCTGCGATTGAGAACTGTGATCGATGGGAATTGAGATAAGCGCGTGTATTTGAAGAGAGGGCGAAGAGTTTTAATCGATATATAACGTTCTTGCACGGAGATCAACTGTGCCACTGACACGATCATGTCTTTGGTCGTACCAGTACCCTGAAAATTCATAATGAAGGCCTAAAGTTTGGAGTAAGGGGCATGCATCTCCGATGACCGTTGTGAGGGAAAAGCAGACAGAGGACCTCTCGATGGCAGGGGTTTCAAGATGAAGGAGTGTTAAATTCGACGGAAAGAATCGCTGGCCCAAAGGTTGAGAACGTTGAGAGCTTTCTCATATGGAACAAAGAGATTGAGCTCTGTAAGAACTGGAAATGAGCGTTTTGATAGCGCAGGTTTAAAGTTCGACATAATTGCTAGGTTAATGGGGTCATAAATAATCCACCTTCCAAGTTTCTGCAGCCTAGAAGCAGAGTTTGCTATCTTGCTCGTGAAGTAGAAAGTGGAGAGGGTAAGTTGAACTATTTCTGCCTCAGAAGACAGCGGCAGGGTCTCGTCGAAGTGGAGGTTCAATTTATGGAGGTTTGTCATACGCGTAATAACATCCTCAAAGGCACGAGACGCTGTAACATTGACAGTTGTCGAAATGTAAAGGACTAGATTTCTGGACGTCCTTATGCATAAAATGGATACGCTGCGACAATGGCCCATACTATCTCAAAGTGTGCATCCTTGGAAGCAGTTTTTCGTTCGCATGCCGAGACCACATGTCAGCGATAATCAGATCGTCAAACGCATCGTCATGTCATATGAGCTCGGATGATCTGTAACACAGCTCGCGGACATGATGTCAATAGTGTTAAAATCTATCCCAATCACTGTCTTTTGAAATTTCTACTTAGGAAAGCTATTGATCAGATGGAACGATCCCATAAATACTGAGTAGGGACATTGATACACATAGTATGCCCCCCCCCATGGTTTGTTCGAAAGGGCGCAAGGAGGGAAAGAAGAGTGATGCCATCCACTTCTTTCCAAATAATGTCCAGTGCTATCTCAGTCCATGTTCTGCATACTCTAGCATTCGACGCGTTTGATGCATCGTTTAGACATTGAAGAATATTGTCGAGCAATTCGGAGATAGCCAGTTGGACCATAATCGAGGAAGACTCGATCTTGATTTTGTCGCAGGCTTGTACGTGGCTCTAGGACTGACGCTGCAGTGTGTTCAGGCGAGCGCTGAGGGCGAGTGCCAAGTTATGTAGACAATCATAAAACTCCGCTTCTAAATGCCTTCCATACTGGAATCCCTGTTCCAACGCCTTCGCCGCTTCATAGACCGAGCACTATCTCAGACCATTTACTTCATATTCTAGCATTCGACGCGTTTGATGCCTTGTCAAGACGTTGAAGAATATTGTCAAACAATTCAGGGATTGCAAATACACGGGCCATTGTAGAGGAAGGCTCAACGATCAGTTGGTCGCAGGCTCGGAGATGTCTCTAGGAGAGTGACGTTGCAGTGTACAATGCATAATTATCTAGCTGTTATGTGTGTATCTCATAAACCATATAACTCCGCAAACGGATCCCAAGACGCATCTGTGTGCCTTTCATACTCCAATCTGTGTGCCAGTTCCTTTGCTATATCCTCCCCGTAGACATCTCCAATCCAAGCAAACATCACATCTATGCCCGCACTGATCCCTGACGAACTCCACACATTTCCATCAACGACCCAGCGCGCGTGAGGGACCCACACGACCTCCTTCCTCTGCTCGACAACCCACTTCCAGGAAGCCTTATTTGATGTCGCGCGCCGGTGGTCAAGCACGCCTCCGCGCGCAGCGATGACGGAGCCCGTGCAGACAGTGATAAGGTATTTAAGTGACGGGTACACGCGTGTGGTGAATTCGACGGCGTCTTGGATTATGCTAGCATCACGCGTTCCTCGGCCGCCTGGGATGAGGAGTACGTCAAGAGGTGGGGCATTGGCGAATGTATGTGTGGGCACGACGGACTCGGATACAGCAACTGCGGGGGATCCAATGGGCGGTGGGGGTTTGGTGGATACTGGATCGAGGGTTGAGGCGATGATGGAGAGGGTGAGTGGGTGAGGTGAAGTTAGGGCGAGGGTGTTGAGTGCATCAAGAGGCCCGAAGACGTCCAGCGCTTGGAATCCTGGAAAGAGAATGACGCCAAAGTTGAGTGGAACCATTATCACTGATATAATCTGCGTGGTGAGAGAGGCTTTATCTAGGTCAAGTGATGGATTGATTACCTGAGGGAGTCAGAAGATTGTGATGACTCTTTCAAGAGTTTGTTGGACCGTGACTTTTCCTCTATAGTGACTTAGAATTGTTCTCTAGCACATCATTCGTAACATGAATTTAAGTATGTGATTGCAGTTCGGATCATCAGAGATCTACAGCTTGAATTGCGCAATCAATAAGTAACTTGGGACGTGTCGCGGAGTCTATCCGCAAGGGCTCTCCGCAAGGGCTCCTATCTCCTTTCTTTGTTCTTCGTTTTTCGTTCTTCGTTCTTCGTTCTTCGTTCTTCGTTCTTTGTTCTTCGTTCTTCGTTCTTTGTTCTTCGTTTAATATGATAGTATACTGTGTGAAATTTGCCCAATGCCATTAATATAAGAGAGGTCATAGGGAACTGTGACTAATCGAAAATCTGGTTAATAGCGGTCAAGTTAAGGCCGCGTGTTATGCTAATTAAAATTTTAAATAATAAGCTAATATGTTAACTTGTTTTCTTTTTAATTCATTAATTTTATATAGCATTGAAGGATGAATATGTTCCTTTAAAAGAGGTTTAACTTCTTCTAAAGAAGGTTTAGTAATATAAATTCTTTCATATTCTGCCCCATCTTTCCTTTTTGTAGATTTCATTTAAACATCAATGTCCCACGTGATCTGCTACATCGCAGCGCTAACGACCATGGAAGACAGTCACGACGAAGCAAATTGGACCCAACATCCTCCTCCGGGCGCTCCAGAGCTATTAGCAAGACGCTCATATCGACCTCGGCGCGATTCACACTCGCGGAAACAGCACAGAGACTCGCATCTGGGGGAACCTGACCATGAACGAGAACGAGAACGGGATCGAGACCTAGGTCGTGTCTCGTCTAAGTCGAAGGTATGTAAATGGGACCAGTTGTGCTTTTGTCGTATTGCTTATTCGGCTGATTTAAGATGAGTTCTGCTCACGGTCAGAGGGGCGGTACGCGGTATAAGGAGAAGTATGTATTTAGCAAGTTTCCTTATAAAGCATCTGAATATGATGCTCATGAAGCCATCTAGGTTCCAAATAATGCGGGAAAGGTACGATAGGACACTAGCGGTGCGTATCTCCTGTTCTTCCTGTTCTGTACAAAAGCCTAATATTCATATATACAGATGCGTGACACCATTGAACGAGACCTCACAATCGCCAAACGGAAGGAAGAATGGATTGAGAATGAGAACAAGTACGTATATTCACTACCGGGCCTTCATTTCTTACAATTCCATGTTGACAATTACCTAGTCTCCTGCTAGATGCAATCTATGCTGCCGAGCCAGAACTCTTGAAGTTCGTGCATCCGCCATTCAGGTCACCCGTGCTCACACCGCTCCAATCCCCTGTACACACACCGCGAGAGCTTCCTCCACAAGTCAACCACCAACCATACCCCTATTCGGCGCATTCTCATACCAATTCCCGTGCCCAAGCACATACACCTCATTCTCACCCCCTCCACGCTCGTCCCTCTCCGCATTTACATCCCACCCCTCGTCCTAATCATCCTGAGCCTCATCCACAACGGCAACACGCCCCACTGCAGGCCTTGCACCAAGAGGAAGCGCCTGTACCCGCACCTGCTCCGCTCTCCGCCAGAGCCTCCCCAATCCCAGTCTTAAGACCGCTTACTCAATCTCCACGCTCTCCACCTCATTTGGGACCCAACGTCAGTAATGAGCGTGGACATGCACCAACACCTGCACGTACGCATGCGCATATGGATATGCGTGATCGTGAGGGGAGAGAACAGCAACATATGCAGACTCAAACCCATGGCCAGGTCCCAGGGCACGAGGCAAATCTTGGTGTTAGCCCGCGTCCCCGTCCGAAGACAGAACCGCCAACGCCCATGATCCCAGTGTCGGCGCCAGTGCCAACTGTTGGAAATGATCCTTTGAATAGAGACAGACCCGAGAATGGTCTTGCCAGCACGAATGGTGTATCCGACCGAGAATTAAAACCTGGATCAGCTGGACATGGTATGCAGGTAGAGACCCACGAACGTCCACCTCCACCTGAACGCGAGAATGGCGCGTTGCAGCCTTCAGTTCAGTCGACCTCTGAGCCTCAACGTCTCTCGGCACCACCAGGTTGAGGTCGAAGCAGGAGAGGGTTACTGGGGATCGCGAGACGACGGTTGCATGTTGTGAGGCATTCTAGCACATGTAGCTCAATCTATCGGCCTCTTGAGTCTGATTTGGGATAACGTATATATACTGCAATGACGATCTTGTTGATTTATTGTGCTTGTTGCTTCAACTTCTTGAGATCGAGGCATCATCGTGAATTCAAAATTGGAGAAATTCCACCAATTCTGGTACAGTCAATACACGTATAATACTAAGAGATGACAGCTTGGAATACAAAGTCCAAAATCCGGCCGTACCATTGAATCTATTCATTTTGACGCCCTGACTTATCCCTCAGAAGTTGGTTCTCGGCTCTCAAGTCATGCAACTGTCGCTCCATGGCCTGGAATTTCTCCTCCTGCTCAATCTTCAAATGCCGCCATCGGTTGTGTTCCTTCATCCTAAGCCCTATGAACAATGGCAAAAGCTCGTTCACTTTCTTCCACTTTTCAAGTCGCAACTTTACAACCTCGTTTCCGGTGTCCCAACATGCGCCTTCAACAACAGAACCCAACGGGCAAATTTGACTCAGAAAGAGAGCAACATGGCCCTCTTCCTGGATGAGAGAGGCACCAAACAAAAGATATTTCAGCCCTATGAATGACGGTAGCCGAAATTGTGGACTGGTATTATCGGATGTTAAGTCAGCATTAAGCAAGATGCCCAGAGTCGATATGTTGGGGCAATGACGTGCGAAAGGAACGAGTGCATCTAAAGTGAGACCTATGGGTTCTAGATAAAATGGTTGGGAATTTAAAAAGAGATATTGGATCGCAGGCCACGTCATCGCAATTTTTTCCATATCTGCGAGTTGAAGGTCCAAAGGGTATTCGTGGACTATTTCAAATTCACGGAGGTCTGTGCATTTGAAGAGAGGACGAAGCGCATGAATCGATATGCAATGTTCCTTAACGAGAACAGACATGATGTTTTCGTTCCTAGCACCAAAACGACACCGGAGATTTTTGAGTAAAGGGCATGCATCTGCGATGGCCGTTGCAAGACCCAAGAAGACAGAGGGTGGCGAGAGCTCGAGGGCATAGGAGTGGAGGTAAAGAGTTGTTAGATTAGATGGCGGGGAAAAGTTGGTTAGAAGTTTGTGTTTTCTCAAAGGGAGAAATCATATAGAGCATGGTAAGAGATGGGAACGAGCCTTCTGGTAGTATAGATTCGAAGTTCAAGGTATCTGTATCTGCCATTTCACTGCGAGCCCACCTATATTTAAAGGCCAGCGTTCCGAGATTTCGAAGTTGGGATATAGATTCTACGATCTTGCTCGTGAGGAACTCAAGGGGAAGCATGATTTGCTTCAGTTCAGGAAGGCCGGAAATTAGTTGGATGATTTCTGCCTCAGAAGGCAGCACAGTGTCATTTTTGCCAGCCACGAAGCAAAGATCCAATACATAAAGGCTTGGCATGCGTGCAATGACATCCTCAAAGGGCACGTATAAGCCGTCAAAAGGGAGGTAAGAAACAAAATTCTTGACCTCCTTGTGCATGAAAATCACAGACCCTTTCAGCGATCCAAACCATTCCAAGGTATGCATCCTTGAAAGTACCAGTCCCTGTTCGCTTGTACGGCTCCAGAGAAGATCCTCCCACACACTGGAGTGTATGCGATTCTGGCCCTCTTGCTCGAATGGACGGTAAGACAGCTTGCGGACACGCTGCCGATACAGTTCAAACCTATTCCAGTCCGAGGGTTTAAGATGGCGCGCGAATCTCTGTATTTGGGGAACCATTGATTAGAATGACTGGAGTTCACTGCCATACGCATAAAGACGCACATGCCAGTATATACCCGATGTGAGTTCACTTCGTTCGAAAGGGGCAAGGAGGGAAAGGAGAGGACGAAGATCCACGACCTCCTTCCAGAGAATGTCCAGCGCTATCTCAGACCAATTTTTGCACACTTTAGCGTTTGACGCGTTCGATGCCTTGTCAAGGCACTGAAAAATTCTGTCGACCAATTCTGGAACGGCAAAGACATAGGTCATTGCCGAAGAAGAGATTATGATTTCCCAGGATGTTCGTGCTACGGATTGCAGGTTGACAACGAGGCGTAGAGCGGGATGAGTTTGAAGTTGATGTTTTGTTGATGTCGTTTAAATGTTCAAGTTGTTCAGATTGACAGGTGTCGCACCTATATATGGGCACTAACTTGTTAGCGCCTTCTGGAGATAGAATTACAATGTACTAAGGAGATTTGGGCCTATACTAACTATAGGCCTTATTTCATCACCAAGGCAGAGATATCAGAACGAACCTCAGACATTGAAAGGAACCCACAAAGTAATGAGCATACACGTAATTCCACGACCTCGTAGGAGATTTTTGGGTTGAAGTAGCAAATTTGAATACAAAGTGCGTTTGGAAAAAAAAAACCTCAGTTCCATTGTTATAGAATTTGGTCTGCGTCTACATTGCCAGAAGGAGGCGGTAGAATAATGATGGAGAACTCTGGATCTTTTGAAGTACTTGTGATGAGAGATGAGTCAAGAGTCTGATTACAACTCTGGCCCCACTCGGACGTTCCCGCAAGCCAGGATGGTTGAAATGTTTGGTCGAAGGCTGTATCTATTGAACATCTGCACTGTCAGTGATGTTGTTGGTCTTGTGAGGTAGCCGCTAAAGAGGAATCTAGAATCTTGAGGACATCATATCCTTTCCTGACTATCTCGATAGCGGGGGAGCGTTAGAAGTATCAGAAACAACACAAGAAGGGAGGAATCATAAAAATCAAAGCAGGCCCAAGTGAGAGCTCTACGCTTCATTTTGTTGCGTATCCTGGTGTATTACTCTGTCGTCGGCAGACACTTCGCTCAACTGAAAGGTTGACTCCAAAAGCAATTCTATTTATCGCACAGCGTTAAAACGAATGAGGGATACGTTTAAATAGCCTTGGCCTTGACGAGTTCTTTTGCGCAATGAACACGTGAGCGAACCTTGACTAAAGAAAAAATATTTAAGGAACGAAGACTCACGCTCAATCTCGGCAACGGCAGCATTAATGACCTCGCGCTGGGTCTTTTCCTCCTGGAGGCTAGCGAGGACCTTGGCAACGACAGTCTTGGTGAGATCTGCCTGCTCGCTCTCCTTCTGTTGCTGCTCGTAGCGCACCCATGAGTCGAGGACGCTCTTGACCTCGGCCACAACGGCGACCTTTTGTTGCTGGACGAAGGTGGCGGATTCAAGTTGGGCAGTTTCCTAAGCGGTATTATTGCGTTAGTTGAGGATAACATAGGAAAGGATAGGGATGCGCGACGCACCTTGGAGATCGCAAAGAGGCCTTTGGTGAGGTCAACGACATCCTTCATCTGAGCGACGGAGTCGATGCGGTCCTTGACGGCCTGAGTGTGCTCTGAACGAGCACCATCGAGAACCTTCTTGATACGCGAAATGTTGCCGTCTGCCCAAGCCTTGTAGGGCTCTTGGATAACCTACTCACATGTATATTAATATCCAGGTCAACAGACCAACACAGTAAACCGGACAGACCTTTCCGAGGTAAGTGAAGAAAATAATCGAAGCAATAAGGATGATAGACTCCTCGTTGACAACGTAGAGCTCCTGTGAGATGGCTGTGGCTGCGAGGCCAGTGCCGAGGATGGCAGAGCCGGTTTTGGAGAGGATGCCAGGTGAAGAAGGGAGCTTGTCGATGACCTCGGACGCGCGCTGCTCGGGGGGAGGGTTGGAGGAGGTGGCCATCGTGCGCCTGTGGTCGTCGTCGTCGTCGTCGTCAGTCATTCTTCATTCCGCAAAAAAATGATACGTACATGGCGAGGGTGGGGATGGATGCGACCGCTCGCGGGCGGGCTAGAGATACATCAGGACAAATATAAGATAATTAGAAGAAATACATGCCAGCAGCCCGCATTGAGTTGAGTGCGATTCGGGAGGCCATTGAACAAGTTTTTGGTTGCTGCACAACGTCAACACACCTGCCTCGTCGGATTTGGACCCGTGCGAATATTTCTTGCCCGAGTTTCCACGATCCTTTCTTGGGGTTAGGAGTTGGCCATTTGTGGTCAGCTTTGATAAACTCAGGACTCCCAGCTTGTATTTTATCTTCGGTGGCCTGTAGCCCCTGGGGTCGCTTGTGAACCGCCTTTGTTCCACACGAACAAGGATTCTCTTCTTCTGTGTCACTTGCACTACTAATACTAAGACGATTCTAGCGACCGTGACCATTATAATGCAAACTGTGAACGGTCTAATACTATCACCCTTCCTCGTAACTGACGATTCAGAAGGCTGAAAGCTCTAGCCATCGTTTTCAATCTCTCCTTACCAATTTGAGGCTACATGTAATGCGGCACACCAGATTCCGGTTCAGCCTGTGGGGGGAACAGCGGATCTATATTAAATTTCCCCCTACTGGTATGAAATGGTACCAACGGATTTCTCTAGAAATGCGACAAACTACGTGTCTCATCAATGAAAAAACCTACGCCACTCTGGGCAAACTTTGACGATGAGGACGCTAGCTGATGAGGCTAGCGCTGCCAGGAACATTTCCGAGAACTCAGCTTTCTTCTTTCTATGCTGGGAACGAGCCATGTTCCCTTTAAATCTTGGACATCACTTTCAGGTCAAATTACCCTGCTATATTGATGTTCCATTTGATCCACGTAGATATTCAAAAATTTCTATTCAATACTCTCAGGGCTGCGTACCCTACATTGGCGTGGCTGCTCCACACAACTGATTTCATCGTGGCTGCCTTTTCCTTCATCCCTTCTCCGACAACTCGAACTCAGCTGCGATATTTTACGCGACGACTGCCTATTTATCCTCTGCAACGCAACCAATATGACATCTCTCGACATTTCTACTATACGTCGACCCTCTACTTCGAGCCCTGTAATGCCTCTTAATGACCTTAGCCTTCGAGGTCTTTCCCTCCCGTCTATGAAGCATCTGGTCATAGTGGCCGAGGACGACATAATCCCTCTTATTGAACAAATCCGATGCCCCTCGTTCGAGAGTCTTCGTCTCGAACTGTTTTACCATCCAAATTTTCAAGCTTACAAGACCTTCTGCATACTGCTTGGGTCTCAGATCACTTGATGTGAAATAAATTGATTAACATCAGCGAGCGATCTTACTAGATTCCTTCGATGTGACAAGTCCCAAATACCAGAAGTAGGAGACAGTCTCTGGGACGTTCCGATGCCTTTGGCGACGACATCGATTTTGAGAAGAATCCAATTAGTTTAGTAACCTGGATGATTGTAAAGGCGAGCGCGCTTCTACAGATACTAACGATGTCGTGTTGAATATTAATATACCTCGCTCTCCTGACTGCTTTGATTGTAGCCCTTACCCATAGGTCCAAAAGCAAGCAAACTACTTGTCAAGATACAAACAGGATGTCCTTTTGCCTGCCTTGGGACACAATACGATTTGGAATTTTGACCATCTCTCCCTTCTTTAGGACTGAATACTAGGTGTAGCGATCCCCCACTCGTTTGGTATCAGATGGTGGATGGTCTGCTTCCTACTCGGCGCTCGCACCTTTGTCTGCCTTAACGATAGCCACCGTTATTTGCAACAAGCTTCTGGAGATGCGCAAATCCTACGGCCGGCCAAGGTTTCTCGGTTGAAAGAGTCAGAAAGGTCGTCGTGCAATTGGATGGAGGCGACCGCTCGCGAGCGGGCTATATATTTATCTATGAGTATGATGACGGAACAATTCAAGGAAATTCTGGACAGCAGCCCGAAGAGAGTTGAGTATGATTCAGGAGGCATTTTAAATAGATCCATGTTACTACAGCAGCACAACGTCTGCCTCATCGGATTTGAAGCCATGCGAATATTTCTTGCCCGTTCCACGATTATTTATTGGGATCAGGAATTGCCCCTCGCCTGCTCTTTCATAACTCTTACAACTATTCTAGAGGTGGGGTACTACATATTAAGCTCGGGATTGATCAGACAGGGATCAGGAGGGCATACTCTACCAATTTAGTACCATAGGGCTCCAGAGGGGAAAAGTGATGCAATAATCTTCTATATCTCGATCCGAATCATTCTGAGAATGGGACCGCCTGATTTGCCGTTAGGACACAAGGCTCACGTAGGCACCATCTCATCAAGCCGTAAACGTGAGACGTTCTTGGTATGAGACTAACTGGGACACGCGAATCTCTCTGAAATTAACATAAGTAGGCGCCAATCATAATGATGCTGTATGGACTTGTTTGCCATATTTATTTGATGTCGAACTTTGACCGCATCACATTGACAATACGACAATTTCTAACGTTTTCGTCGTAATGAGCTCGAGTGTAGATTGCGCACTTTCCACCTTTGAGCTTCTATCGCAAATCTACTCTTTTTCTCCCAAGGAATCCATTCTAGGGGCATGCAAGTCTGCAAGTTCTAGGCCGTAGTCGGAAAACCACTTCTTTGGCGAGAGTTGGACTTGGAGCGAGACCTTGTCGGCCTTTTGCAGCTTCTACCGTATAACTTCGGATCGAAAACTTCGACCTTCGCTGTGGGCGATCCGATATCGTTGAATTGAAGCCTTGCTTAACCTTGGAACAGAAGCCCACTCATGTAGACTGGGATAAATTTATCGACTACTCAATCCTCGTCCATAAGCTATGTGTGACTGCATCCACAGAATTTCAGTATCACCCTTCACGCATACCTTCGCTTCTCTATTTTATTGCTGCAGCTCGAAATGTTGCTGATATCTTCCCAAACCTGGAGACATTTGTATCGAATACCTATTAGTCGTTTCGCCCTCTGCACTCAAGCATCAAGCGATAGGTTTTCAATGTCTATAAATACCCACATGATGTCTTACGTCGAAATTGAGATATCAGTAAACCTCGATCATCTTGTTCCAACATTCGTCGCTTTTCAGGACCTCCCCTGCCTCACAACCATCGCTCTTAGGCATACCAGGTGTAACTTCACATCTTACAGGCATTATCTCGTTTACCAGCCCTTGAGAAGATACACACCCGCTACAATGGTCCTCTCAATTGTTAAGATAGCCATTCAACTCTTACTTCTCCCTCTGACAAACTGCCGTTCCCGTGCTTACCACACTTACTATGTCGGGTGTCCATGCCAACTCCATAAATTCATGGAAAACGAACATTTCCCTTACCATGTCCAAGCCCTTGTGCTCGAACGCCTGAAATGCAGCGATGCAGTATCAACGGCGCCCATAGCTTATAACAAAACTGTCGCCAAGTTCCACAAGATCACCAATCTGGGGCTACGTAATGCCAATTTTGCATCATTGCAACCATTTCTCCCTCACAACCTCACCCATTTGACCGTGCAACCCAGCGTGGAGCAGTTGTTCTACTATGATGCAGAAATAGTCGAACTTGCTCAATCCCTTACTAGGGTCGAAAGGCTTTCTCTTGGTACGGGATATGGCGCGTTCACATTTAATCATCTCCATCTTTTTTCACGCTATTGCCCTAAGCTCACCGACTTCATAATTGTTCTGGAACCCTTTGTAGAATGTGTTTCATTACCGCCAGAAGCTGTGCCATTTCTCGCCCTTAGAGTGTTGGACCTTGGGCCTTCATTCTTTGATCCAGAAGACCTTACAGACGTAAATGGCGCTGCTACTGTTCTTGCAGAGTCGCTGCCGTACTTCTGTCGAGTAGCATCAGACCCTGCCCATGAATTATTAGGCCAGACACTTTCGAAGATGAGGAAGAATAAGACATCCTGGCATGCTCGGTAATGAATCCCGAACAACTGAAGTCTGTAGGGCCTCGAAGTTAGTGTCATTTATCTGTTAACGAGTGTTATTGGCGCGCTCAGATCCTTGCAGTTTTAACTTCTGGCCAATTGAATCAGGAATACAGGGTCAAGTACTCAGTACTCAATATTCAGTACGGACTGAAGAGGCAATTCTCGTCCTAAATAGTAAAAGTGAGTATACTTTCGCCTTGTCAAATACACATACTTATGATAATACAAACCCTAAATAGTACCGAATGATGATGTCGTGATGGATGTAACTCGTTCTTCAACCAATACCATACGAATACCCTAAAAACAGGCAAGGTACTACCTGACTTGGGACATTGTACGATTAACCACTACACTATTTGCGATACGAAACTGGTCACCGTGACTAGTGAGGTCGGAGAATCGGGTGACTGCTAATCCACCCTCCAAGACAGAGTAGGTAAACTCCGATGCGATCCCCTAACTCGTTTGGTATATAAGATTGTGTATAGACCCCCCAGCACCTAACCTACCAGAAACTACTAACCAAGTCAGCCCAAGTCTAATCGTCATGAACCTACTCGCACCCCTTTCTGCCTTGACGATGGCCGCCATTGCTCTGGCACAAGCTGCTGGAGACACACAAATTCTACAGCCAGCGGACGGTTCTCGTGTCAAACGAGGCAGCAAAGTCGTCGTGCAATTCCAGCGGGCCTTTGTAAGTCCATGAGACCTTGCATTAGGGTTTTCAGTCACATCGGCGGCTTGTTATCTACAGGGCGGACCCACCCCTACCACAGAAGTCGGCATTGCCATTGGCATCCGATCATGTGGTACACAAGCTTGTACTTCGCCAAAGGAGGGCATGGGGCCTATCGTCTATACCGGTCCTTTCAATCCTTCTCAATACCCCTCGCCGACTGGGCCAAAAGTGTACGAGAACTTCACTATAACGATCCCGGACTTTTCCCCTGGAAAAGCTCAGCTTAGTATAGGCCGCTTCTATCTCATGGGCGTAAGTCGTTAGCTATATGTGATATTAAGGTTCAAGGTATCAAGCTGAGCCTCTTGCATTGGCAGCCGGAGTGGCACCCTATTTTGGATTTCTACGCTACCACTGTGAACATCTATTGATTTCCGTGGGACAGATTTTGGGTGGGGTATAATGCGTACGGTGTCGGGTAGTCATTGAGAAGCGATTGAGGATACTTACAAACGAGCTTCCTTTCTATCAGTGTTAATTCTTCTATTCGGATTTGACGTCATGATAGGCCTGAAGCCAAATGCAATACTGTTACAATTTGTAAGTACAAGATTACTACCGGGAACTACGATTTGAAATTATGTCGAGAGAATGCAAGAAAATATACGCGTCAAGAATAAGGTAAGATAAGGTAATATACTATACAACTATGATACTATAACGTCGTCGTAGAGCAACCGCTGTCATAAGAGCTTTAACAAAAGAAAGCACGCAACCCGCAGGAGAAAACCCCAGCCGAAAGGTCTCGACTCACGGCCTAGAAAGCCATACGAAGCCCAAAGCTCGAAACCGCGGGGATAGACCCACGCTTTGATCATGACCTGCGCTTCCAGAGCGAAGTTCACCAAATGTCAACGTCGCGGTCTTCGGCGCTTTGGATCGCGAGGGCAGTCGGTGTCCGGTGAAGGATATATGTACATGCGCACTTCTTCTAGAAACGCTCCTTCTGTTTCCCGAACCTTGAACATGCATACTACATACTAGTATGCCAGATGTAGACTCGGGTGTCACGAGCAGCTCTGCATGGAAGGTACGCGGGCCGCAATGAGCTCCTCGATGTGTGCGCCGTAGTTGAAACGAATTGGAAAGTACGTGAGGAGGACCTTGATATGGCGTAAGTGCCACTGTGGATAATGCCGTTGGTCTATCTCAGAACAAAACTCATCCTGTATCAAATCCCATATCAATATCAGTGAGCGTGGTGAAACATGAGAAAAACATAATAGAAATAGGCACTCACGAGCTGTTCAGCGGAGGACTGACACTCGTCCGTATCCCCTGAAACGTTCCTCGCCAACAGATCAAGACGCATCAAGTAAGGCAATTCCTGAGAAAGGAGGTCAAACAACGCCGGCGTGAGTACGATTGAGCCTAAGCGTAGGCTTTCGAGACGTTCGTTCCGCGGGCGGTGTTGGAACGCCGCAAGAACTGACTCGACATCCGCATGCGTGTGATGGCACCCCGTGAGCACCAAGTTGGTAATCGTGCTCTTGAACCGCGCCAGCGCGACGAGGGCTGCCGAGAAGGGGAAAAGCCCCGAGCTGATGTCGAGCGTACGGAGGTGGGGGATTTCTACGTCCATGAGCGCATTGGTAAGCCAAGATGAAAGGGAAGAAGAGTCTGCGGTGATGCCTTGCCCTGAGTATTGTGTGGCGCGGAGAGTGAGTGCGCGAAGGGTAAGGCTCTGACGGGTAAGGAAGGTTGAAAGGCCGTCAGGGTAGCCTAGATGTGGTGCCTCGACGGGAATTGCCAGGGTAAGATGGTCCAACAATGGAAGGCGGTCAAGTGCATAGAAAAGTGGCGAGAAGTCTAACGGCTCCCATGCTTGGATTGCGAGGTGTCGGAGAGAATGTCTTAAACGGCCAATCGCGGGCGCTAAGTGGTCAACTAAGATGGAAGCATGGTGGCTAGTAGGGTTATCGACGCGAATGACGAGATCTAGCTCTTCGATACTCTGCGGTGCAAAGCAAGGATCAAACAGGTTTGCCACATTCTCGAGGGAAATGTCGAGCGCGAGTTTGCGAAGATTGGATCGAAATACAGAGGCGAGGAAAGGAACCGGCGATTCTGCGATGGGCTGGAGTCCACACCACATAATGTGATAATCAGTGATATTAGGGAGGCCCTCAAATACCTCAAGCATGGTCTGCACGATGTCTTCTGCTGTCTTGGGCTTACGATGAGGATATTTACAGCGGGGCTTCTGATCGATGAAGTGATTTGCGAATGCCGTGAGTTTCAAGCGCAGCGACCGTCTTGATATAGGCAGGTCGCGCTCACGGTCCAACGCCTGCTTGAGAAATACAGGGTAAACGTGCAGAACACGAACTCGTCTTGCCACAACAGGATCCCTGCAGTTGATCAGTTGAAGAATTGAACATGTGGCCATAAGGAGTCGAACCTACTTTAATCGTGCAACGTTCCTCAACATCCTGCTATCGAGAAACGCAAAACTCATCTGTCGATAACGGCAATCCATAGCTAGGTCATAGAAAGTGCTGTTGACGCTGATAAGACCTTCGAGGACGGATGCTGGTAGGAATTGGGAGACGTGTAGCCATATTTCATGAGGGAGGCTGAACATGGTGGTCGAAAGATGAGAGGAGGTGACACGGAACACGACAGGACTAGAACTATGTGCATCTTCAGAACAAGAGCTGTAGAGCTTACGTCACGACATGTCGGCTTCCGAGGACGACACCTCCTTAATTGTTCCTTGTTGTCCCTCATATGACTGATAAGATCTCCCCGCTTCCTCCTCTCCTGATAGACGTCTAGTCCTAAGGAAACCCCCATCATCTTCAACTCGAGTCGTCAGGCTGCAGAATTTTCACAGGTCTTGCTCTGCGTCGACCATAGTGTGTCTTGGGATAAATTAATTCTCAACTTTCTATGCCATGACATCGGACCGAATGACTTGATTAATAACAGTGTGGTAAATGAATGTGGCCAACCAACGAGGCATGCTAGTCCGCTGTTACCGCAAAAAGACACATCCGAAAATCTCTCCAAAACAGGATTCGCCAGGCTTGAAAACTTTCGTATTAATTTCTGGACGCACAAGTTCGGCTATCTTCACTGTTAACGGCCCAGAACCTGGATGTGAATCGCGCAATTGATTCCAGAGCGTTGCATGCAGCTTGTTCTTAAAAGAAATGACATTGTCTATGGGCATGGGCTGAACTGTGGATCCAGGTTCAGGAGACTTGGACCGATTTTGAAATTCGACGCGAGATAGGCCGAGTTTAAGCTTTGGGGAAACCTGCAACTTGGTGGCGCCATTACAGGAAAGGCTTTTTAAGCGAAGGTCGATATTGCGGCTCGCCTTGTGCACTGTCATTGATGTCGGAGGACGAGGATGACAGACCTCGGTTACGGTAGAGTCTTTATGCGGTAATGGTGACTTGAGATGCTGTTCGGACTGCGAAATGCTCCTAACATGGCCGCGTCGTGATTCGGAAACACATTTGAGCCTTGTTCCATTTTCCGTTTCGATGACGTCCTCTGCATCTTGATATATGCGCGGCTTTTTCGAGGTCCCAAGATCCAAGGTAGAATACGAGTCATTCATTTTACTTGCTATGAACATTCGCTTGCGAGGGTTGGCAGCATGAACGGCCAAAGGTCTGATCATCTCCCTTGAGAAATTGTCGCTAGTTGCTGCGGCCATCGAAGAGTCGATTTCCAATAGCATCGGATCGAAACTGTCTATACTGAGAGCATCAACGCTAGAAAAAATCATATATGGAAAGCAGGCGTACCATCGAGGATATACGGGCCCACAGGCATTATAAAGTTCTCCGAGAGGCACTTAGCGATCCAACTAGCATGTCGCACCTGAATGTATGCATTTTTAGTCTAAGATATGAATGCTTGCTTAGATTCGTACCACTAAATATCGGTATGAAAGCCTAACCGTAAAGTATCAATGATAAGCATGATATCATCCGAATTACAATCGAGTTAACTCACTTGTGTAACCAAGGATCGTCTAGCCCATTACAAAAGAAAAACTGCGCTTCATAAAAGTCTTTTGCTGAGTGCGTGAGAGTTCCTCCATTCATGACTAGCAAATTGACTCCTCAGGACGCGTCAATTTAAGATGTCAAACACGACAGACCCCATCCTTTCCTGTACACCGCTGGTACAGCGGGGCTGAAGCACGCTAATATACGAAAATGTGAGATATACGCGTTTTGTATCTCTATTTACGGTTTACCCATTCCGGAAAACAGCATTTAATGACGAGGACACGAAAACTTGAAGTGCAGATGATGTTTCGGAGTCAAGGGATAGAGTCGTGGCGGTGCATTATGTGTGGCAGACCCCCGTGAACCAAATACGGCCTGAACGTGTCTTTCCACGTCGCGCCTGGGTTTCGAACGCTGTGTTAGCATCGACCATGACCTCCATCACTCGAAATCTTCCCTGGTTTATCCGCGACCTCGGTGTCTCCATCGTCGGACAGGTACGACCTTCTTCTTAGATCTAGCTTCGAGAATGAAGCTCAAGATTTCACTAAAGGAATGTTACACGTCACTCGTGGAAAATCTAAACATCGGAGACGTCCAATGCATCAAGTATTCTGTGTCTAAAGGACTAGGAATCGGTATTGTTGTTGGGGGATCTATAATGAAAGTCCCACAAGTACTGCTAAGTAAGCCTTTACAAGGACTGGTCAATCTTTCAGATTAATATCTTTGAAATCGACAGTTGTCAACGCACGTTCCGCACGGGGGCTGTCTTTATCTGCTTATGTTCTTGAGACACTCTCGTATGCCATAACTCTGGCCTATTCGTGTAGAAACGACTTCCCTTTCTCAACTTATGGCGAGAACTTCTTCCTCGCCATCCAAAACACCCTCATTACCCTCCTCATCATCTTCTACGGCCCTCCTTCCTCCACAAAATCGACACAGATAATTTCTGGCGTTGTCTCCGTTATTGCTGCCGCCGGCGCCCTTGCCACAATCCCATCCAGCTATCTCACAACCCTCCAGCTCGCCACCCTTCCCCTCTCCCTCTTCTCCAAATTGCCCCAAATCCGCCAGAACGCGCGGGCACGCTCGACGGGCCAGCTCTCTGCCTTTGCAGTCATCTCGCAAATTGTAGGATGTGCAGCGAGATTGTTCACTACAGCAGCAGAGGTAGGCGATGCCCTCATCGCCGCAGGATTCGTTCTAGCTCTTCTCCTCAACCTAGTGCTCGGTGCACAGATGTGGATGTATTGGGGACAGGGTCAAGGTAGCGATGTCAAGGCGAAAGAGGCCAAGTCCGAGTATGATCATGACTATGAGCTGGTGGAGAGGATGAATGCAAATAAGCCGCAGCCGCAACTCCACGAACCCGCACCATGGCAGCCTGCGCCCCAGATGCACCACCGCGTGGCGACGCCCCCACCGCGCTCGTCTTCGGCCGCCGGGACGAGGAAGTGGGCACGGAAGGTGGATTAATTCACTTCGCGTTCATGGTATAACCAGTGTGTTGATCAGATTGCCTTTTATTTTATATATTTTATTGCTTGCGCGTTGCACACGTCATGTATGACTTGGCTATTTGGCTCTTTAATTTGGTTGTGCAACGACATGCAGAGGGTTTCGGTAACAGATATCGTATGATTCAACGAGAGGACGGACATTCAGAAGTCCAACACAACCTTATACCCCTCCCCTTGGCACTTGCAGCGTCTCTACTCTCGACCAGGTGCTGAGCACCCATACCCTCTTCTAATTTCTCTCTCCTGGGTTCCACAGGTGTTTATGTTTATGATACCAAAACATCCAAAATACAAAATTGCCTCAAACCATTCCTGATAACATTGACCTCGCAATCTAGTTGGTAACGACGTTGCCCCGAAGCTCTTTCCATCCAGGGGCAGATACGATATCTACAGTCGCAGCCTTACTTGAGGAGAGGATAGCTCTAGGATTCAACTCCAATTTTGTCAGG
Organism: Tephrocybe sp. 9980TJB; assembly: GCA_018220975.1. Taxonomy (NCBI): domain Eukaryota; kingdom Fungi; phylum Basidiomycota; class Agaricomycetes; order Agaricales; family Lyophyllaceae; genus Tephrocybe; species Tephrocybe sp. 9980TJB. The sequence goes on from JABAJU010000017.1 coordinate 193,515, forward strand.
TTCGCACCCTGTGTATCTGATTCATGGTTACAGTCTGAGTTCCATCCATATGGTTTAATGAAGGCGGCGGGAGAACTTACCCAGCGCCCACAAGGAAATTAGAACCTCATTCTGGCCGTGGTGGTTAAGGATTCCCTCTGGTACCGGGAAACTCGTCTGCGGACCAAGTGACGAGATAAATCTACATCATACAATACCAACCAGCATCCCAATAAATAAACATTTCATGGTACGGATGTCTACTAAAACACGCACCTGCCGAATTGCCATCCGTTCACATAGATCAAGAGTCTGTGAGGATTAACAGTGTCGAGCTCCATATCAAACGCAAGAGGGATATCCGCCCCCTTCGGAAGGTTAAGATTGAATGTGGTCCGATACGCCGTGACGCCCTCACTTATGCGACCTTGGTACGGGGTACAGCTGCTCCATTTGGAGTCGTCAAAGCCAGGAAGATGTGCGCCTGGAAGTACGGGCATAGATGAGTAAACCATGTAACATACAAAGTCTCAGACGAAAGGGGTTTGGGACGCACCGACGCGCTCATACCACCATCCACCTTCGTTGTATGGCCCGCGTACCGTGTCGGGTGCGTTTTCACCGCCGATGTCTGGGTAGTGGGTACCGTTATCTCCGCATCTGAACTGAACTGAAATGGAGAACAAAACGTACTGCCGGCAACTCTCCAGTGTGTGAAGTCGTTTCCATTATCGGAAAGAAGAGTATATCCGCGAATGCCTCTTGGGGTTTTGAACTCATCATTGATATTATCTAGACGAGGATTGGCACTGTTATCAACAGAGGAATGGGATGGGTATAAAACGTCACTCACAATCTTCGTTCATGCCTGTCGAGTCATGGATAACGGTGAGCACTGTAAGAAGTTAAATCCATATATGCATACAGGTCTGAGATAAACGTCAATGACGAACCATTCTCTCCTGGCAGTAATTGATCGCTCGTAAAGTTAAACGTAGGCGAGAGGATGTCCACTCCATCTTGGCTGTGGGAGCTTCCCTGTCCAGATCCAAGGAAGTGAGAGTTGATGAAAGCAGAATAGCCAAAGGAGAATCCACTAAAAGACGATACTTCGATAAGCTTTGTTCAGTCGTGGAAGGAAATTGTATACCCCTGAATAGAAAGCTGTACTCCGGTTGCACGGCCGTTGAAGTGACCACGCCACACCCATTGTCCTTTTGAACATAGAGAGATTAGATATGCTAAGATTTTCAGTTCGGGCATAAACTTACCTGAATGGAATCCATATCTAAGGGGAAATGTTAATAAAGGGACGCGTGAAGTGTATCATAGACTTACTCGCTGGAATAAAGCACATACTTCGGCCAAATATTGAGAAAAAAAAATGCCTTAGGTGAGACAGAGTACATACCTTGCCTCCTCCCGTCGGCTGTTGCGGGCGCAGCGTCGAAGTCTTATTTGCCAGCACCCAGTTACTGTCATCATACTGCGCGCTCAACTCCGGCAGAGAATCTGCACATTTCCACTTGAGTTCAGTGAGATCCGGAAGATTGACAGATGAGAGAACGGCAGGAAGTGTCACGGCGCCCCTCAAGCTCCCAATGTTGCTCTTTGTCGCCTTGACAGGCTGGCCATTCCACGTCACTGCCTTGAACACGCTGGACGCAAAGACGTCGATCGTAGTGGTGGCATTTAGGTCGCCTGTCAGCTGAAGAGTAGATCCCTTGGCACTTGCGCTGCGCAGGAGGTAAGGCCCTTTAACCAGTGCGGAGGCAACATCAGGGCTGGCATCGTAATGGTCGTGCCCCGTTCCGCTGACAGCAAGGCGAGGAGCCCAGAAGGCATAGGCAGTTTGCTTGTCAGCAACGATGATACGTGTAGTGTTGAATGTAACAACAGTGATGTCAAGCGGAGAGCCCGAAATAGTGACAGTCTACCCAACTTCGTTATGAAATGTTATTTAGGGAGAGAAGAAACTAGCAGTCGTACCTGTCCTTCAGCTGCAGCGGTGATAGAACTGGACCCCAGCGTGGCGACAGGAGATTCGTTCGGGTTTTCGACTACGATTTCGACAGTCTGGCCCGCGAGAGCATAGGCTACCAAGGTATCAATCTGCCATTCAGGTCAGCGTCGAAAGAACCAGCATCGACATGTGTGCCTACCCCGTCAAACGTTGCCCAGGTCATGACCTATAACAGAGTTTATTATAAAAGCTCAGGATACTAAATGATTTAGAGATTTTTACCTCGGCAGTTGAATACTGAAGCTTCGAGGATCCAAATGGGTAGTTAGTAACAATGATCTTGGACTCCCTTCCAGCCAAAGTCAGATTCCCTGACTTGGGAATGGTGATCTCCCCAGCCGAAGTGACATTGACACGTAGGGTGAAGTCCGTGTCGGTGGTTTTCGTGTTGGTGACCTGCCTGACGACGTAGAAGTTAGCCCCAGTGGATGGGGAGTTGAGATGAGTCGTATAGATGTCTGCAGAGGTGCTGTATGCTGTTCCTTTTCCGATGGTGCCATTTCCTATCCGACCGACAAGTAGGTAATCAGGAGATGCATGCAGGAAGGACGCTTGGAGCTTTAGTTCATCAAGTTTCGGGGTTAGGGTTCGATCTTCACGGATAGCCTATGTATGCTCCAAGTTAGAGGACCTCATTTCAAGTAATGGCAAATCGATTCGAGACTCACTGAACCATAGCTAATCGTAAAAAGATCCGTGGATCAGCGCGAGACTTAATAACGGCGTCGTCTAGAACTCACTCATAGCTAGAATAGATGGTATGGGTTTGCAGATTGCCCCAATTTGTTCCACCTGTAACTTACGTTGAGCCTTGCCGTCTAAAATACCGTTATGTACGACAATCAAATCGCACCGTATGTCATGTAAAGGTTCTGAAGGGCGACCTCAGATGCATAATTATTCTGAAATGACGATCAGAATAATACCGGACATTCAAGGAAACCCATGCGAGGTTACCTTGTAGAAAACCTAGGATCTTATAACTCAGTGCAAAGTCCAAGTGATATAAGAGATGACACACATTGGCAAATTGCTCATTGACGAGCTGATAGCATTCCGAATAACCAGGGCCAGACCAGTAAGAAAATGCACCGCCTTGAATTGCTAAGTACAGTTGGATTGAGAATGCTAACTGTTATCGCACCTTGCCATTCAAACATTGCAAGTGGCTCAGACGGATTTAAGTTCTGATGGCTAGTATCAAATTCTAGATACCTCAATGCATCAGAGGAAATTCCATTGAAACGGTCGAGTGGGAGGACACTCACGTGTGGAAAGCTCTACCCATTCCGAAGGGGTGTCGCAATTAAACCCAAGAGGGTAACTGCAAGAAAGGCTTTCAGATAGAAGCGACGGCGCCTATAAAATCAACCCTACCCATCCCATCCATAGCTATTAAGTCTGTCAGAGGATATATTTTTAGCAGCAAGTGTCACTTACAGGTCCACCTCGCCCAAGCCGGCATGAGCGTATTGTCCGTTTGCACCTCGATCGTTGTGAATAATTGGGATCTTTGTCAGGCCGCTGGAGCGCAACGCGTCGATAATAGCTTGCATATGTTCATCCAAACCAGTGATATGTGCCGTTGCGGACGTGAGATACTCGTTCTCACTTTGGACAGCTAATGGAGGGAGCCGATATGAGAAACGTCCGACCTACATCTTCTATTCTCACCAATGACAGGTCCATCTGGGTACTAATGACGGGTTAGACGGAGTAACGTAAGATGGTTTTGAAGATATCTCTTACCTGGAAAGGAGCAGTTTGCTTGGCAAATTCAGTAATGCTTTCAAGGGAATAAGACGGTATTATCGGTGATAACTGGGAAGCACTTACTATGGATACCAGGCATCCTTATAGTCAGTAGCATTTGTTCTAGCGAGACTAGGGAGATTCGTCGCCCATCCAGGTATCCCACCTGTTTTATAACCAATTAAATATCATCGTGAGTTAATCAGATTGAGAGCGTACCCGCTGCAGCCTCAGCGTTGATATAAGGTCTAGTAAAGTAAGTACTCATGGCATTCAAAGAATAGGAAATATCTGCTCACCCGGGGCGAACAACCACCAAGATACCGACTTCTTTCGCCACCTGGAAGAAACCTGCAAGGTCGGTGTGTCCAGAAAAACGGATCTCTTTCGAGTTAGGAGCAGAAAGTCCCCAATGCCCTATTCAAGTTGAGAATGAAACAACCGCTGTGACAGTGAGCTGCACATACAGTATACAGATACGCCGTTGAATCCTGCTGCCTTGGGAAACTTTCAGATACCACAAATTTGATCCGCTGCGGGATATGTGATTACCTTGAACCTATCCTGGGTCAGTATTTGTTGACCATTACAAGTCTAAACATGACTGACTTTTCTAGAACATCCCTCCAGAGTTCCGGAGCTGGGAGACGGAAAGGATGAAACTCTCCCGAAAAAAACATTACACGCTGAATAAGTCCGTCTAAGTTCATCATCTGATGATGGAGAACCGTGAGCACAAACCTTTCCATCTAACAAAACTGAATGCTGATCAAAAGTTACATTGGCTGTTGATTGGCCGCTGTAGAAGCCCGCTACAATGGGTGGCGTTAGACGACATGCGTAGCAACATGAAGCAGAAGAGACGAACGTGATCCCACTGGCACAACGTATGATTCACTTTCATCCTGCAATGATTGGCGCGTGCGAATCTGCGTTGGAGAGGTCGCGAAGCATCCCAGAAGGGATAGTTGGTATGCGAGAAAAAAACCGAGAAAGTTTCTCATGGCCCTATATGTCGTGTGGTTCGATTCTACGCATTGGTATAAGTATCTTTTCTGCGGTATTGATGCGGTGGAGAAGCATCTATATGATTTATCAAAAGGAAGCCTATTCTATGAGGAGCGTACGATTGGACGCATGAAGCGGGGGTCATGGGTACAACATGCTAGATTTTGACCTCTTTTCGGCCGGTCCGCCAGGCAGCCGTGGCAAACTATGAGGTGTACATACAGCCTCGTGGGCGCCGAAGGGGTAGAAACATATGATTCTTCGTCATATGGTCGATGTTTTGCTGCTTCGAAGTTGCAAAGTCAAGTTGGTCGTGCTTTCGCCTGTCAGTGTGTGCTGACCATCCGTCTGAGTGGTTCGATTTCCCTAGCGGAGTGGCCGGGCCGAGCGCAGGAATTTGTTTTCAACGTGGTTATCGAAAAGCTTCAAACTCCAAAAGCTCGAGGGTCACCAGCTACAGGCTGAAAGAGCACAAGCCGGCTTCTCAAACCGGGCAAAGATTGACATCGAGAAACAAAGGAAAGACATTAAATTCGCCATCATTTCCAACGACAAGCTGAACAACTTGTTAACTAGGTCCTAGAGCATGACAACTCTTTGAAGGATGATGAATAGGAATATATAGTGAATAGGACTCCCGACCGAATCACATCAAGGAGCATAACAACATAAAAGCCTGAAGACTCAGAGGACTTCAGAAGGGCATGATGGAAAGTGGAGAACAACATTTGTACGCATAATGCCGACGTGCCGCACCTCGGCACCCTTTCGTCTACTATAGCTAGGAATGTGGACAGCAAATAATTCTTGTAAGAAGGGTGATAGGAGGTGTTTGTAATGTAACTTCACCTTGTTTCCACGTCTGGATGCATTTCATCTATACTTAGTTCCTTACTCAATCGACAAGAGAACCGCCAAGTGTAGTAAAAAAGCTTGATCAATCGAAAGGTGTGCCGTAATTCACTTCGATATCTTGAATTTCATCCATTCCCCGGTTTTCCTCAGAGCCCATGAAATTCAACACCATCTCAAACGTTGCTCTGGCGTTATGTACACTGTTATCCACTAGTGGTGTCTACGCCCAGAGGGTTGCTATCGGCTACCCCCCTCACGGTACATCTGTCAAGGCGGGGTCCAAGCTTACTGTCGAAGTTGACCGACCGGTTTGTTTTTATATTAGCGTGCTTGAATTGTAACACTCATTTCAGCTTCGTCAAGGATACGCTCTCTAGTTCCTTAGAAGTTGCTATAGTGCTTGGCCTACAGTCATGTTCTGCATCTCCATGCCACTCAGTATCCGATGGTGTGGGCAATGTGCTCTACGATGGGGGATACAATCCTCAATTCCTGAATGATTCCTTTTCCAAACCTCCTCACCAGAACTTTACTGTCTCTATTCCTTCGAATCTACCTCGTGGCCCAGCGCAATTAGGAGTTGTCCATGTATCCTTGATAGGAGTAAGATAGCACATCGATAACTCCCGGTCCTACGGGCTGACTTATTGTACGCAGGCTGGTCTGGCTCCATTCCTAGAGACTCTCAATATTTCTTTGAACGTGACATGAGATTGGGGAATTCAGCAATGCCACTCAAATGCCACTCATGCGTTGACATACTTACATTTTTCTCTTCGACTTCGACATCTTCAAACTCTGCCATTCGTTTATATATGACGTGGTTAAAAGTACCTAGTTTTGCTTAAATTTGAAGCATATGGTATGAGTGTGTTGAGCGTCGTCAAATTTACCCAATTTTGGTAACGCCCCTGATTTTGTGCGCAGTTGTTATATGGACGCGTGAAATTCAGAGCAGTACATCATTAAATGACCCTTCAACGTTTCAACGTTTTCAACTGCGCCTTAGACTAATAACGAACAAAAACAATCGGATCTTTATCTGAAACATGTTCGGCCTGCGCCGTTCTATGCCACAATTCCCTCCACCTTACTGAACCACTGGTGCCGATTCATTGCGGTGCCAGTTTGTATGGGCCGGATACGACATGCCGCGTGGAGTATGGTGGCTGTTCAAGCCAGATCTCATCGTCTTGTGAGTGTGAGTGTAGTATCAGTCGCATTGTATGCTCCGTGCGCTCACAAGGCCGACACTATTCTGATAGCATTTTGTCCTCCATAGTCGAATTACAAAGCGTATCTACTCGTGGTTCTTTAGGGTCTTTGGCAAGAGGCAGGCAGGAGGCGCTCGCGGAAGACGGGCTGAAACCACGAGGCAGCACGGCGATTAAAGACCTTTGCTTCAATCTATCGTTGATGCTCCACTATTCGGGTCTCTTTGAACTAGTATATAAAGGAGGACAGCGTAAGATTCTCACCAGCCTCATCCAATCTGTGAATTGTTTTATCGCTATGAAATTTAGTGTCACCTCCCTTGCCGCTGCACTCGGTGCCCTTAGTACTGTCTATGCTCAGGGTGCTCTGATTGGGTATCCTCCCAGTGGGACAGACGTCAAAGCAGGATCGAATATCACTGTCGAGATAGATCGCCCGGTCAGTTGCTTGCCAATCTAGACTATCATGTGTTCTTTAACTCATGAATATCCTCTTGAAATACAGAACTCGCTTTCGGGTTCGACGGAGGTTGCTGTGGTTATTGGTCTGATATCTTGCCCGACTACCCCATGTCGCCCACCATCCGATGGCTTGGGCACCGTTCTGTACAATGGACCGTATCACCCTGTCCTACCCCCTCCTCAGGACCACAAACCTCCTCATCAAAACTTCACTGTCCTCATTCCTTCTGATTTTACAAAAGGAACGGCACAGCTTGGGGTGGCGCATGTAACACTAATTGGGGTGAGTTTTCATCAATCAAAGTTTTGATTCTTGAACTAAATTTTGTTTCAGGCTCTCTTGGGACCTTACCTACAAACACTTAATGTCAGCTTGAACGTTGTTTGAGGAACTGGAATGGACATGGAATGGACACGAACAATGGACATATCTCTTTACATTATTTACCCGATATTATATCTTTCCTTTTCAAACAACCGCGCGGCGCGGACGTCCTAATATGCGACCTGACCCGTTTTGTTCGTCACAATGGTGTTATAAAAAGAATGAGGATGCGATGGGAAGAATGTGATGGCAGTTAAGATGATGTGATGGCAGTCCAGATAGTGTGATTGCGTGTCCCTCCCTCAGCGCGCGTGGTTAGTTAAGGTACTGGGGAGGTTAACCTCTGGGTGGTTAGCTTCGGAGGTTAGCCTCCGCATCGCATAATTTTAGTATAAGTAGACTCGACGCAACGCTCTTGAATCTATCTTGATCCAACATCACTAGGCTCACCCTGCCATTCGTGGTGGACGTTCTTAGTATGAGACTACCAACATCACAGCAAACGTCGTCAAATTTACCCAAAGATGGTAACTCACGATTCATTGTATGCGGTTGTTATACTACATTTGCACTTGAGTTTCTACTGTTACTTCATGACGAACATACTATCTCCTTACAGGCACTCACTCTACATTGATCTCTCAACAGTTGTGGTTTGGATTGCTTAAGTACGGCGAAAAGAACGGAACTTCATGTGAAACACTTTCGGACTGCGCCGTTCGATGCCCGATTCAGCTGCGGTACCATGCCTCAGCGGGGCACTGGCTTGAATGCCAATATAAGTATGCGTCACAGCATATGCACCGTGTGCTCACAAGCAGACTTTCTACGGTGGTCCTTTATGCCCCGTTTGAATGGCTCGATACAGCATCGACCCTTCCGGGATGAGGCAAGACGGCGATTAAAGGCCTCCTTAATTCGGTCTCTGAGAATGGGTATATAAAGGTTTGAAAGGGTAATGAACTTCTCGCTAGCCTTATTGTCTCATCGCCATGAAATTTAGTGTCACCACCCTTGCTGCCGCGCTGGGTGCCTTCAGTACTGTTTATGCACAGACTGCTCGGATTGGGTATCCCCCCAGTGGGACAGATGTGGCAGCAGGATCGAATATCACCGTCGAGATAGATCGCCCGGTTAGTTTCCAATCTAGACTATCGGTTCTTAATATTAATATTCTGAAATCCTGCAGGACTCACTAACAGGTTCAACTGAGGTTGCTGTGGTCATCGGTCTGATATCTTGTACAACTACCCCATGTCGCCCACCATCCGATGGCTTGGGCACCGTTCTGTACAATGGACCGTATCACCCTACTTTTACGACTCCTCCGAGTTCCAAACCCCCTCATCAGAATTTCACTGTTCTCATTCCTTCTGATTTTGCAAAAGGTACAGCGCAACTGGGAGTGGCGCATGCAACACTGGTTGGGGTGAGGATTCATCAGCATAAATTTTGGTTCTTGAACTAAATCCCTCTCCAGGCTCTCTTGGAACCTTACCTGGAAACACTTAATGTTAGCCTGAACGTTGTTTGAAGATCTGGAATAGACTTGAAATGGACAGTTTCCAATCTTCTCAGACGACCGTTGGCACCCTAATATGTGACGTGACCATATTTCAAATTTCATGCATGATCACTTCGTTCACACTTTGTCCTGAGCTTTTTAAAAAGGACGTCGGGGCTCAAGAGACATGAAATATTTAATGCATTCAAATGCCCCTGCATCACCAGATCAGCTGCCGTTAGTCTCACCTCTTGTCTTCAGTTGATCGCGGTCGACATTGACCGAACGGACTCTTGTGGCTGATTAGCAAGGGGCGAACTGCCCTTTGATTTTTGACATGTTGTTTACACATTTCAAGATCTATATCACACTGCTTTATATTTAGCTTGGGATAAAGTACTGAATTTTCATTTCAGAATCGCTTTAACCTATCACATAACACCCGACTATGAAGCTATTCATATCTGCACTTGCCTTTGCTTTTGCCGCTATAGCTGCCGCACAGCGGAGCTCCATCGGTTATCCACCGGATGGGGCGAACATCGTTGCTGGAAGCCAGATCGTCGTACAGGTTGTCCGCCCGGTATGTCTATAGTTGAAGTCCTGTTATTATCAAAGCCTCAATCTCATGTGGCTGGTATGAACGCATAGGTTAGCATTGAAGGCTCCACAGAAGTTGGAATCGTCATTGGTCTCCAATCCTGCCCTGTTTCCAGTGGAAATTCATGTGCCCCGCCTTCACAGGAGGTGGGCTCTGTACTTTTCGTTGGCCAATTTGATCCTGAAATGCACGAACAACCCGGGCGACCATATGAGAATTTCACTGTGACAGTGCCAGAAGGAATCCCTGGCAGAGCGCAGCTCAGCGTCGATCGCTTCCATCTCATTGGAGTATGTTTTCCTCGTTCATCAGGCATGACTGCTACTGAAGTGTGCTTTGTAGGGAGGTCCTTCTCCGGTTTTAGAGATTAACAATATTACCGTGAACGTATGTGCAGGCGCTTCATAACTGGACATTGCAGCAGACGTACCTTCTTTGCAATCAATTCCTATTTATTAACATGGTGCCAATTTACCAGAATCCTTTCTCATTTGAAATAACTCATACTACAGAAGTCTATACATGGGATAAACTTGATACCGAGTCGTAAGTTCAGTGTGGAGTAGGGCCCTGAATAACGAGTAAGCAGTGTCGATGCTTTCACGCACACTTCCTGCGTAAGGTCTTCATTTCATTAGCAAGCGTTCAATAAGAATAAGCTCTTTCGTATTGATTCGTAACAACAAATTCTTCAGCTTTACTCCTGTACCTCAACATAATTTGCTGTGAAGAACCAAATTTCAGACCCACTGCGATCTCACAAACGGATCCAGCCAACGTACCTGGGAAAAGCCCGACATTTCCATATTGATCTCGCCCCTCCCACCAGTCCTCTGACGCAGGTTGAATTTGAATAATCCTATCTCCTTCACGGAATGAAATCTCGTTGTCTTCCCCTGCCTCGTAGCTGTGAAACCCCGACATCAGTCAGCCTGACCTGATCAGCCGTGAACTTGACACTGAAACACTCACTCGTACAGTGCAATAGCGATGATTCCTTCTTCAGCTGGGGCTGCTGCAGGCTGCTACGTGTGTTAGAACCAAATAAACTGTAGATCAACCTCTACTTACAGGTGGAGGTGGAGGTGGCGGCGGTGGAGGTGGAGGAGCGGACGTAGCAATCTCAGGTTCCACATGTGCAGGAGGTTCTTCATGGTGTTCTTCCTGCTGGACAGCCTCCTGCTCAACGAGCTCTACATAGTTGGCTAATAGTAAACACGATGGTCAGAGAACAGTGTGACTAGATAATGTCTGATACGCACAGGGGAACATTCCACTGTTACCGCCAGGTCCAACCCCGCTCCACCATCCTTCACCCACCTCTTCAATGGAGTGGATGACCTCTCCCTCGAGAAGACTCATTTCGTTGTCTTCAGCAGCCTGGAGGACTATTCAGTTTGGCATCGAAAGGAATGGCTGGAAAAAACTAACCTCATACTCATATAGCACAACTGCGGTAAGTCCTTCTCCGCTAGAATGATGCACAGGCTCTGGTTCGGGCTCTGATTCTGGTTCAGGTGCGGGCTCAGGCTGAAGTAACATCGCAGTTGCGGCTGCTGGTGGAGGAGGTGGCGGTGGGGGTGGAGGAGGTGGAGGAGGTGGGGGTGCAAACTGGGGCTCAGGCTCAGGCTCAGGCTCAGGCTCCAAGGGGCGAGGTGGAGGCGGCGGCGGTGGAGGTGGTGGTGGAGGCGCAGCGGCAGGCGGTGGTGTAGCTGCAACAGGCGGTGGAGGCGGCGGCGGAAGAGGCGGCGCGGTTGCAGCTGGGGGTGGGGGTGGCGACGGCTGAAGGAAATGAGCACGTTCAACTTCAAAGGAAGGCATCAAACTTACAGGTGCAACCTCTGCCTCAGGTTCTTCCTCACCCCAAACAGCTTCCTGGACGGCAGCACGGGCGCTACTATATGTACTTGATGACTGAGTACTAGAAACAATAGTAGCCGCTGCTCCGACTCCCGCTGCAGCACCGATGGCTCCAAAGTTCTTAGGAGCAGCCTGTGCGACAGAGGCTCGGCCAAACGCAGGGGCACTGGAGATTGGCTTGGAAGAGGGCGTGAAGCCAGCAGCGCGACTCTGGCTTTCTTCTTCTTCAGCTTGTTTCTTTGCAAGAGCTTGGCGTTCGCTCCACGTAAGCTTCTTCGCCCCTCCTGCAGCCGATGCTGAAGGTGCAAGTGGTTCTTGCTGTTGTTCAAACCGAGCAAAAGGGTTCTTCAGTTTCTTCGGAGCTGGAAGTGACACGGGGGTATAAGCCGTTCCAACGGGGGCGATCAGGTCGTCCTCAGCGGGTTTAGTGGGGACATTTGAAGAGACAGCTGGAGAGCGAGAAGCCAACGAAGCTGCTGGGCGCGGTGGCGAGGCAGGGCGTGCAGGGGATGCTGAAGAGGCCCCACGCTGTAAACTGTTAGGAACATAATACGACAACTAGAAAGTGAATCTCACAGAGCTGAACGCAGGCCGAGCAGCAGTCGGAGGGGCGGGATGACGCGAAGTTGCAGGAGGAGGGGGTGGCGCAGCAGCAGAAGAAGTTGGCTTGGGAGGCTCTTCAGGCCACGCATCTTGGGGTGCAGACGCCGCGCTAGGAGTCTTTCCGTAAAGTGACGCAGCTGATACGGCAGGCTTCACAGCACTAAATGTCGGGCGTGAGCTCGAGAGAGGCGGGGCAGGAGGGGGAGGTTTCTTGAGTTCAGAGATGTCCACCTTCCCAACAGGTCTATAGTTTGTGCCAACAGGAGCGATAGGTTCTGCTTTACGTGGTGCTTCCTTCTGTGCCGAATACTTCGCACCCGAAGCAGCCTCCACGCGCTTCATTATCAGAGCTGGGGTAACATCGCCCTGGGCCTTAGTGAGCAGATGTTTCGAAATGACATGAATGCAACCAACCTCATTTCTCGCGCTGATGACAACATGAGTGTTGCGAAGGAAACTGGCTACTGCACCAGAGTGGGTATGGAAAAGACCCTTCTTAGACTCGGGTACACCATCACCACACCAGTTGATTTGCACGAATTTGGGGAGGTTACTCTGTTCAGAACCACAACTTCAAAATGAGAACAGATATAGTAGATAAATGAAATACATACATTTGGATCCACAACTCGGACAAAAGCATACTGAATTCTAAACAGTCGTGGAATCAATTCATCTGATAAGAGGATAAAGGAAGGAATCAGGAGCATACCTGCCATCAGAGAACTCTTCCTCCAGCTCTTCAAGGCCTCCGTCACCAGTGCTCTGGACTTTAAGATCGTTAGTTCCTTTCTCATATGTGAACACCGCCCAATCTATCCCATTCGCATTCACGACATTTTCGTAAGCTTCCTTGATCTCTCTATTCGAGAGATTCACTTGAAGAGACATGAGCCCTGATCACAGTGATTCAGTAACAATCAAATTATCCGGCTTCATGAAGTTTGTTACCTTATAAGTTACGCGACAACACCGGAAGAGTGAATCAAGGAGATAGCAGAAAGACAAGGATGGATAGAATCAGTGACGCGACTGGAAGGTTACGCACAATATTGTTGACATTTGTTTGCTTCCAAGGCTGTGGACTAGCTCTCTTCTCTCCTCACGTTGGATGCGGCGCAGCACCGTCTGGTCCCTATCAAACCACTTACTGTCAGAGTGTTGACAGTGTACTTAGCTCTGCGGCTGCTATGTGTTCTAAAACTGTCAGGATGTCAGACGACTGAATGATTCGGACCACCTGGGGCTGAGCGCGCACAGCAATTCATCCTGATTCCTCGCGCCACATTATTCTTGAAACTTGGAGACTGTTTTCTCATTTTTGTGCATGTTTTATACTGTCTTTCAAGCCCTTATCAGATCCATTAGTCTCCTTTGGCTTTGTGGACATTTCGCCAGGAACTACTCTGGAGGATCAGCCTGAGTGCCTTTTGCTTTTACTCCTGGCTGACTCTGGTCCAGAATTGTGCCAAAAAAATGTGAATTTGACTGTTCAATAGCATTACAACCGCCCATAGTTACACCAAGGTCCCCTTCGAACTCTGAGCATCCCAGTTCGTGGTACATGCCAGCGAGACCGAGGTGAAAGAAGTTGTGCTTGCATTTTGTTCTTCAAGCTTTTGAATTGCGTGAGTCCAGCTATATAAGGCCTTCAGTTTTGTTTCGAGACATCATCACCGTCTTGCTTACGACAGCTCCAACTTCTTAAGCCCTCTCGAGTCAGAAATGTCTTCCACCGCTATCATTACTCAATATTTCGAGTACCTGAACACCTACAACTTCGACGGCTTGGCGAGCCTCGTGTCTGACAACTTCACGCACGAGTTCCGCCCCACCTCTATCAATGGCATGGGCATACCCGTCCGCAATTCCACTCAGATAATCGACTGGCTCAAGAACCTGCAGCAACTCATCGTTTCTTTGAACGTGAGCCGTGCTTTTTGTCTGCTCACGACATACTTAACTCATACCTACGTTAATTAGTTTGGCACACCCGTTGAGACCATTGATGCAGGCGACGCGGTTGTCGTCCATGTATGCTTCGATGCTCATGTGTCCGTAGGATGAATACTAATGAAGGTGATTAGGTCCACTCTAATGGAGCGACTTCGCTCGGCAAATCGTTCCCTAACGAACATCTATTCATTTTCCACATCTCTGGAGGGAAGATTACGAGTGTCAAGGAGTTTATGGACTCCAAGTCGGTGGCTCAGCTCGGGGAGGAATCCAAGGCTGCTGGATTGAAGGCTTAATTGTTCCCTTGCCCATGTATTTAAGCTTGTGCACAAGTATCATCTCGGATGCACAGGATCCAAGCCACTTGTTAAGTTTATAATGTGATAAATATGGATATTTTATCATGTTTGATAGGGCAAAAAGGGCCACACTGAGGTCTAGGATCCAATGAAGGACCAATATTCAATATCTAAACTGATGGCGTTAACTGCGCAATTCCCTCAGAGTCGTGAAAATGGTCATTAACGTTCAATGTAATGGTAGGTATCTACTACGACGTGCTTGTTTCCTCCAGGAACTGTCAAATCGGGTAACCTTGGGACTGACGATGTTCAGATCGATGCTGAGAGTCTGTATGTCTGGAGACATGCTAGCCTATGACGGCATCAGACGTCTATCATAAAAGAAATCGCGAGGGGCAAAAGACGCACTCCCAGCAACATGAAATGTGCAACTCCCAGCTGTACCTTCCCAGGCGGGGTATCCGCAGGAATTGTGACAGTAAAATTCTGATGAGGAGGCTTCATTGAGTAGCCCTCCAAGTCTGTAGGATTGTATTTTCCATTGTAGAGTGGGCTACCGTCTGGATAGCATGGTTCTGAGTCTGTAGGGCAAGACTTCAGGCCGATCACGACAGCAACTTCTATCGAACTTGAAGCCGTATTCTACACGAAAGACCGTTGTCAAAAGGATCAAAATATGTTTATGATTGAGGAGACGAACTGGACGATCTATTTCGACAAGGAGGTTTGAACCTGCGGCTACGGATGTGCCGTTTGGGGGGTATCCAATAGAAACCAGTTGTGCAGAGACAACTTTGAAGTAAAGCGCGCTAAGCAGAAGGGAAACTGATGGAGTATTGATTTTCATGTGACTGTCGTGGGCAGACTGCAGAGCAAATTGAGGGAGAGAATTATGCAAAAAGTGGTGGCGGCCGGCGCAGGATCGTAAAGAAAGAACGAGAGTTATGCAAACGCGCGGATCTTAAGCTTTTATACATCAAGGAGGTCAATGCTGTGGGCAAGAGATGCAAGACGAAACACAACAGATCATCAAGCCACGTTATCCGTCGACGCCGAGTGCCCACCAACTGAGATCAATGTCCAGTTCCGCGACATATCTTACTAGAGTTCAGCATCAAACCAGTATCACAAAGAAGAGGCTTTTTGGAGACGGAAAGCCATGTGAATTCAGTCCACCTCGAGGTTCAACGTTCAATGTTCAACGCCCAGGCCTCAGGACTCACATCAATGTACTTCATAGTACTTCACACATCAATAGTGCTTCATAGTGGTAGACAGGGGAACCATCAATTGATACGCTGATGCTTGTCCCAAACTTTAACGAATCGACGTCACGACAATCATGATCATCTTCAGTCTTGACGGAAAAGGATTCCTCTCCGAAAACAAACTTTAAAACATCGCATTCTCCAAGGTAGTGGGCTCTTCGTCTCACTTCGACACCGCGCGCTCGAAAGAGGGCTATCTTGGATCACATCCGTATCGAAGTTGATGTGTTTTCACAAGAAAGAAAGTTCAAAAGGCCAATCGGAGGACTAGGGCGAAAGCGTCGCATCAGAGCCTACGAACGATACATACACTGAGATATGCAAAAAAAAGTGGCACCACAACCACGATAATATTTATACATGAATCCATAGCCACAGATAGCCTGAGACTCTGCTTAGAGTTCAGTAATGTCAGACGAGCTGTACAAGCAGTACTGAGAACAAGTGTTAAGCCAAAGATAGGTAAAAGACATGTACAAAACTCACTGTACTGTCAGGGCCGCTGCCAACTTCGGGGGGTTCATCTCCATCATCATTGCCTGTGTACCTCTCACAGATGGTGTCGACATTGTCAACTTGTGTCGTCCTGATGGTAGCGGAACTAGAAAAAAACGCGTTAAACATCTATGGGGAAAGATAACGCAAGACTATTAAAACGCACTCTCCGTAGTTCCTGTGGTACAGTAAGCATATCCTCATTCGAAAACGAACCATGCAACGCAGGCACTTACGAGTTAATGCCTGCAAGAACATCGCCATCAACAGCCCAAACGTCGTTGATTTGAACGTGGCGAGTGTACTGAGTACCGCAGTTTCCACACTGCCATTGGTAGCCAAGTTATGGTTAGTTGAAGATGATAGCAGAAAGGTTTCATACGCTGCGATATAATTTTCCGAAGTCTTCCACGTAGAACTAATGAGAAATTCGTAAACGAACGAGTGCCAACGAGGAGTGCAGGGCATTACCGAGTTGATGATGACTGTTCCACCTCCGTTGTGTTGAACAACTAGAAAAAATACATTCAGCTACAATCAAGCGCAAGGAGTTATAGCAACAACCTTTGTCTTCAGCATGCTAAATGTGTACATTGTGAACAAGACATAGGAGGCATCGAGCACGACCAAATCTTACCTTTGCCTAGTTCAAGGTATCGAAAGCTTTAACGAGGGCGAAGGTATAGCGGGAGGCGAAAGACAACTTACACCTCCATAGTTAATGTGAGAAGTCCCGCTCGTCTGCTTGATGGTAATAGCATCTTCACAAACGTCTTCGAAATAGACGTGATCCAACGTGCAGGAACCTTCGAAGCCAACGTAGATCAACATATATACACGTCCGCCAATGGGCATCCACATACCAAGACAATGAATTCCCTCAGCCTGATTAGCGCCAATGACGACGCGGCTGATAGTCGCGCCCTCTTCAAGAAGGAACACGGCGGCGGAGTCGCCCTCCTCCGTCTGGCCTTCACAGGAGCCAGAGCCACGGTCATACCTGGTGTATGGCTGAGCAGGTGTAAAGGTTGTCCCCGCCGCAATGGTCATAGCCTTGCTCAACGAAGTCGAAGTGGGAGGGGTGGGGAAGACGTTGGTGGCGGTACGACGCTGCAGCGAAGGAATACTGTTGATGGAGGCATTGTGAGCTAGGCGTACATCGCAAAGGCTCAGATTCAATATTACTTACGGGTCAGCTGCAACAAGTAGAGCGGCGCTGAGGACAAACGAAACGAGCTTCGTGGACAACATCTTGGGATAGAGAGGAACTGTGAACTAAAGCAAACGTCTTTCTGCGCCTTTTATCGTTATAAGCTTAGCATCTACCGGGACAAATGTCCCGCGCGGACCGTCGTCAAAGGGAGCACCAATGCAAGAAACACCTGCAAGGAATGCGATGAACCTATCACTCGACCATGTTGATTAGCTACTAACGACAACATCTTAGGCTCCACATAAGGCTCCGGGCCGCAAAGGTTTGAAGAAGAGCATATGCTTGTGCTGCACTGCCTGCGCTCAGCGGAATAAATGTTGGAAAAATCGCGGAAAGGACTGTTCACCAAGAGATGTAAAGGCAGCTGACTGAGCGAGACAGTTAACATTCATCATGCTTCGTCGCTCTTTCTGCTAAGCCAAGACAAGTATAACAGAGTGGAGAGAAGAAGGCGGCCCGCAGACACTGGTTCATTGAGACATCCAAAGTGGTAAGCCCGAAGGTCGTCAACCAAGTGTTAAGAAAATGGTGTTGAGATCCAAGCGCAAAACTTAGCGATCATGAGGAAGGATTCAGCAAGAAAGATAGTGACGCACAGGAGGAACTGGTTATCATACGGAAGAGTCAAATTTTCTTGGCGGCTTGGCGGGGTGGCGACTGACCTTTGATCTCCGCAATATGGAATTCATAGGGACCACGGCCATTCGACTGCGGGTCGTGTGAATTGATCAAGTAGTACCCAGCAGCTCAAAGGCTTTGCAAGTCACAGAAAGCCAGCACAAGTCAAAGCATCAGATATCATCGTACATTCGGGCTCATTTAACTGTACACTCAACCTAGATTAAATGCCATGGCGCGACAGAAATTGGTCGATCTTGTCGTGAATCTCATCCAGATGATTCTCCAACGCAAAATGCCCTCCATCGACAAGATAAACTTCGGCCTCAGGAAGGATAGTCTTGAACGCCTCTGCTCCTGGGCTGGAGAAAATAGGATCGTTTTTGCCCCAAACTGCGAGGACAGGTGGTTTGTGCTGCTTGAAATACTCGTGGAATTTCGGGTACAAAGCTACGTTGTTGTGATCTAAACCACGAAGTGAGATTCAAATTCAAACATTGATTAAAGATAACTAACAGTCGTAAAACAAGTCAAGTTGAATCTCCTGGTTGCCGGGGCGACTCAAAAGGGCATAATCGAGCGTCCAGGTCTCAGGAGGAACTAACTCTGGATTAGCTTCACCTTCTACGTACTGTAAAGAATAGAAGTCAGCTTTTATCCAGAAATCATCTTACTATCTTACCTGGAACTTGGTCACGTCTGCAGTCAACAGGCTTCTCAGAGGCTCGCGATGAGCAGAGGTAGGCTCCTTCCAGTAGGTGCGAAGCTGGTCCCAGAAACCGGTTAAACCAGCTTCGAAGGCATTGCCATTCTGAGAAATAATGGCAGTGATAGCTTCGGGGCGTGCAAGAGCGAGCCTGTAAAACATGGTGTCAGCATGTAGATATGCCTTTGGAAGCGTAGAATGTGACCTTAATCCAGTTGGCGCACCATAATCGAATATGTAGACGGCAAACTTGTTAAGCCCGAGCACCTTGGTGAATTCGATAATCGTGGTACCCAAGTTATCGAAAGTGTACTTGTAATTCAGCTCTGCAGGAACGTCTTTTTCAACCGCCGTTATAAGTATGGCCTCACAGTTGAAATGAATGACGGTATAACACCAGTGAAGCCAAAGCCTGGTAGATCCGGAGCCTAGTTGTGAATCAGACTTCGAAGGACTATACGTGTTAGACTCTCGATGATCTCACAATTACTCGATACTTGGGCGCCAAGCGCTCTATCAAATTTCGATACTGGAAAGATGATGTCGGAAAGCCGTGAAGGAGTAAGATGGCGTTAGCATCCTTCATTCCCGCTTCTCGGTAGAAAACATTGATACCCTTGACGTCGACTCGCTTAATATGAGTGTTGGCCATGATAGGTTGTGGAGCAAGTTATCGCCCAATGTATTGTTATTTATACACTTTCCTGGTCTCGGTTTCGACGAGATTGCTGACTGAGCACATGACTAAGAATCCTGGATTGACAGTTAGTGATATCCTTGCTGCTGAGTCAGTTTGGGTACTCACATAGCTCTATTCTTTGTCGCTGAGGACGTGATGGATGTGCTACTGATAATTGGAGAAACAGATCTGAAGGAGCGTTCAAGAATCATCGTGATCAACGATCAAAAGGTCACGTTTATGTGTGGTCCGTGCACTATTTGGCGGACCTATATAAACCAACGCCGAACATTTTTGTTTCTTTACCACTCTGGCCTTTTGGCTTAGATCAAGTGTAGTATCTGTTCTTAATAGTTTAACCACTATTATGGAGGCACCGCCTCCATTCTTGGTTATCTAATTTTTGCCGCCCCAGTTCCCTGTGCTCTGCTTGCAACACGGGGACGCGATGACCTTGCTATTGCACTCCTGGCTTGTGTCGTCGGGGGAATCTCATTTCTCTTTTTGCTGTTCATCTGTCTGCATGTTATCAACATAGCAGTGGAAACCAGCAAATGGATGATTTGGTTCACTTCTTTTACTTAATAAACTTAGTGGTTTATGACAGATGGTCCCTCATAGCAGCTGTACTAATATTTGCTACTGCTGTCATGCAAGAGAACCTTCCGCTTGATTGCTTCCAGTGTATCCCACCATGTATCTTGTTTCCATCCAATAGCTGCATCTTTGTCAAGTGTTAGGATCGTCCTTGCATCTCCGAAAGGCCTCTCATCCTTTTCAATCTGCTTCACCTCGGTATCAATTCTGTTGAGCCAACGCTTAGCAATGATTGCCTGCTCTGGCTCAAGAATCGGCAGCCTAAGTGCCCAGATACACCTGTCTGTACCATGGGTCACATATCCTGGGAGGGCTTTCAATTCTACGCCAGGTTATATAGAACACAAATGACTCGCCTCCGGTCCGATTCTGGTCTGGCACCCACTCAATAGCATACCGAAGAACAGGGAACCCCGCATTATACAAATCCTCCGCAAGCACACGAACAGGTAAATGCACCTGCCCACAGCTCAATATCTCACCATACAACCTCTCCGCTTCCCCACTCCCCGCATCATCAGGAACCTTCTGCCACGCGTCCACGAACCTTTGCGAGACATCCTCCGGGAAGTATCGTGTCAGGTTCGGGACGACGTCGCGCGGTGTGGGTACGGGATGGGCAAGGGAATATAGGTACCATTCCTCTGAAAGGTCGCCGACTACGATACTCCTCACGCCGCATGTGCGAAGGCCGTTCGCCAGCCCGCCGGACCGCTGCCAAGTGACGGGGTCGGGGGAGGTGAGGAGCCAGTCGTCTGCGAGGCACCCACGGAACGTCCCATGGACGCCTAGGACATCCGTTTCGATGACGTGCGTGATCGATGACCATGGAACTTTGATTGGATCCCGGAGAGTGGTGAGGATGTCTGGAGCGTTGGGATCCAGGTTAAGGGAACGGCAGAGGGCTACAAATTGGTCTCGGTATTCTTCTGGAGTCTTGGGGTTTGTGCTGTTATGTCAAGACACGTCCGTCAGATACTTAGGATCTAGTTGGGAAGGCGGGCGCTAGGAACTCACAGGATTGCGTTGGACTGTAACACCGCAGATGTGAACGGAGCCATTTGACCCTCTGGTAAATGCGACGCGCGGTGCAGCAACTGGTGCACAGAATGTGCGCCTGCCGATAGACCTGTGATTTGTATATTTCTAGGATCCCCTTAAGTAGTTAAAAAAAAACGTCGGTCATTTCAATTCCATGCACCGATAAAACAAAGAGATTAAAAAATCAAAATCGAAATCACCTCCGAATGCAGCTATATTGTCCTTAATCCACTCCAACGCGAGCCACTGGTCTTTAAACCCATAATTTCCTCGAAGCAATGGCTTGTCGCATGCAAGGAACCCAAAGGCGGACAGCCGGTATCCTATATTGACATACACCTCAGAACGCTCGGCTGCAACGTACTGAGCCTGCGACCCCAAGGTATGGGGTGATCCAAACTGAAGAAACCTGACGATAGGCACCTGTGTTGACACGTGCTTATATACGTTCTAATAAGAACTGTCTCGTACCCTCCGTGAATGTACACTTTGACAGGGAAATTTCGGCGTTCTGGGAATGATGGCGGTGTAACAATGTTCAAGAACAATCTTGCATGTGCATGTGAACAAGCAGCTAAAGCTAGAAGATTTGTAAAGGAGAACTTAAAAACGCACGGGTTCTCGGAAGGTTCGCCCAAGCCGAGCTTATCTTTCACGGGCATGCCTGGACACCCGGGGAAGAATGTCAGTGATATTGACGAAGAAAAATAAGATGTCGAGGTGGAACATTACATTACCTTGCGCTTGACCATCATTAGTAGGTTGGACGCCGTCTGCACGTATTTCTCGATCAGGTGAAACCAACACACTTATGCGGCAGGCAACACATACACGCTGTTTCGTAGATATATTCTTTATCTGTATATTTGAAGTCGGCCGGGAGAGCAACAGGATCTTCAAACCGAAGAGGAGGAAGCGCGTAGGGAATTTCTATTTAATTATTCATACCGTAAGATTACGCGATGTCGACGTCTGCACAAGGGAAAAATAAATATCGTACCAAGAAAAGCTGCTGCCCCCGAAGATGCGCGCCCACCAGTGACGCGTCCAAAGCGTGTGTCGACGACGACTCTTTCAGAATTTTTCGATATCTCGTCGGGCAAATGGACAATGGGGTTTGCCATAACTTGGTTGGCGATGGTCGGTATGAGATGATGGGTATACGGGAAAAGAAGTGCTTAGGAACCCTTGTTCGTTCACGTTACACAATATGATGTTCACGGACCGCGCTTGCCGGTCGCAAGGCGTTTGTCATACGCAGCTTGCAGTCATCATTGGCGCATCAGAAAAGGAGCTTGTATGGCGCCTGCGAAGCAACAGTATTCCACGGTTTGGAGCACGGTCAAACTGGGCTACTGAGAAACAAATTCATAGGAGCATATCCAAGTCCATTTACCTACAAGTTAGCTACAATCGTGACAGTAAACGATCACGCATCACTCCCAAACCCTCTAGGCATCTGGGCGTCCAAGGCAGGCTGTTTCTTAAGACGAAACTCTTGCACCATTTCAATCATAGGGACCCAGAAAACATTCTCATGGGTATTGATCCACTCAATAAATCGCTCCTAAAATACGTTGCATTACGTTACTGGGAACGCAAAGTCCATGTGATGCACAGACTCACGAGCATGAGAAGGACTTGGGGGCGTCTGAGAATTTCTTGATGAAGCGAGTCACAGGAAGGCTCGGATATGTCTTAACTTACCCGCTGACATCTGGGTGTATGGTGATCGGGAAGATGAATTCTTCTTCGTTACTGGAGGAGGGAGTGGTTCACAAGGAGATACTGGCTAGGAAGACGTGTAGACGTACTTGTAGAGGTAGGTGAACATATCTTTCCATATTTCCTCTATATCCCTTGGATTGACCTAGGAGGTGTCAGATACATTGGAATTGATGCACGTCAAGGCTCACCCATCCATGGGAGTTGGGGCTTGACTTGATGAACCTGAAAAGGACATGAGGTGATAGGCGAAGAAGGACAGGTCATACGGAAGCATACATCATTGGTGGAAGGTCATCGAGATACCTGCAGTGACTACTTAAGACTTCAAGTACTGAGCCAGAGACATGACTGACCAGTTTCCGGGAATGCACACTAGACCGGTTTCCTTACCGCGTTTCAATGGCTTCATCCATGATTTTGCGCTTGCAGTGTAGTCGATGTTGGTCCAGGTGTCCTCATCTCGTAAGTAGTAGGCTTGGCAGCTGACGAAGAAATGCGTGAGAGGCAGACCTCTACCGCTTGCGATTAACTGACTCGTGGGCCATATCAGAGTGATCTGTGTTCATTAATGACCGTTGGAAGAAAATCTAAGTGAAAGGCATACCGTATTCAAAGCCCTTGTCCAGTAACAGTTGAACTCCTTCTTTACTAACCTCCCACCACGGTGCGACGCTTCCCTTTGGGAATCATATCAGATGTGATATGACTTGACAGAAGGATATTTACCTTGGGAGGTACCCCGTTGTTGAAAGCCGTCAAGGCGTCGAAGGTATAGTCCAGAATTTCCTTCTGTTGCTCGAAATTAAGTGCCTTGGGGTTCTAGAGAAACGATCCGAGCCAGTTTCAATAATGATGCGACTAAAGAGAAGAAGCCTACCTCATGTGAATAGCCATGAAATCCACTACACGACTGAGAGAAGTTTAAGCTACAGATATATATGTTAGGAGTGCGTACATTTCGTGGCCCGCATCTCTAACTGCTGCCATTTGCTGAGGAAAAGTTTCGAGACTATGGCCTGTGGGAAGATTGACAAGGACGCCAACCCAGGGTTTCAAGGCGCATCACCAGGTATAAACCAAGTCGTCTTGATTCTATGCTTGTCAAAAAGCTTGAGGAGGCGAAGAGATCCAACTTCTCCGGCAAATATGCCCTTCAGTGAAGCTCAGAGTTTATTGACCGCGTTATGGGCGAAAATACCCTGGAAATGTCTGATGGCGAGTCTTGGCCACCATAAGAACCCAGCCTGGAGCTCATTAATGAACAGCAAATGATTATTGGGTTGTGAAGGATGCTTCACCATCCCGCTACTGCGTCAACGTCAACTCCAAAGCCAATGAGAACGCGTTTTACAGGCATGAGAGATGTGGGCAAGTTGCTTGGGAAAACAAAAAGTAGTGATGGAGGCTTATCTCAGCGACTAAAATTAGCACTGTGTTCGACACGTCGACATTTCGGAATTTGGACGTGTCCCCGCAGCTCGACTTCACGCTCCTTTGTCGCCAAACTCAGGAGCACTCACGGCCATGCCTGAGGCCTTTCCACTCCCTACACACCTCTCTCCAACCACCGTCGCAAACACTGCGTCCCTCGTTCGCATCGTCGCCCTTGCTCTCATCTCTGCTGCTGCCATAGCCTCTCGCTTGTTTGCTGTAGTCAACTTTGAGAGTATCATCCACGAATTGTGAGTAATACCACAGCACTGATCATGTTCTACTTTTGACACAACCTTCACAGTGACCCATGGTTCAATTAGTGAGTCGGCTTGGCATGTCTGTTTATAGCAGTCCGTTGAAATATCGGTACAAGTCGCGCGACAAGAGTTCTGGCTGCCAAGGGGTTCTATGTGCGTCGTAGTTCTGTATGAAATAGCTCAAGTCTGACCTTGATCAAAGGAATTTTGGAATTGGTTCGATCCCACAGCCTGGTACCCACTTGGACGAGTCGTTGGTGGAACAGTCTATCCTGGTTTAATGGCCACAAGCGGTGTAATTTACAATCTTCTTCGTGCTATCAACCTCCCCGTCGATATTAGGAACGTCTGCGTCCTCCTTGCTCCTGGTTTCAGTGCCTTAACAGCTTGGGCCACTTACCAGTATGTTTTCTGACGCTCTCGCTACTGCTTACCTCTAACAAACACGTTAGATTCACGAAGGAAATGAAAGATGCAAGTGCTGGGCTCCTTGCTGCGGCGTTTATCGGTATCGTACCCGGTTACATCTCACGTTCCGTTGCTGGCTCCTACGACAACGAAGCCATTGCCATCTTCCTCCTCATGTTCACCTTTTTCCTCTGGATCAAAGCTCTCAAGCAAGGAAGCGCCCTTTTCGGCACTCTTGCCGCTGTATTTTACTTCTACATGGTCGCCGCATGGGGTGAGTTTCTTGCCACTGCTTGAGAGAAAGCCTTTTGCTCAACATGATCGGGCAGGTGGCTACGCTTTCATAACTAACATGATCCCTCTGCACGCTCTCGTCCTGATTCTTATGGGGCGTTTCAGCAGCCGGCTCTATGTCGCTTATTCTTCGTGGTACGCCATCGGCACATTGGCTAGTATGCAGGTTCCTTTCGTCGGCTTCCAGCCTGTGAGAACCAGCGAGCATATGGCCGCTCTTGGTTTGTTTTCCCTAGACTGTTAGCACCCTCGGCTAACGTTTCCCCAGGTGTTTTTGGCCTCCTGCAAATTGTTGCCTTTGCCCAACTGGTTAGGTCTCACATCTCCTCGAAGCAATTCCAGAGTCTTCTCCTCTACGGAGTAGTGTCGACTGGTATTTTGGGAGCACTCGCTATTGTCGGTCTCACATACAAAGGATGGATTGCGCCCTGGACTGGTCGTTTCTACTCTCTGTGGGATACCGGTTACGCCAAAAAGTATGTGAAACTGCAACTTGCTTAAATTATCCTAACTGTTTTGAATAGATACATCCCTATCATTGCCTCTGTTTCTGAACATCAGCCCACAGCATGGCCCTCATTCTTCATGGACCTTCAGTTCCTCATTTTCCTCTTCCCGGCCGGCGTTGTTCTCTGCTTCCGCCAACTCCGTGACGAGCATGTCTTTGTAATTATCTACGCTGCCGTGGCGAGCTACTTCGCAGGCGTCATGGTCCGCCTCATGCTCACCCTCACCCCCGTCGTGTGCATTTCTTCTGCTGTTGCACTCTCCACCCTGCTCGACACCTTCATTGACCCCACCCAACCCGAGCGTTCGGACGAAGTCGAACACGACACCACCAATGGGCCTATTCCTGCGAGTGGCGAGGCTCCGTCTGGCTCCTCAACGACTGCGACACCTTCCAAAAAAGCGAAGAAATCAGCAGCGGGTGAACCATCTGGTATGACACTCTCGCAAGTACTTTCGCCGAACAAGACCAAGGGACGGGGAATCTTCGGACTCGACACCCGTATCATGATTGTCCTCAACACTATCTTCCTGCTCGCGTTCTTCGTCTCCCACTCTACGTGGGTCACATCGACAGCGTACTCGTCCCCCTCCGTCGTGTTGGCGTCCCAGAACCCCGACGGCAGCCAACACATCATTGATGACTTCCGTGAGGCGTACTACTGGCTCCGCCAGAACACGGCTGAGGACGCCGTCGTCATGAGCTGGTGGGACTACGGATACCAGATCGCTGGTATGGCTGACCGTCCTACGCTTGTGGACAACAATACCTGGAATAACAGTACGCCAGCTCTCATTTTCTGCTTCTATAACAGGCTAGCTGACGAATGTCTTTTCTCTTTCCCCGCGCAGCGCATATCGCCACTGTCGGAAAAGCGATGTCGAGCTCTGAGGAGGTCGCGTACCCCATCCTTAAGAAGCACGACGTTTCATACGTGCTAGTCATTTTTGGCGGTCTCATTGGTTACTCGGGAGACGATATCAACAAGTTCCTGTGGATGATCCGTATCGCGCAGGGTGTATGGCCCGATGAGGTGTCCGAGCCTGCTTTCTTCACGCCTACTGGCGAGTACAAGGTGGACGATATGGCTACTTCCACGATGAAGAACAGCCTTCTTTACAAGATGTCGTATTATCGGTACGTCTCTTGCGTTATATGTATATGAGGTCTTGGTTGAATATGCGCTAACGTATTTGGTTGGATAGCTACTCGGAACTGTTTGGCGGCGGACCTGGTCAAGACCGTGTGCGCAACCAGCGTGTTCCCGCGGTGGGTCCCACGTTGGATTACCTAGACGAGGCATTTACTTCGGAGAACTGGATCGTGAGTTATTCTTTTCTTTTCCGTACCTTGTGCCTTGTTATTAAGAAATTTGCCCCCGTGATTCCTTAGGTGCGCATCTACGAAGTGAAGAAGGAAGACCCGTTGGGCCGTGATCTAAAAACTGCCAATGCGTTTGCGCAGGGGAAGAAACGTAAACGCAGCAAGCCAACCTCGAGGCGGCGCGCTATCGTGTGATTGTGATTGTAATCTTAGTTACAGAATCTGAATCTGAACCACAAAATAGATAATTATTGTTTGAGCTCCTCTCAAGTTACTGGCGTGATAACTGAAGACTCTTTTGTCAGAAGTCTGTAATGGCGTTGGTATCCAGAGTAAAGTGTTCTCCATGATAGTGAGATGGGGTGGAAAAAAAAATAAGGGCCTAACTGGGAATTGAACCCAGGACCTCCTCCAATGGTCACCTGCTACAGGTGTGGCTTTGCCCGAAGGAGGAATCATACTACTAGACCATTAGGCCTTGTGAAATGTAATGGCATAACTAATAATAGTGCACGTCAACAAAGATAGGGGAATTCTTTCCCATAATGCTTCGTTCAGAGAATGAACAACCTTGAGCTTCTCGGGTAAATTGTAGATGGTAAAATGATTCGACAGGGTCAATTTAGGTTAGCTCAGATTTAGCATTCCTGCAGAAACATAAGACAGTTCTCTCGGAACGGAACACGGAACACGGAACACGGTAACGGTCCTAAACCCCACAATCTTACCATTCCCCGCATTCCAACAGACTGGACGCGTTTGTTGAGGACCCCAGACACTTCTTAGACCACACTCACAAGTTGGGTGTGTTGAGCTGTACCAGCATAGAATGAGCGAGCTCTTAGAAGGAAAAGGTACGCAAATGGACATAACGCGTTGATTATCATTGAACGACGTCACTTGCAGTCGAACTAGACCCCACAGTCGACTTCGTGGCCGGTACCGTGGCGGTAACCGTTCATTTAATTCTCTTTGACAACATGGGAGCTGAGCGAGTAACTGGAATAGGGAATAACTAGCCTGGTTGTTGGATTCCCGTTGGACACTGGTGCGTTGAATGTTGCCATTATACTACTTAGTATTCATTGATATGATAGCTTGGCTGATGCATTTCCTTTAGTCAAGGTGCGCTTTCAGAATCCTGAAACGGCTATGAAGTACCGTTCGACCGTTCACGCGGTCTCTACTATTATACGTGAAGAGAAGTTCTTGGGTTTGTTCAAGGGGATCGCGTCGCCATTGGTACGTCACGCGTCCATTACCTGCAGTGGCGCTGTATTCTTAAAATGTTTGCAGGCCTCCAGCGCACTCCTAAATGGGCTGGTCTTTTCGTCCTATCGTTTGTTTATGAAAGCACAGCTAGAACATTATGAGGACACACCAACACTCACTCAGATTACGCTTGCGGGTGTTGGAACTGGAATCGTATCTTCGTGAGTCTTTCCGTCCTTTCCGTTGCACTTCCATCGGCCTGCTTTCAAGGCTGATAAGAGCTTCAGACTTTTAACTTCGCCCATAGAATTGATCAAGGTCAGGCAGCAAAATTCGCTCCATGAATCCTTGTCCGTCTGGGGCACCGCTCTAAAAATCGTTAAAACCTGCGGGATTTCTGGATTGTATAGAGGAATAACTGCCACCGCTCTGAGAGATACCGGTTACGGAGCGTATTTTCTTGCTGTCAGTCAATCACTTTCTTGTACTAGCCTGATTCATTGACATTCTCAAGTATGAGGCTACTTGCCGTGCCCTGCCGTCTCCCTCGACGAGAGAATCGGAAGGTAGAGATTCCACGGGACCCTATTGGTGGACTCTCCTCATTGCGGGTGGGATCGCCGGAGTTTGTGCGTTCATTTTTGTCAATGGTGGTGGATTGGCTCTGTATGAATCTGATGCTTTTTATTAGTCGGATGGATCGTGACCTTTCCCTTTGATGTCGTTAAAACTCGCATACAAGGCACCGAACGACGGACATTCCATCTCGGTCCCTCACAATTTCTGCTCCCGAAATCATTCTCGTCTACCTCTCCCACCCTAAGCGTCGTTGAATCTAACCCGTATAGGAATACAATTTCGACCTTTGTACACTCCTATCGCTCAGAGGGTATGGGTGTGTTCTACCGAGGCCTAGCACCTACTCTGCTTCGGTAAGTCATTTTAGCTTCCATTGTGCATGGCACTCGTGATTAAGATATACCTCCTGTTGTTCCAGAGCGATTCCGGTGAACATGGTGACTTTTGGGACGTTCGAGGCCGTGGTCCACGCATTCGCGTGACCTTGACAGGATTGATGTCCAGGTGGAGTGGAGCCAACACGATTGTACCTTCAACAAAATGCTGTCACTCATTTCCAATATCGTCGGTCAGAACATATATTATATTTCATGGAAGAGTAGATACTTTGGATGCAAACTCGAGATGTACATTTGGTACAGAAGATACACGGTATAGAGTACACATTTAGCATATATTTTTTAATGCGGGTAGAATCTGAATAGAGAAATTACAATGCTTATCGTTGGAGTGACGTGCATGATTTGATATCCCAAAAAAGTTGACAGAGATGTGGAAATTATGCACCTGTTGTCAATTTTGCAAAGGCTGAGGTCCAATTTCGGATAATCAGCTATCGTCCATTTGATCATCCCCATCATTATCGTCCTCGTCCTCATCCATGAGGTAGTCTTTGCCACCCTCCACCTTTGCCCGAGCATAGTACTCTTCCTGCTGCTCTCTTGTCTGCGCCAGGTTTCCGAGGTTCAGCAAAGTTTCTGCCAACGAATCCTGTAGCTCTTGAACTTCGCGATCATTAAGGTGCTCAGCAGTGGCAGAGCTCTTTGCACGCTCAAAGAAGGCGAGGGCCTTAAGCAGAGCGTCCCTCGCCTTTTTAGCCTCTGACAATTCCAAAATACCCTCCTCTGAGTCCTCCATGGCATCCTCAAAGTCCTCGTACAGCGCACTCCCCGCAACAAGCCAACACTGCCCCCTAGCGCGGTTGATTGGCCCTCGCCACGCGTCCATATCTGCCTCCATTTTCATTTGATTAAACACGCTGTCGGCCCACAACGCCCAGGTGTGGCGCTCGGTCGCCAGCGGCAATTTTTCCGCCACTGACTGCACCTCTGAGGCAATTTGGAAGAGTTCCTTCGCGCGTGAGAACGACTCGGGAAGCAAGGTCAGACCCTGCTTCGAGCGCGGCATACGGAATATACCACGGGAAAACTGATCCATGGCAGAGGTCAGTAGATCGTTGGGGGTTGGGGTTCCCATAGTCATGCGCCCTGTGATAAGTGGGCGGCGATTGATGATCGTGGCGAACGGAGACTCTTGCGGCCACTCTGGATCCTCGGCAATCAGTTGGGCGACAGTGGGTGAGTCGCTGGGCCCTTCTTTCTTGTCTCTTTCTTCGCGCGTCACCATTTCATCGGTGATGCAGACTAATGTGCGGCCCCAGATGATTGCCATTTGCCAGTCCTCGGGATATTCGATGCCGCGTCCGCTCGTACGACTAGGAAGGTTTTCGCCCGTCTCAAAGACGTCGAGAGCCGCAACCCAATAAGGCACGGGTATGTCAGGCTCTCCGTCAGCTGCCTGACTTGGATCTTGGGCGATCAGGTTACCAAACATGAATAGGACAGTGCCCAGGACAACGTGCAATGCGGTGGGCAGTTCGATGGCATTTCTGCGTTTTCTGAGATCGTAGATTCCAATTTCATTGGGGAAAAGACTTACCCTTTCTTGTCTTTTGTAGAGCTTAGGAGGATGCTAGGCCCGTCGTCGGGTGATCCTGATCGTTGCTTTCGCGGACGGTTTGCAAAGAGTACAGATGGATCTGCGTACGCCAACATGAATCTATGACACTCGTGAATGACTCCTCGCATTATAGGTAGCGCGTCTGCTGCTTCAGCATCTACATGATTTGCAATTTAGCGACACACTGTCAACCGATTGCACCATCCAACCCACTTTCATATTGCTCAGCGGCTTGCGCGAAGAGATCCTTGAGGTCCTCCCAGTCCTCATAGGTCCAGGAAGGATTTTCAGAGAAAGAACCTGGTCCGGCTGTAGATGAGACGTCCATATCTCTTTGTAAACTGTTTATGCGATCTGGAATGGGACTAGAGCGTGTTGAATAGTCCCAGTAATTTATGTCGCTGAGAGTGTCGAGAGATGATGATGGGCGATTATGAAGTTTTGAGGATGAAGTCGATGCTGAAGACGCGTCGTCGTTATCAGACTCGAACTCTGAACCGGGCGGTTGCCTTTCGTAGCGATCGGAACGCCGGGAAGCCATCACGCGGGCCTTCCATAGGCCTCTCGGTGGTTCTCGTTTTTGAGGCATTGGGACTGGCAACAATCCGAGGCTCTGATTGTAGTACAAGGAGACAGGGAAGGGCATTGATTCGTTCGTATATCTCATAAGGCAGCTCTTTGTATATTTATCAACCTCGGTGTACATTCTGGACCCTGTCTTGTTCTAGCCCCTGAGTTCCAATCTTTGTTTCTTTGATCACAATGGCCTGGACCAGTCTAGATGAAATTTATTTATGCTTGACAAGCCTGATCCATTGAGTCCTGAAACCCGCCTGGCCCTACCATCCCCTTCTGCGTCCTCCTTTCCCCCATTTCTCCACTAAAAAGTCTCTCATAAACTGGTACACCTCCCGATTCGCCCCTCTCCGCGTAATCGAATGGTCACTATAGCCGAACAGCGGCGTAAAAAAAAATAATAAAATCACGTCTCGGCAACTGTGGTTAGCAACCACTAACGCACCTATCAGTAAACATCCTAAACCTGAAATTTCGGACCTGGGCCTTTGTAAACATATCCAGCAAATGGGCTGAGTTCGCATAGTGCACATTGTCGTCACCGCTGCCGTGAGCCAATAGGTAATCGACTTTGTGGAAGCCTGTCACGTTCGAAATAGAGGCGTTTATGTAGCCGCCTGGATTTAGCTGTGGCAGGTTCATGTAACGCTCAGTGTATATGGAATCTAGATACGTCGTCAACTGATGGGCCCGTGGGAGGATGAGAGCCATGTGCTCACCATACAGTCGCCAACTGGTCACAGGCTGTGAGAAAAGGCCGATCTCAGCATTTAGCTTGATGAAGAATTGTAAACACATGTTAGGATAGGTTAGGACGTACCGCTACGGCCATAGATAAAGAATGCACGCCGGCATTAGCTTCTACTACCTTCGAAGCCATAAATCCACCGTACGACTGCTTATTGTCAGCACAAGCTCGCATTGAGAACCTCGAGACTGACCCAGCCCCAAATTCCGATACGCTTTCGGTCCACATACTCCTTCGCAGCCCAGATCCTGGGATACAAAGATTAGTACTTTGCCTTCTGGGGCATTAGCTTGACCCACGTACTTGGCGGCGTTGATCTGGTCAATAGTCTCATAGAACCCCAGGTTATCCTTGACCGGGTTTCTCAAGCGGCGGCCCTTGTAGCCTGTGCCGCGCCCATCGACAGTGACGATGATGTACGACAACTCACACGCGAGATAGTCGTGCCAATTTCGCGAAAATCTCATATCAACTTGTTGGCTGCCAGGGCCGCCATATCTAGAGAAAAAACAAACATAAGAACCATTAACTTTAGCCGTGGATGACTCAGGGATGACACCCGACAACGGGACGTACATTTGGAAGAGAACAGGGTATTTTACACGACCTGAGTCGTCCATACGCGGCGGCCGGAGCTCCCGCACATTGAGCTCTGTAGATGCCCGACATCGGAAAGCATCAGGCCCGAAAAACAATTGTTCAGAGACAAGGAACACGAACCATAGCCGTCACTGATGATTGTGGAGTGCACCACTGTAGGTGCTTCGTACTCCATGGTGATGTTCGCCAACAGCTCGTTGGTGGTCAGCACGTGCTCAAAGGCTACCCAATATGTTAGTATCATCGAGGCTACATTAACCATTGAAACTTACAAGCATTGTCCACTTGGACAATCTTCTGCCACGGGATTAAAGGGCCTTGATAGTTGAGTAAATAATACCCAGCATCAGGCGAAAAGCTCGTCGAGTAAAACGATGGTTTCGTCACGTCAGTTAGCGCAGTAGCTGCGGTAGCTTGGAACGGAAGCTCTTGTGGAAGGGACGTCGAGTATAGATGACGTTCGGTGGAAGAAGGGTTCGCTGCCTGGAAATATCTGTAGCAGCCCGTTAGATTCATGGTCAGACTATGAGGATCATCACCTACACCAAGCCCTTCGCAACGTCAACGCCCATGATGCGGCCAGTGACTTCCCACTTGCCGCTGGTTAGGAAGTGAGGTGTCCCAGAGCTCGCTGGGCTGAACAATGCGATATGATTGAAGCCCTCCGTGTTTGGTACGATATCAAGATAAGCTCCTGTTCCTCCAGCAGTCAGATTTGTAGGCAGGGGACGAATGGTTTGGTCCTAGACAACGCCACCGAAGATTAGCTTGAAAGAACCTTCGTAAGAAGTAAAAAGTAAAACTTACACTATCTATCCAGCCGCTGTCACCCTGTTCTCCTTCCTTTCCAAGCTTACGAACGACCGTCCCCTGTGAGATCACAGACGGGCCCTCTAGGTTGAATAACACGACATTACCATCGTCCGCATTGCGGTTGACCTCCTTCACGATCAGCGACGAATCGCCAACCCACGCTACTTCAAGGATGATACTGTCGTTCTTGGGATGACGATTTGCCCACTCCAGCTCATAGGTGTTCTCAGTAGCGGGGAAGTCAGTGCCGATAACTGAAAGTTCGTCAAGGTGGCGCTCGAGGTCAAAAACGTGAACGGAGACGAGGGGATTGTTGTAGCCAGGCTTGGGATATTTCATTACTACGTCGCTCGTATACGGTATAACGGCGTCGTTGTTGTTAGTAGGATTATAAATAGGGAAATTGTACTCGTCCACGGCGGTTTCGTCGAATACGAGGAATGCGACCTTGGTTGCATCGGGAGACCACCAGAGGGCAAAGTCTGCCGAGAAGATTTCCTCTTCGTAAACCCAGTCAGGGACTCCGTGGAAGAGAGAGGCATTGCCTGACGAAGTGACGCGAACAGGAGTAGACCTGAGATGCAAAAAAGGTCAGGTTGCTGGGCAGCGTAAAGTGTTATACTTACGTAGGAGTCGGAAGGACGTATAGATCGTTCTCCATAACATAAGCAATTGATTGCCCTTTAGGTGCCCAAGTAGCATAGGCAGTATTAGGGGGATCTGAAGGGGGCATTAAGGAATGTGTATTCTTTGCTGCTATATCATGGATATAGTAGTTGCCGAAAGTTGACCATCGCCATTGCTGCAAGTCTTGGGCTTAGCGAAAGTCTGTAATACTGTTGTGCTGAGAATGCTGACCTTTCGATAATTCGCTTTGAAAAGAATGTATTTCATATCTGGTGATAAATCCCAAGCAAACCAAGATAAAATGTTGCCATTTTCCTGAACAAAAAAGAAGTATGAGCTCGCTAGACTGGATGGCGGTGAAAAGGGGCAAACATCTTTGATATCCTTAGCCGACACCAAGACCTTCGTCGTGTTAGATTTCAGATCCACAAGTTTAAGGTCTCCGCCCTCAAACAATGAAAAAACACCGTCACCAGCTATCGGCGAAGATTAATAGGCCACAAAGTAAGTGTACAGAAAACAACATACCTTCGGGTACCCAGTTCACACTCGTTCTATCTACAGTGAAAGTTCCGTTGAAGACGTGATCCATGCTAATCTTCCGAGTGCCGCTACGGTATTCAACGGTGCCCTGGTAGGTTTGTGCAGCGAAAAGGCCGATGAAGAAGGCGAACAGAACGATTATGAAGAGAAAGACACCCAAAGCGCGACCAGACATTAGCCACTGTCAAATAAAGGCTATTAGCACCATTTTATTGAACATATTACACACGGAATGTCGTAAAACGGTGAGATAACATACATCTTTCCTCTTCTTCTTCAGGTCAAAATCATCTTCACTCGTGTGCCCTGAGCCTGACGCGAACATGCCAAGCTCTGCTGCACTGGGGCTAGACGGCGCGACACGCTTTTCTACAGTGGTGAATGAATCTAGAAGGCCTCCAGTCTCTTCGTCATCTTCATCGTCTGAACTTGGTGGGTCGAATGGGCCCTCTCCATAGTAGGTCTGTGGGCGGAGGGGTCGGCCCTCAGCATGAGTTGAGTTCGCGGCCGCAGGGGTTTCATCGTCTTGAAGTCGTTCGTACGGTGAGCTAGGCATACTAAGAGAGTAGACCGACAGCTGGACTGCTGGTTACAAGATGCCTCTTAGCATTTATTGGTGGCAGTGATCAATGAGTGACACCGCCTACAACCGTCCATGACCCTAACCCTAGAATCATTGTTCTTGCTGTTCCCCACATCCACCACCCACTGTATGGCAGTCGAGTGAAACGACGTCTGCTGTATAATTGCTCTCATATACGCCCAGTCATGGCGCCACCAAAACCACCAAATTCCCACTGGGACCCCGTACTTCTTATTTCTCAGGCAAGTCTACTTATGCTTATCCTCCATGTTGTGACCACAGAAGCGTTAACTGCCCTCACAGATTGTATCAATGCAGACGCTTCATTATCTTACATTATCGATACTAGTTCCTCCGCTATTAAGCATTTTTGCTGAGCCAATATCCCTCGCATATGAGGGAGGTGCGGCCAATATTGGTGAGCACAGTAACATGCATACCTTCCGTAATTAACGCAAGAGCAGGGATGATCATGGACTGGAGAGAGATGGCAGGCCGTCCGACAGTCCGTGGGATGCAGGGGGAGCGAAAGGCTACGTCTTGGGCGTGGAGTGGGGGGAAGAAAATCGGCCAAGGCTGGCAAGAGGATAGATGGAACGGACAAGCAGACCCACTTCGAGGCTGGATTATCGCGCTATGTTGGCTTGCGGCATGTTCTGCTGAGTACGTATATTTTCACGCTTCATCTTTTGTTGCCGACCATGATCATCTCAGTATCTGCTATCTCTACACGCTCATCCGAAGACCTCGGCTGATTCTCGACTTCACATTGACGCTACTGTTCAATCATTTCGTTCTTACTAGTTATTACTCAGCTTCGATTCCAACATCCGGCTTTTTCTGGCTCGTCATGATTGGAGGTTCTATATTTACCGTAATCATGGCCGAGCAATTGTGTGTGAAGAGGGAGATGTCAGAAGGGTTGAGTGTGCAACCCATACATGAGGCAGAGGACGAAGCAGTGGAGGAGATGGAGCTAGGCTCACTTCTTCGAAGAGATTAACTCGAGTGTTCGTTCTTTAGGCGAGTCACTTGGACCTTTTCCCAGACGGCATCCTAATTCACCTACCAGATGACCTTATGATTTCGTGTATTTCTAACCCCGTAATTCAGCACCCCCAAGATGATACTTGACAGGATGAAACGTGCATCGGTGAACAAGGAGACCGTGTCCATTTGGGCACAAGATAGAGAGATTACTGCAAGAATAATAACATCTTTCACGGTGTCATCAGGTATTCATTCTTCTTTTGCTTCCATTCCTGCAAGACCCTTTGAGGGATCCGACCCTTTCGCACATATAGAGAACACCAGACTGCAGACAACAGCGCCGTGTTACTTGGAATCAGGACTTCGTGCCTTTTTGTCCAGCTGACACGAGCGTTAATCTACCCAGTAGCCCAGAAAGATGCCGATCCACCCTTGAACCCACAGCTTATGATCAACAACGATTTATGAGTGAAATTCCGATGGAGTTTGCTAGACAGTTGTGATACTTGACTCTCGTGTCGTAAAAACTAAGAAGTCCACCATCCACTATCCACTAACTGCAGGACGATGTATTATTTTTGGCGCCGTGAATCTCTTCCCAATCCTGGTCTTATGTAGTCTACTACCAGGTACAATAACAAGTTCATCCTTGGCATTATCAGCAACAAGCGACTTTCTGGGCCCCTCAGTCTAGAAATGTTAGGACTCCGGAGTGGATTCGCACGTGTACAGGTTTTAAGTAAAGGTCGCTTTAAAGGTGTCTCTCCTTGTATATAATGACAGGGTTACTTACACAAGGCCACGGTCGCATGGCGGAATGTATAAGCATGAAAGGAAGTGGACATTATTACATGTCCCACAGCTTTACTTCATGTATATGAACGATTTCGTCCCCTACCTAGCCCCAGGATCGATTAGAACACTCTCAAAAGGGCAGCTGTGCGGCAAAGTTAACTCCGCGTGGTACTCCCCTACTTTCACCTTCCAAGTTATATTGTTCTGATTAGTCACTTATAGTAAATACGTAGCGTTATGTCGCTAAAATGGCGGTCCAAATTGAAACAAGGCCCCCCAGCTACCAGAATCGGATAAGGCTTTTCAGTGCAACTAGTCCAGGACGTTTTGCTCCATGTAGCTATGTACAAGGTACATATCACCAATATGAAAATCCGAGTTAGCGTCGACAAGTCGCCACTGATGAGTTCTCTGCACGCGTTCTTCATCAGTGGCATACAAGCTCTTAATAACCTGTAATAAAAAGCTATTAACTTCTGCTGGATGATATCTGCGATTCCCTGCATCTGCGCTCTATTATTACAATAAGCAGGATCTGATCTTTCACCTGTAACTTTAAGGTGGCATCTCTTCGCCGAAACTACTTATAGCGCAAGCTTCCATTCGCAGACGATAGGACCAGAAGGTTTCGAAGACAGTCTGATTCTCCAATAGAACAGCGTAGAAGAGCTGGTCTAATGGCGATAATGATCACCTGAGCCCACAGCCCGCAGTCTCCAGACAAGAGCTTGAAGCTCGGATCTTGCGACAAATAATTGTTCTCCTTGTCTTCTTGTTTTGGCCGCAGAAACGCAGATCTTGATTAAAATCGCGGCTCCGCACTAGCTGCGTTGGCTTTTGGGGGTAGGAATACACAGCATTGTGAACGAGTCATAAATAATAGTGACCATGTGAAAGGGGCTGATGAGAGCACAAAGCAGATACGATTGTCATTTGTCAACAAGTATTTCGAGAAATATGCACCCGATAAGCCCGAGATCGCAGTAGATAGAGGTCCAGTGTGGATGACCTCTGGCAGTACCATCCCGTGTTTGATGGTGAAGAACATGTGCTTGAATTGCACGGGGTTAAACGCCTGCTGCGCCACAACCTCTGAATCCATTTCCGCTCTATCGGAAAGTACCATCATGCTGGGTTACCACACGAAAGATACTGCCCCCATTAGTTGATTCGACTGACCTCAATTTTGGTTCTCTTTTAATATACGCACCGCCAAGTATGGGGATCACCATGAAAATAGAACATGGGATGTGATCAAGAGGTAGAATCCCCATGGGAGAACCAAAGTGAAAAAGGAAT
This sequence comes from Tephrocybe sp. 9980TJB, assembly GCA_018220975.1. Taxonomy (NCBI): domain Eukaryota; kingdom Fungi; phylum Basidiomycota; class Agaricomycetes; order Agaricales; family Lyophyllaceae; genus Tephrocybe; species Tephrocybe sp. 9980TJB. Next base: position 231,852 of record JABAJU010000017.1, read on the forward strand.
TGACAAGGTGATCTTGCGCAACTGGTTGACCACGACGTACCCTCTGTGCGATTCGGACCGGCTCCAAGCGGAAGTATGTCGTAAGGCAGGAGTGCTCAATGAAGGGGTGAGCCATAATAGACCCTCCAGGTGCACATTCGGCCGAGCGTACAGGCTGCCAGCCAGTGGGTAATAGTTGAAAGCGTTGTAGCCACTTACACGTTCTTGAGCCCTTGGCAGACATCTGCATGAAATATGAACAGAGCCCCTAAGGCGAATACTTTTATCGTCTAGATCTCCGAGTCGAGTAGTCCACGTTCAGTAATTTGTGGGCTGGTTGTGGGCGCTGTTGTAATTTCGAATTCCCATAAGATCCCATCTTACGTGTCTTTCTACCTTACGCTCCAATAGATAGCCATTGCAAAGATAGTATCAAATTTAATTGCCAATTCACGGCATCGGCGAGGTGCTTTATCTGTGCTTTATAAAGGTCAGTAGACAAGGCCATGCATAGTAAGGGGGCCGGCCGTGTACAACGACAATGGCGGTGCCAGTGAGGACATCGGAGTTGGGGATGTACACAAATCATATCATCCGAAATTATTGATTTTGTGACTTCTAATTTACTTACCGGAATCCCACACCCAGAGACCCTGCTTTTTGCTTTATGTCTTTTTTGCTTATTTGTGTGTTCTTCTTTCCCTTTCAATGCGATTGACTTGGAGTACACACAGACTGTCATGATCTGTAATGGGTTTTCAGCGCTTCAACACATATCCTAAGCGCTTCTGTTTGGGACTTGTCCCCACATTTTGTGGCATAGGACCATTTGGTATCAGCCGCCAGATCCAGATCGTTATTCATGACAGGGTGCCTTTAACTCAACGGGTCGCCACCTTCAGGTTCAACCACGATGAATGGTGGGTGAAACGTAATTCCGATACGTTGACAAAGTCTTAACTTTTAAGAATATTCTGAACGGCAGACTACGGCGTAAACATTCAACGGAAGAGGGGAACCAGATGTGGACTGCGTAGCCGAAACAAGTCAAGTGCTCTGTCTGTGAGTCAGTGTGACCACTGACATTGTTTCTGTCGTTGTGATCGCAAGTTAGTTTGATTTCAATATCATCGGAATTACACCGAACGGGATACATAGGTGCCGCGGACACTCGTTTCCAGTATAGGCGCTACCCTGTCTTCTCAACACGAGGCACACATATCAAACCCATATAAGGCCGACGCGTAAGTTTCAGCGCCTGTCTCCTTTTCTTCCCCTTGTCAGTTAGTCAGCCCCCCTAACGTCCCCTCAGCATGGACGTACTAAAGAATATGCTATCGCCGCTTGTTAACACTGGAGCTATTCAAGACACCTTAGTCAGTATTGCTCCTCACATTCACACTTGCAGCAACTCACCAGCCCCCTAGAAACTCGTTGTCATTGGTGGAACTGTCGAGACAGCTCGCCGTGCCTCAGTATCGGCATGGAATGGCTTCGTAGACTGTATGGATGCCTTCCGTTTCTCCTCACTGGTTCTTTTCATTCAAACCCTTCTGTTCTCCAGCTTTCTTTCTGACAGCGCACTTCAGTCAAGAAGATTACCCTTACGACTGGTAGGCATCATTCACAGCCCTGTATTCTCAGCTCATCAACAAATCCTTTAGGTTGATGCATTGGCTCTCCAAGGTTACTACTGTTCTGACACCTGACATCATTCAGTTACTGACAAGAACCACTTAGCAACCCGCTTGGGGACGCAGCAGAGAGTTCGAGATCACCACCCGGTCTGTGGGTCGCAGTGGCCTAACAGAGTCGACGACAGGTGATCTGGAGGAGGAGGAGGATGACGATGACGACGATAATTCCTTGGTGCACGGGCGCCGGAAGCGGAAAGTCGCATTCATGCCAAGCGTTGGTGAGTGGTCATCCCATTACTCCTATCTATTCATATACCAATCATTATAGACACGACACACACCATCTACTACCGCGGTCATTGGCTCAGGGTAAGCAATGTCGTACTACTTACGGGACCCGCTTTGATGAAGGCATATCCGGCAGATTACACGTTCCAAACGCTATCCCGATTACGGCCATGGCTCCTCTCTTAAGATTAGGTATATCCGTCACTCTCGTGCGAAAGACCTTGACTCATGTATCAAACCCAGCGTCGTTGCGCGCAGTAACGATATCCTGAAAAAGCTTGTCCTTGAAGCAAAGCGTGAGTATGAGAAGGACGCCGAACATCGCGTCCACATATTTATGGCAGACACGTAAGCTCCAGTGAGAGTTTGTGGCGTGTAAGGCATGCTTACTTGTCTATTTCTCTTTAGTACATACCAGTGCTGGCGTTGGAATGGCGCGAGACAGAAGAGGCCTATGAGTTCTATTGTCCTCCAGCCTGGTGTGAAAGACATGCTTCTGGCGGATTGTAAGGATTTTCTTTGCTCCGAGGACTGGTATGTGATCTATTTTTTATCAGCTATTTTATCTAATGTCCAATGTCAGGTATGCTGAACGAGGTTTGTTCATCTGTGACCGTGGGGGTTCTACGAGGAGTTTAATGAGATCTTAGGTATACCTTTCCGCAGAGGCTATTTGCTTCATGGAGTTCCTGGGAGGTTGGTGTGTACCTTTTTATGTGAGCTTTGCTAACACCCCGGCAGCGGAAAGACCTCGCTTATTCATTCGTTGGCTGGAGAGCTTGGCCTAGACATATATGTGGTCTCGCTATCCTCTAAGGGGTATGATGCTCTCATGATTGATGTGGCACATTCTCATAATTGATTTCTAGAATGAGTGACAACACTTTAACGACGTTAATGGGCCAAGTGCCTTCAAGGTATGCTCCATTTGTGATTAATTACAAGATCCGCTTGCTGAGCTCCTGCTGCACAGATGTATATTGCTTTTGGAAGATTTAGATGCGGCATTCACGCGCTCAGTCACCCGTGATGCCACGTCGACTGGGGCTCCCACTGCTGCGACATCAACTGCTGCGAGTACACCTGCTGAGACTAGTGACGGTTCCACCTTGAGTTTAAGCGGCTTACTGAATAGTCTTGACGGCGTGGCAGCCGCAGAGGGCCGGTATGTCCCACGGATTGCCTGGTTCTCCACAGTTACTGATTGATCCTTGACTTGCATAGCCTTTTGTTTGCCACGACCAATCACATTGAACGCCTTGATCCTGCCCTGTCTCGCCCAGGTCGCATGGATGTTTGGGTAAACTTCACACATGCAACAAAGTGGCAAGCCGAGGGAATTTTCAAGTGCTTCTTCCCCTGTAAGCCTGCAAACACCGCTGCTACTACGCAAGACGAGCCGGCGGATGCGTCGCAAAAGAATCTTCCTTTATCCAAGCGTAAAGCCCCATCTCACGCAATTCCTCTGTTAAGTGAAGACGAGATTTCTGAGCTTGCTAAACGTTTTGCTGCATCTATTCCTGAGGATGAATTGAGCGTGAGCTTAACCATAACTTAACCCGGGTTAATTCTCTAACATTGTTTTTAGGTTGCTGCACTTCAGGGTTATCTTCTCAAAAACAAGACCCGCCCGCGTGAATGTGTTGAAGAGGTCACAGAGTGGATCATTCAAGAACGTGAGACTCGCGAGAAGTTGAAGAAAGAGAAGGCCGAGGTATGTCGCTGCGGGACTTGTATGTTTGCAACCTTGTTTAACCGTAATATTTAGCGCGAAGCCAAAGAGAAGAAGGAAGCAGAAGAGAAGGAAAAGAAAGAGGTGGGTCGAGATTCGATTATATGTTTCTGACATCTGACTTAATAATGTTATTTTAGAAAGAGGAGAAGGAGGCGAAAGAGGTAAAATTTTGATTGGACTAATAGTTCCACAAATCCTTGACTCACGAACATACTCTGAAGAAAGAGCAGAAGGAGCTTAAAGAGGTAAGATTGTGTGCCTTCCCTCGTCGCTGCTCGCTAGATTACCGTGTCTTCAGAAGCTTGAGCGCAAAGAGGCTCGCGTCAAGTCAAAAAAGCAGCAGCTAGCCAAAGATGCTGCTGCGGCAAAGAGTGACCCTTCCGCTCCCGCCCCAGCTTCGACTACTGAACCAGCTTCAGCAGCAGCGGAGAGCACGACCACAGAATCGTCAGCCTCATCCGAGTCCGAGGGCACGGGGGTAGACGCTGATGAAGAAAGCGTGACCTCTGAGGACGAGAACAAGGACGACGAGAACAAGGCAGTCAAGGAGAAATGGGTTGCAGTTAAGGGAGCTTCGACTGCTTCTAGTCCCTCCACAGTACCTGCTGCCGATGCCGACCCGTAAAGCCCAGCAGAATATTCAGAGGTTTTCTTGGCTTCCAGTGCTTGGATATGCGCTAGTTTTTTTCCGTCAGGCGGAGAACTACCAGCCAAGCCTGTGCTTCCTGTTCCGCCGTTTTTGTCCCCTCTCGCTGGTTCTGTTACGTGGTTTGGGTAATCGTGCTTGCAAAGTGCTCTCTACATAGATATATATGATACGACTGACTATTTTGATACTTACGGTTCATACGATAGATACGAGAATGACATCGCTTTAGTTCGGGCTTGGCCCTACTACCTAGATACCGTTGGAAATTCCTTGGTATCGGAATGCTGACTAATGTCAGACTGGAAAGTAAGTCTGCAGGTTCTCCAAAACCACACGCATTGGATTGATGGGTAAGATATATTTTAAATCTAGGTGTATTGGCTTCTGATATGCGGCAGATTTCGAGTTGTATATTGATCCTCAAATTCACGAAGGATCATTTTCCGCTAACAGAGCTGCAGCTGAAGTGTATATCAAGGAGAAACTCAAATGTCATGAAACCATGATTCGTTACTACAAGAGATCTCACAACGCGCTTCATTTTACATGCCGACTATCGTGCCCACGCGCCTTCAGGCTTTGGCAGGAACGTGAGGTGGAAGCTTTCTTGGATCCAAATTGTATCTCATGTATGCTCTCATTGGCGAACAGTGACCCTGTGGCTACATCGCCCTGAAGGAAGCCCTCAGTTTCAACGACTTTGGCTTGATACGCGAATGGATTCAGTGTTTGGACAGACTGGCGACGAAAGGTGGTCGGACGTTGTTCCATTCGTGCAGCATGCCCCTCTTCTAGAACGTCTCAGATTGCACTTGGCAGATCACTTTCGGGGGAACCTTCGATCCCTTCACATCTCCCACCTCCCAACAGATACGAAAGCTTCTATCATTCAACTTTGAGTTGTAATCTCGCAGGGACCGTTGCTCAAAAGCTTTAAAGTCCTGAACGGACTTGTCGACTTGGAACGCCTAGGAAGCTTAGCCCTACGGCAGACGCTTACGCCGATCAAATAGGATCTTCTTGAGGAAATCGCGGTATCCTCCGATGTATTCAGTTTTTCATTGTCATTGGACCACTTGACTTTTCCAAGAAACATTGGCTCTATCCAATTTTTGCCCGTGATGTCCCAAGGAAGTCAATTGGAACACTACGTTACGTGTATGAAAAGCCTCGGCCCAAGGCTCAGAAATGGTGTCGACGGCATTATTTTGAAGCTCTCGTTGTTGGAAGTCTGTCAACCCCAAGGCACCAATATGTGTAGAGCCGCCCATCCTCGAAATTAACTTTGGAGATAACTCCGGACCCACAATCTGGGAGTTTGGTCCTCCCCTGAGGCTTTCTGGCAGTCACTGGCGCTGGACCAGCTATCGTCTCGTCGTCACTGAGGAAGCTAGACTTCCAACAACAACATGGTCAGTCTTTGGCGACTTACCCAAACTCGAGCATCTTGAGGTCTTTTTCAATGAACGCCCGTTACTCAAAGTACTTCTACGCGGGATGAATGTCAAGGCGGATACGGATACAGTCGCTCCTCTGTCTTTTGTCTCCTTGAGGAGAGAATCGCGATCGTTGAATGGCATCTCGAAGATGCCATGAGTTCTTCCCCTATGAACTATAAGCATTGCTCAAACAGCACGTAGATGCTTCACACTACGTCATCGAGCAGGGTTGCATCTCAAGCTGCTTGCGATAGAATATCGCTATGGTCTTTCCACGGCCGACAAGCAACTCCTAGAATAAATTGTTGATAAGATTATTTGGGGTGAGACTGGGAGTCCACAGGAGGCGAAATCTTCACGGGGAGTGAACAGTCGACGTCGGGGGACGAGGATAATAGTGATTAACAAATGTATTACATTTATTCCATTGTATGGCGCAATTATAAACAGCATGGTCGACCACTCCTCTCCCGACTTTCTTTCTGAGGGAAGGGGAAGTCGACTAAAAATTGGTAATCGCCATCCAGTCCCATACCAAAATCCATTAATAGGCCTAGGACAGTACTTATGTGAAGCTCGATCGCTGGATCCTACCCAGGTCATGGTCTGTCACGATATGCGTTATAAAAAAAATGAATGACAAGCCTTCGTCTATATTTTCTTTGCAGTCGTACAATACTGCTACTAAGGGTAACCAGGACTACTAATCTATGATATATCTCCTCCACTCATACGCACATATATATATATGTATCTATGTCGACTTCAGATTAACATCTGAAAGGATCTTGAACGCCTCCTTATACGCATCCAACAACGCCTTCACACGCGCACGCTCCGCAACAAGCGCCTCGTCCTCATTAAGCATGTCTGCGAACATGTCAGGCTTGTACAGCGCCGACACCAAGCGGTTTTGCACCTGCTGTGATGTGTGGTTAACGAGTAGGTGCATGATAGCCTTGGGGATCAAGTCCTGGATGCTCTGGCGCACGATACTGAAATACGATGCGATGAGCGAGCGGATGAGGGACGTCTCCATCTCCTCTCGCGGTGTGAGGCCGGCGCCTTCAGCCGAGATCTGAACATAGAAATAGAAAAAAACAGCCCGTCAGGTCCCTTCCTTTCGCGAGGCGACTAACATAGACTCGTCATACTCACAGCTTCGATATGCTTTCCGAGGCTCTTCATATCATAAGCAGCATTATTCCCATCAATCCCGCGTTTGCCTGCCATAAGCCCCTGCGTCAGCGCCGTCTCCGTCCCAGACACGTCCCTGCCGACGGGGACAATGCTATTATGGTGCTGGTGCTGGCTTCTATCCACACTCGATCCCGCAATGGGGCCGGGTCCGTTCTGCCCAAAGAAGTAGTTGAGGAACGTCTCGCGCGCAGTGGGCGATGACCCGCTGCCATTGGGCACGGGGCCGTTGGGGCCCGACGATGCCCGATGAGTAAGGCCATCGCGTTCGCGCGGGTTGTGACGATTCCGCGACGAGGACCGTTTGCTGACGGTGCCCATGCCCATAGCCATGGCGGGGGTGGTGGTGTTGGCTGACATGCTTGATCGTGAACGGTCGTGAACGGTGGAGGATACGGAGCGGGAGTCGCGGGGAGGGAAGATACTATCTTCGGAGGAGTTTTCGTCTTCATCTTCTGGTGATAGGCCATTGCTTGTGGGAGGCTCAGTTGATGTTGGCTTCGGAATGTCGTTTTGTCAGCTCAGCTATTAGGTTTGTGAGGTAGAAGAGGGAACTTACCCGAGGCGGGGCGGTAGGTCGTTGAGAAGTGGTGGTTTGCTGTGCGGCAGCTGCAGATCCAGTAATGAATGCGGGGTGGTTCGTGTTGATGTACGCCGCTTGAATCTCAATCAAGCTCTGCGCATACTCAGAAGTAGGACCCAACCGTTCACGCAGGAGCTCCGAAACAACCTCGATCAGCTGCGCGTGTAACCGGGGGAATCTTTGAAGCTCCTATCGTGAAAGAAGATCCATTAAATCACTGGGAACAAGCAGAGTCAACATGACACATACCGCACTGGTACAGTTATGGCAAATCTTCACCAACTCTTCATACACAAGCTCCACGCATCGTAAACTAGGGGCCTCCAGGAGCTTTATCTGAGGCTTGACCAGAAGGTCGAAGGCAATCTCAGGCACAAACAGGCTGGGCCGAGGGCCAGTGGAATTACGGATCGCCGTCCGGATGTCTTGGTTCTCGAGATTATGAGTCGCGTCAATGGAAGCAAGTGCTTGTCCAAAGACGTCGTTGAAGATGTAGTATATTCGTGCGCCTCCTGAAAGCTCTTTGGTTGAGATATCGACTTTTGTGCCCTCGATTGACGCGACGAAGTCGCGTGCAAATTGAGTCATGAGGCGGAGAATCAAGGACCCTTGCTGTCAATGAAATGAGATGACACGTTCTAGGAAATTAATTGACTGGAGAGTAGTTCTGACCTGGTTCTTGTCCCCAAAGATAGCAGCGTCGCCGAAAGTGTTGAGTTCTTGCTGGGCTTGGCCCATGAGGGTGTTGAGTCGTGCCTTCATGTCCGGGAGTTTGTCACGAATATGGTTCATCAGCACCTGTAATGAAGGGTGTCAAGTCAGTTCATAATACCTGGCAATAGCAATAACGATAAATACAAACCTGATTAAGAGTCTTCGCCAAGTAATTAGTTCCATTCTTGTGTGCAATATTACGATAGGCAGGGTGATTTCTGAAGAACTCGTTTTCGCTTTCACGCGCATCCGTCATGCTCTTTTCAGAATTGATATCCTGTTGGCTGCGGTTCACGACACCGATGAAGCCCAGTTTCAGCGGGTAGACGCGGCCGGTCAATATATCAAGGGCGTTGGTTCCCGCATCCATAAGGTCCAGTTTAGTCAAAACGCCAATGGTGCGTCGGCCTTGTGGATCGACTTGGCGAGCAAGCTTGAGAGATTCGGAGTTGGCGAGGTCAACATTGGCTGGTGATACGGAAAGGATAACGCTGAAGGTATACATTATGTAGAGATAACGGCTAAAAGTAGCATGCAGAACGTACCTGTTGGGTTTTGAGATATAATCAAGGATGAGGTTGCGAATTTGTCGCTCGATGTCACTTGGTTGGTCACCAACCGGAATCTACGGCAATAAGCTACAAGCTACAAGCTACTAAGGCCTAAATTGGGTACACACTTTTGTCAAACCTGGAAGATCAACCAAAGTCAAGTCCAAAACGTCGGGGCTGTATATCCTTAGGGATATAGGGAGTTTGCTAACGCCTTTATTCTGTCCAGCAACGCGGAACGTCTCCTGCTCAATCTCCTTACGAATTTCGTTGAAGTCGGTGAACCTTTTGTCGATATGGAGAAACTGAGCCCATTCTGTGTACGGGGGCGCGTTCGGTGAAGGCTCTGCCAGAACTGGAGTATGGATGAGTTGTAAGACGAGTGGTCTTCGCGTTACAATGCCCTGCCCCCGAGGAAGAAAGTCGCGTCCGACGATACTATGGAGTATGTCAGAGTGTTTTGAGTAACTAAGGAAATGACATACGTTTCTAGGACACTGGATTTTCCTGCTGATTGACTACCCACCTGTGTTATGGTCAGAATCCCATTACACAGAAGGCTACGAAGAGAGCTATACATACAACGACCAGTTGAGGCATATCCAGCTCGCCACCTTGATGCAAGCCGTCAGTTTTACGCAAGATGAAGACAAATAATTTGAAATTTGAACGCACCGAGGTTGGTGAACGTGTCCTGGAGCTTGTTGACTAGCTTTATGAGATCCTGGTCCATCTTTCCCTGTAGACGACTAAGAAGAAATGAAGAAAGAAAGGTTGGCTGCCGAGCCGATGATAGTTTTACTGAGCCAACCGCGTCAAGCCTCGGCAACACCGTCAGTTTGCACGTATTTGGATGAAATACTCATCACCCGAGAATGAATATCTTTTCTTTCCGAGTCTGTCAGTGTCGTTGACTTATCATCGCAGCATTCAGGCAGCGATTAAATTCCAAAAATCTTGGTGTACAAATGAAACCAATGAGAGCCAATTTACTTCGAACAAGACAACACTTGGTCTGTGACACCGCGTGACAGCACTCACATTAACCACAATGGCAGCACCCCCAACTCTAGCTTTAGAGGCCATTGACAACATCGACAAGCTCAAACAATGTCTACCATACCTTATGCCATTTCATATCGACTACTCTGGATCGGCACCCGTATCAACCTATTTACGCGTCAGTGCCGCAAAGGAAACGGTCGGCGCGCCAGGGCCTGAGGAAGTGATCACGAATACCAGCGAATCACAATCAACTTCGAATCCTGTAGAGGCTCAATCCTCCATAAAATCTCCGGAAGTCATAACCACCGTGGATGGTGCTGAGGGGAATGCGGAAACTGAGGCAACAATATCGACACCTCTGGCATCTTCATCAACCGCCTCACGCGTCACAGACGATACGACGCGTTTTATCTCGTCTTTTCGTGGGCGTATTATACAGGGATTGAAGGTGGGCCTTCCGGAAGGGTATACAGGCGTTGTCTTGCGCGAAGACAGCGCGTCGGGTTCAAAGGCGCGTGACACAGGCAAAAAGGGCATGGGGGCGAATAAAAGAAGGAATGGGGAAGATGGGGAAAGGGGAACGAGGGCGCGTTCGAGAAGAGGGGGAAAATGCGGAGTAGACGAAGAAAATGATGTTGACGGAGCGATGGAGGTAGATGATAGTGAGGGCGAGGGCGAAAAGAAGATGTTGTCAGTTGCGTCACAATTTTCCAATTTCGTTCTTTGGCACGCCGACCATCCTGTCGACGAGGGTCGTGATGAATATCTACGTTCTATCAACGAATGGATACATCTAGCTCATTTGGTACGTGCATTTCCTGGCCTGTCAAAGTTTATAAATTTAAACCTTGACTTGACACCGTTGTCGTAGATACACGACGAAGAGGGCCAATGAAACATACTACACATACCTGATATTTACGGACATTTTCACAATGCTAGACCCCATCGACTCTCTGTATATTGGAAGTCTCCTCAATCCACAATCAGGGTGGAAAACAGCCTTTCAGGCCGATAATCAGGTAGCTTGATTATACAATCTACTCAGAGATATATGTGAATGGACTTTAACACTGTATGTATGATGCAAAAACTGTAGACTCAATTACCTGGAAGACATGAAGAAACAATTATGATCCTGGCACAATCAAGATTGAGTATTATCCACAGGTGCAGTGTGCTACCAAGATTGAGATCTTTGAACTTCAGTTTATACCTTCCTGTAAGGGCAACCTCAGGAGGCTGTGTAACAGTTGACACAAGTGGCAGAGAGGAATTCAAAGTATTCTGGAGGAATACATGGCTAAAACAACCCATACTACTAACTTACAAGTCTGGGGATGAGTACTTTACACTTCTCCTGATTTGTATGTAGTCTCTATATACAAGGCTGACTGTTGAGCTCCTGGTGGTGGCAAGGAAGGTCAAGGGCCATCTCAAAAGAAGGCCAAGGCTAATAAAAGATAAGAAAATGAAATAGTGGCTAATGTGAAGCTAAAGGAGGATAATGAGCAGGAGGCCTGGATGGCAATTGCAGAGTTGAACATGTTGGGTTTCATTGAAGAAGGTCTCAACATTGACATATTTGTGTTAGGGCAACACTACATCAAGATGCAGCAGGCTTCTACCTTTTATTCTGCACCTCTTGCATATCAGAGGACTCTACATTTGAGAGTTCCAAATTGGTTTGTTTTGACAAATTAATGTCTACAGCATAGTGATCGGCACGGGTAACCCCTGGGTAAATTTACTCATACCCGTACCCTTACCCACAGATACCCCTACCCTCACAACGGGTGCGGGTTTTTGAAGGGTATGAGTAGGGGTACGGAACGGGTCTGCAGGTAAGTGAAACCCGTATGGGTACAAGAAAAAATCTGTTGAAATTCTACAATATTGTGCATCCAACTAAAACATTTTATATACAAAATGAAGATCTGTCAGGGGACAATCTGCCAGGGGACAACCAACCTTATCCACTCTATCTTTTACATCTTCACTCCTTCTCTTTTCTGTTCATTATCTGACTAGTTTATCTAAAAGATATACTCACCACTCATTTAAAATCTCTTTCCTTATATTACATCCTCCACAATCACTTCTAACTTTCCTCTCTTGTATTACAGGCTTCTACCTTTTATTCTGCACCTCTTGCATGTCAGAAGACTCTACATTATATATATATTTTCCTTGCTATTTCCTATTCTCTTGGTGCAGGTTTGGGTAGTCATGTGACTTACCAGTCATGTGA